>CM019148.1:190194335-190503596 GCA_009733165.1 Naja naja
TGCAGATGTTTGTAACTTCCTTGTTAGTCAACTGGAGAGGTGCAGGTGAACTGATGAGGAATACTTTGAGCAGTGGTGAGGACATGAGTGGCCCCAGAATGTCCCTGATGGTTTGGGGGTAAAAATGATGTTTGTATCAAAGTGCTCTATCAAATGACTTCAAGCAATCTACTGTAAGGCCCTGGAGGACTTAAAATCCCCTTTTCTGGTGACAGAGCCTCCAAAGAATCTTTTGTACGTGAGATGCAACAACTAACATCACAAAGGGAAAAAAATCCAGTCTCTTCACATACAAACTACAGGCTTTATACAGCTTGAGTTCTTTATAAACTGGATAAAATGTGTTTTCATTTATTTATTTATTTATTTATTTATTTATTTATTTATTTATTTATTTATTTATTGAACTTGTATGCCGCCCCCATCTCCGAAGACCGGGCGGCTCACAACTAAAAACAGGAACAATAAATACTTAAAAGAGATTAAACTAATTTTACAAGCCCAAAATTACAAACTAAAATTTACAATAGTTAAAAATTAAGAAACCTATCCTTTGAAAACAGATATTGATTTACTTCCTTCTTGAAAATAAAGCAACAACAACAATGCAACCAGTTAAGCAGAACTCCAGTTGTTTGGTTATAATTTAAATTTGGGGATGCATTAGTGACCAAATAATGAACCAAAAACCATCAAGATACAGGTTGTCCTTGACTTACAAGAGTTCATTTAGTGACCGTTTGAAGTTATAATGGCATTGAAAAAAATGACATATGACCATTGCAGCATCCCCATAGTCATATGATCAAAAATCAACCGCTTGGCAACTGACTCATGTTTATGATGGTTGCAGTGTCCCAGAGTCATGTGATCACCTTTTGCATTCCTCTAATATACAAAGTCAATGGGAAAGCCAGATTCACTCAGAACCTTGTTAACTTAACAACTGCAGTGATTCACTTAACAACTGTGCCAAGAAAGGTCATAAAAACTCATTTAAGAAATGTCTTGGTTAGCAACAGAAATTTTGGGCTCAACATGGTCATAAGTCGAGGATCTGTATCTTGGTGGAAATTTATTTTGTAGATTTCCATGGTGAGCATCTTTACATTAAGAATACACATTTTTTTTCTTGATTTTGGATTCTGGGGTCATAAATGAATGGCCAGCAATAAGTGTAACTTTGTTTGGTGAGGACTTAAGGAAGGTTAAAAGTGTAATATACGAGCTTCACAAACATTTCATGCAATCATTTGACATCCTTGGGGACAGGAAGGAGACAATATAGTCTAGCTAGAGAATCAGTGGCTAAGGCTTTAACATGGAGGGTGAAAGGCTGTATGCATATGACAGGTTATTCATCCTCCATATTATGAAGGCATTCTCGAGATTAATACAGTCTTTTCTGCTTGCATATACTGCTGCAGAAGCACGCTTTGGCAACAGGTTTGTTCTGCCATGTCCTCATCACATTTCCTTAATCTTGTCTGAAACCATAAAGAAAGCAGATTCCCACACCATCCAAAACAGCCTCAAGTTTTTGAATCTGTGAGCTTTGTCATCCATTCTTTGGAGTGAAATCAGGTGATGCAGAATAGGGATCAACAATGGAGACAGTTGCAGTTTCCTGCTGACTGACTCAAAAAGAGCACTTCAACTCAGCAACAGGGACATATAATAAATCTTGGTTTCTGTTTCATACTTGTTAATACAACATAATCACACAGTTGGCCCTAGATGCAAGAAAGAGAAACTATATATTTAAAATAAATAGGTGAATCCTAATATGCTAAATCTATTAATAATGTTTGTTCATAATACATGCTTTTAACATACATATTTCTTCAAAAACATACCATAACATTATGAGGATGGAGGCCCCCAGGATGCTGAGACATGTACTGGGCCAAGTCTGTGTGCTAAATAGATGCAGAAGAAATAAGAGTTATTTATCAAGACCAGAGATTTTCTGCAGGTTCTTTATCAAAGTATAACTCAACTACATTTGAAAAAAAAATCACTGAATAGAAAGTGACCTCTTCTTCAATCAACCCATGAACCCTCTGCTGGGAAACCAGGTGAAGAAACCTCTATCTGCTTCCTTTATTGTTCATTTCTAGATTAAATCTTGTTATAATATTCTCCCAAGAGCACCATATGATCTACATGTAATGGGTAGGGACTGAGAAATATTAAAAAAATTTAAATTAAGATAGTGGTACATAAAAATAAGGATGAATGGAAAAATCCTGAGAGAGAGGGAAAGGCAGTAAACTGAACTTAGGAAACAAATCTTTGAAAACAGCACCTTGCATGCATTGATTGAATTGCAAAAACAATCAGCTCCACTGCTTCAGGTCACATAAAGCAGACCTTAAAATATAAACGGACCCGCCAATCTCAAGGACAAGGGTCAGAAGCATGCAGAAAGCAACATTCACTGTGATGGATCCATTCCATACTGCTGTAAAATCCTGTGAAGCACTGAAAAATGAGGGGCTTGCTTTCTTCAATAAGCAAATGAATAAATCTAATGAAAAGCCACTCACCATGTACTCAAAGACTAAAGTCAGGCTCTCTTTGGTCTGGAAGATGTCATGAAGGAGAAGATGTCATGCATGTTTATTGGCATGAGGCGAGAGGAAGAAACCAGCCACTCAACAATCAGACCGATGCAGGGACAAAGAAAACAGAAACTAGGACCACAGATACAACAACACTGCCTACATGACACCAAGACACCAAGGCAGTTTTGAGTGACTGGAACATTTCCTTTTTTCTCACTAGGTTTTAAAACATTTACATCTTTAAAAAATGTGCATTCCAATAATTAAAATAGTTTAAACAAAAAATGGCATTTGATTGAAATGCATTTTATATGTCACTGGACCCTGGTACAGTTTTGTGTACTTATTCATCTTGTTATTGGACTATTCCCTCATAGAATCTTCTTTGAAGAAACATGCAAGCTTTTGTGCTACCGAACCAGAAGGTGGGCAGGCAGATGGAAAGGAAAGTGCCTTCGTTCAGCGTTAGTAGTTTGCTCTGTTATTTTGGGGGGGGGTGTATATGTGAAAGGGGCAGTACAATCACCATCCAACCCTTTGCATCCTACAAAGTTAAAGCAGCTAAAAGAAGTAAAATCAGAAGACAATGCTTGGGGAATGTACAATGCATAATTTAGAAGGGACCATTTCATTACAATTCATTTGCTTGTTTCGACTGCTCAGTTGTTTCTTCTGAACACAGTGGGCTTTTCTCTTGCATTTCTATCTTCTTCAACTTGTCAAATTTCTCAATCTCAGCATATCTGATTTGTCAGACATAGTTCTAATTGATCAGTGAGACTGTCCCAACCTTTCAGCAATCACTCTGAACTGTATATCCCTGGGATGTTTCCACCCATAGAATTTATATATTAACAAAGAGCAAAGAGCAAGGTAGCAGTTTTTAACACATTATATCAATTTAGCCATCTGATAAAGTGAGCTACATCTTATGAAAGTTTAAGCCTTTTCATAAAGTTGGTTAGCTAGAAATGGTGCTACCAGACTCTCACGATTTTTTGCCATGACAAACTAACTGGTTTTCTTCCTACAGCAAACACACTCTTGGAAAAGTGTTGCTATTCTGTTGCTGAAATACATTCTTGTTAAACTAAAATTGCTTAAAATTGGAGGGGGCAGGTTTGTTAAATGAAATTTAGGTTTCTTAAAACCTTATCTTGGTTAAATAAACTCTCAACAGGCAGTTATGCCATGACAGAGGTCATGATCAGTGGACTTTCAGAAGCTCCTTCCCTTTTGCACTGACAAAAGGGTTTGTTGGATGTCTAAAGCTATGTTTCAGCAATTAAAGGAAGAACACAAGTTTACTTATTTGAATTTGCTTTCCCTTTGCCTGTGGATGCTTACAGATGGTTAAAACCTCAACTGCCACCCCTTTGCAGGTCTGTAGAGCCTTTTTTTGGGGGGGGGTGCTTGTAAATTATTTGGATTGCTTAGGCTGCAGCACAGGAATAATCAGAAAGAATCATACTGGAATAATCACAATGAAATTACTATGTATGGTTGGCTTACTTCTCAGGTTTTCCTTCAGATCAGATGTCTCTAGCTTTTATCCTACACAATCCCTCACAACAAGAACAAACTTCTTCCCCTGTCTCAACCTCCTTCCCTGCTTTTGCCATCCAGAATTAAACAGTGGTTTCAGAACCTATTTGCTAAAGATTGTCTAGATAAACTTTTGACTAAGCATTGTGGTCTTTGTTTGAAGCAGGAAGTACCAGAATTCATTGCAGAATGTCTCCTGCCACTTTTTAGCCATCAGCTATGGTCTTCAGGACCAAGAAGCCAGAATTATGTTGTAGTTATCTCATCCTTCTAGCATTTGTAAACAGAGAAGGAAAGAAAGAGTGATTGCAAAACAGGAGTTATGTGGACACGTATACTCCATAAGTAACTCTATTCATGTAAGATATGTAGTAACTGGGCTATTTCACTGTTTGTTTCTTTGCTTGTTTTAATTTCAATGTTAAAATTTTAAAAGGAAATATTTAAGCTGCACCATCCCTGTGTAGGTGGGTGGGACACCGGCCAAGGTTTTGTTTATTCCTTAGCAAGAGTTTGCCTCAGTTTGTAACGATGACAGGCACTAGATCAAATGAGTTCACCTACAGTTGGCACAAAGCTTGGCTGAATATATCATATAAACATGCTTTCAGAAGCCTTCCTTTCAACACAGCAAAAATAAGTCTGTCTCTACCATTGAGTTACAGGGCTCTTTACCAATTCTTGAATCAGCCAAAACAAAAAACAAAAACCCTAAAAGTAGCATTTTCATTAACTGCAATCATTTCACTGACTTCCTTCCAATGCTAGAGATAACAAAACCTAGCAGATTTTGCACATCTTTGGGCTGTCCTTGGATAGTGTCAAAATTAATTAGTGTGTGTATGACAGGGGCACGGGAATATTTTGATCTTAACACAACTAAGGACAACTACAAGCTGTTTCCTTGATGGGCTGGAATGTGATGAAGGTAACATCATGGGAACATGCAAGAAAAAAGAAGTTGCAGATTTGTTAGGTGCAAGTAGGGACATATAGCCTGGAGCATCTGCAGGTACTTTACAGCAGCAACATAAACTTCTACTCAGGGGTAATAAACACCATATAAATATTTCTCGTTCACATATACACACACAGCCCTATTAGCATCTGATTGTAAGTCTGGGATGGGAAGAGCAAAATATTCAGAAATGTAGACATGATTCTGTGAAATGATTCTGTTTGAATCCCAATATAGCCTCCTACTGCTTCTAATAAATTCAGCCTAATACAAAAGAGACCCAGTTTGGTGTAGTGGTTAAGATAGTAGGTTAGAAACTAGGGGACCATGAGTTCTAGTCCCACCTTGGGTACAAAACCAGCTAGGTGACCTTGGACCAATCATTGTCTCGTAGCCCCAGGAAAAGGCAATGGCAAACCATATAAATGTATATAAATGTAATACAGGATATAAATGTAATTTTTAAAAAATTCTGAAATCTTGCCATGAGAACTGCAAGGATTCATCCAGGCTACCAGGAGTCACCACTGAGTCAAAGGCTCAAAATAATGATTCAATATTGTAAAATAATACTTAGTTCAACCTAACTGGTCATGATTCATCACACAGACTGAATGCTATATTCATATTTCTTACCTTCTCTTATGGCTGTAAAAGGGATTCCCTCTTCAGTATTTAGACTGATGACTTTCAAAGCTACCAGCTGATTGTATATTCTATTGGGACAGAATATAATATTTGTCTCTTCACTATACCTAATAATTGAATTCACAAACCAAATCTATAAATCTACCAAATGCACAAGCTAGAATGGCTTACTCATATATGTAATAATAGTGTTGTTTATGCAGTCAAACAATCTACCAAATATGTGAAGACAGGAGGCATGTCTCCAAATGGTGCCTTCAAGGATAAAACATGCTAACATTTGCTTTCTTCAAACAACAAAACAAAGTCTTCCTTCCCCTTTCTGCAGTGAAACATGGCATGGCATATAATCTAGAAACCTACTTTGATTGAAGATTAAATTCTTATTTCTGCAATCATGCAGATACAGAGTCAAAACTTCTGAGAGGCATTTATATGAAGATCCATTTGAATGACATAGTTGTTAGATACATTGTGCATCACCTGTGAAACTGTATTTTTTTCACATAGTAGTATAACAACTTTCCAGGTAATATTTTTGGATTTGCAATAAGTGCAAAGAATGCTATAATTTTAACAAAGTTACTTTTTATGGGATGATCATATTGTACCTTAGTAATCAGCTTTTCAAATGTTTTCATTCCAGAATGCTTCCTATAAAACTTTCTATTCGTTGCAGAACACTCACCTGCTGATTCCTTGGCACACCACGGAGTGAGGGCCTTCACTCAGTGTCTCAAGAGTCAAGTAGGATGAGGCGTATCCAAATGGGAGACTTCTTCTTGGCTTAAATATCAGTGGGAGAGAGAGAGAGAACACATGCATTCAGTTCTAAGATTTATTAAATGTTTTTGACCCAACAGTTCACTATCTGTGAATCAATTAATGTAGGAATATTATTATTCTTGATTGCAAGGTATCCCTTTTCCAAGTCTGAGTCCAAGCTCAAAACCAGGTCTCAGATGACATTTCCTGTCTCACTTGAACCTGTGATTGCAGGTTACAATTGCTCATTTATGAGATCTGTCATTGTTACTACTGAGACATGTCTGCACTGATTATGCTTTTCTACTAGTGGAATAGTGGAATGTTCAATGTGCCGGAAGAAATATCCTCCCTGGTAGGTCCAGCAAGATTATTCAGCAGAAAAATTAATTAAGATTAATAGGTCTTTCATGAGGTAAGGAGGTTAAAATAGGTTAAAATAGAATAAGTTAAGCTGCATATTCAAACACAGATTTGATGAACGTCTTCTACACTTCCTTTCATGTAAAGCATGACATTTTTTCCCACAAGAATTCATTACTAAAATTCATGTTCTGGATGAAAAAGAATTGATAGGCTCTTCCAGATTTGGTTTCTGAAAAGTATGGAACGATGGTGGATGCAACGCATTCCTTGACTATTGCATCCTTCTTAGAGCTCTAAACTGACTGGGTGAATTAGTAACATTTCAATAACAGAAATGTGCTTATTGATCAGATCTTCACATATTTTTGTGGTTTTTTAGCTGATTCATGATAGAATTATATTACAGTATGAGAATACAGTAGTTTATACTTTGATATGGTAAAAGTCCAGATGAATTAATTTTGTTATCACCTTATTTTCTCTAATGTTTTTTTATTTTGTGAAGCTAACATGCAGCCCAATCAAGAAATTTCCTTTCCTTTATGAGATTTAGCCCATGCCTCTCCCTGTCATAGGTAAGAAACTGCTTACTTTTAGTTCTCCTTTTGGTGGTATGTTGTCTTGCTGTGATGAATCTTTCTCTTCACAATGGCAGCATAGGCACCTAGGGCTGGAAAAATTTCCACATAAAATGCGCCCATTTTCTTCAGCCCTCAAACTGCTTGATTTTCTGTCTCTCATATCCTTTTTGTTTACCAAAGATTGGAAATGTATGAATGTTCATATGACTTGCACGAGGTCTCTTGTGACTCATAAGAACTCCCTTTCTTCTAGTATTAGGCCAACATTTCAAATTTATTTTTGTGTAACTCTTTCAGTTTACCAAACATTATTCGGATAATGTGCATATTTCCAAATGAACAACTTAATCATCAACCTGAACACAAAATAAAACATCTAGACTCAAGACTCAAGTCTATATTAACTCCCAGCACAAATTATCAACTCAAGTCTATATTAACTCCCAGCACAAATTATCAACGGGAAAAGTATGAATATATAAGAGAATGTATGTTTCAGAGTTTGTGGGCATCCTTTTCACAGCTGATACTTATGGAACAAACTAACTTTGCTGCTCCAGAACTTAGCCTGTATCCAGGCAGGGGTAACCCTTCTTTTGCAGTATTCGAACCTGCATTATTCGAATGGGTTGGTGGGCCCCATTGCAGTGAGAGGGCACTGGGGTGTTGCTCGTCAGCCTGCTGCGGTGAGAGGGCAGCAGTGACTGTTTTGTCAATCCCACCTGGCTATGGAATGACTTTAGGCCCGGCGCTAGGAGTTGCCACCGTAGTGAGAGGGCAGTGGTTGATCTTTTCATCTTGGTCCCCTCGACTAGCTATGAGAGGGCGGTCGGGGTCAGAAACTCTTTGACATCGGGGAGGTTGTTTGGTCCTGGACATGATGGCTTTATCATCCGGCTTTTTATTTACCATCTCCCACTCCTATCTATGGACTATTTTATGATTATTTATGACTGTAATAACATATTTGACTGCAGAGCTGCGGGCCCTGGGGAATGTCCCCCAAACCCTGAGGTGGCCTGCTGGACTATCAAGGGCCTACCTTGATGACGGATCCTGGGATCCGGAGAGCTGGCATGGCACAAGCAGGGATTTTAATTGGTTAAAGGGTAGGAAGGGGTGGTTTCTGGGTGCTACACCAACCTCGAGCCCAGGGTAGGGGCGGGGGAGTGGCAGTTGTTATTAGGGAGACCCTTTGTCCGAGGGAGGTCACTGTCCCACAGATAGGTGGGTATGAATCTCTCCTCCTGAGGCTGGGCCCTGGTGGTCAGCTGGGTCTGTTGCTCACGTACCTTTCACTCAGCTACATGACAATGGCCCTGCCTGAGCTAATTGATGTCCTTTTAGGGATGGCGGTTGAGTTCCCCAGACTTCTTGTCTTGGGGGATTTCAACTTGCCTTCTCTCGGTGGGGCATCGAGGATGGAACAGGAGCCATTCCATGATGGCTATGGACCTGATCCAAATAATTCAGGGTCTGACCCATGGAGGGGGGCACACACTCGACCTGGTTTTTGTCTCCGGACAGTGGTGTAATGATCTAGGTGGGGGTGCACCAACTATTCAACCCCTGTCATGGACTGATCATTATTTCCTCCAGCTGGTCTTCCATTATGCTGCCCCTCATTGCTGGGATGTGGAACCGACCAGGTGGTTCTGCCCCAGGTGCCTGGACTCAGATGAGTTTCAGACGGCGCTTGGGTTATTTCCTGCCTCCCTTGCCCACAACTCGGTAGAGGCCCTGGCGGATGCCTGGCAAAGGGTTGCCTCAGAGGCTCTCAACGGCATTGTCCCTTTGTGGCCCCTCACCCGCTGCAGATCTCGGTTGGCTCCCTGGTTTTCTGTGGAGCTCCAAGAGATGAAGCGCTGGAGGAGGGGCCTAGAGAGCAGTTGGAGGTCCAGTCAGTCCAAATCTGACCGAGCGCAGTTAAGATCTTTCACGAGATCTTATCTTGTGGCGATGAGAGCGGCAAAGTATGCTTACTTCTCCGCTCTCATTGCATCCACAGATAACTGCCCGACTGCCCTGTTTGGGGTTGCCCATTCCCTGCTTAGTCAGGGAGTGAGAGAGGACCCTCTGCAAGGGCGAGCCGAGGAGTTTAGTCAGCATCTGCTGGATAAGATCGCTCAGATCCATGCTGGCTTGGACTCCGACTGCCTAGAGTCTGACAACGGAGGAGCGGTGGGTCTTGTGGATGTTATCTGGGAAGAGTTTGAGCCTGTGACTCTAGAGGAAGTGGACAGGATCATGCGGAGGCTGAGTTCCACCACGTGTTTACTGGAACCGTGTCCCTCCTGGCTGGTTTTTGCCGCCTGGGAGGTCACACGTGGCTGGCTCCAGGCAGTGGTCAATGCTTCGTTGAGGGAGGGATCCTTCCCCGCCGCCTTGAAGGAGGCAGTGGTGAGGCCCCTCCTTAAGAAGCCTGCCTTGGACCCAGCCATTTTGAACAACTTTCATCCTGTCTCCAATCCTCGCTTTGTTGCGCAGGTTGTTGAGAGCATGGTGGCTAGTCAGCTTCCGGGGTTCCTGGAAGAAGCTGATTATCTAGATCTGTACCAATCGGGTTTCAGGTCCGGGTACAGCATGGAGACGGTATTGGTCACGCTGGTGGATGATCTCTGGAGGGCTCGGGACAGGGGTTATTCCTCTGTCCTGGTCCTATTAGATCTCTCAGCGGCTTTTGATACCATCGACCATGGTATCTTACTGCATCGGCTCAGGGGCTGGGAGTGGGAGGCACCGTTTTGCGATGGTTCTCCTCCTACCTCTCGGGTCGTTCACAGTCGGTGTTGGCAGGAGGACAGAGGTCGACCCCGAAACCCCTTTCTTGCAGGGTTCCTCAGGGGTCGGTCCTCTCTCCCCTCCTGTTCAACATCTATATGAAGCCGCTGGGTGAGATCATCCGTGGTTTTGGGGTGAGGTATCACCAGTATGCTGATGATACCCAGCTTTTTATCTCCACCCGAAACCAAATCAGTGATGCCCTTGATGTGATGTCCTGGTGCCTGGAAGCGGTGCGGATCTGGATGGGGAGGAACAGGCTTCAGCTCAACCCTTCCAAGACCTAGTTGCTGTACGGCATCTCAGGTTTGCCAGGATGTGCCATCATTAGTTATGGGGGGAGAGGTGTTGCCCCCCCGTAGATAGGGTGCACAACTTGGGTGTCCTCCTGGATGCACGGCTCAGTTTGGAGGATCAGGTGGGAGCTGTGACCAGGGGGGCATTTGCCCAGGTTCGCCTGGTGCGCCAGCTGCGCCCCTTTCTGGACTGAGATGCCTTACATACGGTCACTCATGCACTCGTTACCTCCCGGATTGACTACTGCAATGCTCTCTACATGGGGCTGCCCTTGCAGACCACTCAGAGGCTTCAACTGGTGCAAAATGCGGCCGCGCGGGTTGTGATGGGAGTATCCTGATACTCCCATGTTACACCCCCTCCTGCATGAGCTGCATTGGTTGCCGGTTGCCCTCCGGGTGAGATTCAAGGTGCTGGTATTGACCTATAAAGCCCTACATGGCTTAGGTCCGGAGTATTTGCAGGAACGCCTCCTGCCGGCAACATCTGCCCATCGCCCTGAGCACTCCCACAGACAGGGTCTCCTT
The DNA here is from genome assembly GCA_009733165.1 of Naja naja. NCBI lineage: Eukaryota > Metazoa > Chordata > Lepidosauria > Squamata > Elapidae > Naja > Naja naja. The sequence goes on from CM019148.1 coordinate 190,205,371, forward strand.
GGGGTGCCGTCAGCTAGACAGTGTTGGCTGGCGACCCCCAGGGGTAGGGCCTTCTCTGTGGGAGCACCCACCCTGTGGAATCAGTTACCTCTGGAGCTTCGGTTGGCCCCTGACCTCCATTCCTTCTGCCATGACCTGAAGATATGGTTGTTCCAACAGGCCGGCCTGGACTGAGGGGTGGGTTTTTATGGGATTTTATCTGGAGTTTCATTGGATTTTAGATATTGTTTGGGTTCTTATTTAATATTTTTTAGTAATTTTAAATTTTGTATTTTGTGTTTTTAGTGTAGTGAGCTGCCCTGAGTCCTTCAAGAGATAGGGCGGCATATAAATCCAAACAAACAAACAAACAAACAAACAAACAAACAATAAATAAGAGCTGCACAAACCATTTGCCTAGTGACCAGTGGGGACAAGGCAATAATAAAAAGTCAGGGTATTGGGGACTGTCTTGAGAGGAGTTGGTGGGAAGTATTGTATGTTCAACTATTTGGGGACTTATGGTAAAATAACAAGATCTGAAACGATGGCATAATTTTTTTGCCTATTGGTGTACAGATTGAGATACCATTAGGTTGAGATACTGGGCTAAAACTGGGACACTGTGAGTTCTAGTTCTTCTTTAGGCATGAAGTCAACTCGGTGACCTTGGGTCAGTCACACTTTCTCAGTCTTGGGAAGCAGCCAATGGATAAAGCACTTCTGAAACATCTTGCCAAATAAATTTCAGTGACTTAGTGAGGTAATCACATGAATCAACACTGACTTGAAGGTGCATATACACATATTACAGTATTATTTTCCCATGTTTTTGTTCTTGCTTGAAGTGTGACAGTATGCAACTTCTGTGGTTTATTTGAAAAAAAACTGAGATATCCCATCACATCCCTCCAGTTGGTAAATCTTGATTAAATGCAGATTGCTTCGTGCATGCTGGTCTCATTTTACCGTTTACTTCCCCTAACACAGCAAGTTATAATTATGTGTGCTTATGATTTACACAGCTGGCAGCACAGCTTGAAGGAGTGTAGACAGACAATTAAGGATTTATTCTGTGTCCCCTCTTTGTCTATCACAGTTCCTGCTTTGTTTTATGTACAAGATGATTAATCTCAGGTCAGTTCCTTCTGCTTTTCTTCCCAGCTTCACCTGCTTTGACTCTGATTCTCCTTCTGATAGATGTAGTTAGGTGGTAAGCTTTGCTCATCCTATAATGTATTTCCTGTAACTACAGTAAATCTCTTTTCTGTTAGTTACTGTTTCACCAGTAATTACTCATATCAAATTCTGGCTCACAGGAAGGCTCACAGAATCTACAAAATGCTTCCACTTCCAACATTATGAAAGAGAACTAAAACTGTAAATTCACTAGGCTTCTGAATGTACTGGATTGAACTGGCATTCCTGAACAGTGCAAAGCTGAATTTACATTTTTTTTAAAACAAGCCTTCTATATTTAGGTAACATTGACTGTGCTACACAAAGCTTGTCACATAGCCTCAGGTTTTAAGCACAAATTAGCACCCTGGCACCTTTCCAACTTCCTGACAATTTCTGTTGCAACTATAATTTCAGCATCGAAACAATACTAAAGCATGCACAATGGAGTGTATTCATTAATTTAATTTAATTTAATAATTGGACTTGTATGCCGCCCCCTCTCCGAGAGGACTCGGGGCGGCTCACAACTAAAACAACAACAATAAGTACATTAAAAAACAAATTAAACAGTACAAGCCCAGATAAAAATGATTTAAAACCCCCTCCCCGAGATATCAGTCCAGCCCGGCCTGTTCAAACAGCCAAGTTTTCAGATCGTGGTGGAAAGAGCGGAGATCCAGAGCCAAACGGAGTCCCACGGGGAGTTGGTTCCACAAGGCGGGAGCCGCTACAGAGTAGGCCCTTCCCCGGGGCACCGCCAGCCGACACTGTCTTGCGGACAGTACTCCGAGAAGTCCCAGTCTGTGTGCTCGCACAGGGCGATCGACATTCGATGTCGGCAGGAGACGCTCCCGCAAATACCCTGGACCCAAGCCATGAAGGACTTTGAATGTTAATACCAACACTTTGAATTTCACTCGGAGGGCAACCGGCAACCAATGCAGCTCACGCAGGAGGGGCGTAACATGGGAGTACCGGGAAACTCCCATCACAACCCGCGCGGCCGCATTCTGCACCAGCTGAAACCTCCGGATGGAATGCAAGGGCAGTCCTAAATAGAGAGCATTGCAATAGTCGAGTCGGGACATGACAAGTGCATGAGTGACCGTGCAAAGGGCATCTCGGTCCAGGTACAGACGAAGCTGGCAAACCAGCTGAACCTGGGCAAAGGCCCCCTGGTCACAGCCCCCACCTGCTCCTCCAAACCAAGCCGTGAACCCAGGACCCCCAGGTTTCGTGCCCTGTCCACAGGGGGCAACACCTCTTCCCCTATGACCAAAGATGGAATTTGTTGACTGGTCTGAGATGCCTGTATGCACAGCCACTCCGTCTTAGCCGGATTGAGCTGTAGTTTGTTCCTGCCCATCCAGATCTGTACCACATCCAGACAATGGGATATCATGGAGAGGGCATCACTGATTTGGTTTCGGGTGGAGATATACAACTGGGTATCATCAGCATACTGATGATACCTCACCCCAAAACCATGGATGATCTCACCCAGCGGCTTCATATAGATGTTGAACAGAAGGGGCAAGAGGACCGACCCCTGTGGGACCTCACAAATGAGAGCCCTCAGAGTCGACCTCTGCCCCCCTGCCAACACCGATTAACACCTGCCTACATTGATGGTATTTTGAAAACAAACACAAGCTTTGGTCCGATCTAAGTATAGTACATGAAATTATCTATTGCAACGTCCTACCTGTCAATGAATACCTCAGCTTCCACCACAACAATACAAGAGCACACAATAGATACAAACTCAAGGTAAACCGCACCTAACTTGATTGCAGGAAATACGACTTTAGCAACAGTGGTCAATGTCTGGAATACTCTACCTGACACTGTCTTCCCCAAACCGCAAAAACTTTAACTGAGGTCTGTAGGGGGCGTGCATAAATGCACCAAGGTGCCTACCGTTTCTGTCCTAGTTTCTTTTTTATTCGTATCCATTTCATGTATTCATAACCATGCTTATACTTATACCTGTTATTTAATACTTGCTTGACAAATAAAACAAATTAAAAAAACAAAAGAGGCACCAACGCTGAGCAGAATCTACCTAAAAAGCGACATTATGGCCAGAGAGCAGCAACGAGGTAGAATTGTCTGTATTCTCTTTGATGCCCACTAGAGGTCGCAGTTTTCCAAGCCAGACGTGGTCGCTTTAGTCGTGTTCTCTGAAATAGAAAGGGGCAAAAAAGGAGTGTATGCCATTCTAAGATGCAGTCATTTCTTCAGATAATACGAAAATTGTTCTTTTGTTCGCTTCTTTTCTTTCCAACCTCTGGCGTTTAGCCACTTGCAGCCGTATTAATGCCCCTTTCTGGTCATGGTTTAGCTTACGCTTCTGCGTTAGTTTGTCCCATTCAAGATCCCGTCCCCATCTTCTGTTCCTACAGCTTCCCCGCCTAATTCTCCAGGTCAGCTCCGCCCCTTCGGCCCAGCAAAGCCCGCCTCTTTCTCTTTACGTGAATCAGCTGGTTCCAGCGTGCCTGGGAAGCCGCCGGTGATTTGGGCAATTAAAGCGCGGTCGCGAGACTTCAGGTGAGAGGCGGAGGGGGGGTGCAGCTCGGTATGGGAGAAGGCGGGGGTGGAGCGCGCGGGTCGTTAGCGCGTGGGAATCCCTTCGCTCCCCCCTTCCTGAAACCTTCGGAACAGAGAGAGCAAGGCGGCGCGCTAGGTTTCCGTCCGGCTGGACTGTAAAAACTTCAGTCGCACGTTAGGAAGCTGGAGGGAGGAGCATCCCGAGACCCTTCTCGGTTGTGCGGCCTCGCCTGCCTGTTGCTCACACGAAGCCCCGGCTTTCTACCTCTTTAGCTTGGCACAGGAGCCAGTTTCCTCGCTCCCGATAAAGGATAATTTTTGTAGCTCAGGGTTGACATGCTTGGTGCTCTCTGAGCTGCTTGTTTTCTTGCAGATGTTTCATTACCCAAACTAGGTAACGTCGTCAGTGCTATCTAGTTTGGGTAGTGAAACGTCTGCAAAAAAACAAGCAAGCTCAGAGAGCACCAAATCTCCTTTTTGTTTCCTTTCCTGAACTGAACTTGTACTGGGAAGCGCAGGAGGGTTTAACCTCCTAGGGTATGATTCAGCCCTTTCCCAATCCTAAGGAAAACATTCCCATGAGAGTTTTGGGGAAAATACGATACCTATTTGTTACTGCTCTATTCTCTCCCGTACATGTTAAAAATCTATAAGCTGCCCTTGACATTGTCTGGAAAATGTCAGGCGGTAGGTTTAAAGGGGGGAAATGGATTGTAAATGGCACAGGTAAATTGGAGGAAGGTGTAAATGTGATGCCATGACCCCTTATAAAAAATAAAGGTGGGATTTAAAATCCTGCCTCCTGTTTCCCCAACAACCACCTTGGGAAGTAGGTTGGGCTGAAGAGAGAGGGAGTGGCCCAAAGTCACCCAGCCGGCTTATTTTCTCCTGAGTATGGCTTCTTACATAGCCAAAATGGCACCATCCACCCACATGAGAGGTACTGCCTGAGTTGAGGAATTTCAGGTTCTCTCTTTGGGGAAAAGAACCCTAAGAAGTCCTAAACTCTATGAAATAGTCCAGAGGATTTGGCTTTTGATTGAATATCTATGGAAAATTGGGCTATGTTTTCCAAGGTGCTTGAATGACTGAAGTATTGGGAACACAGGTGCAGCTGTTTGGAACCACAAAGAAGAGTGATCTGCACTGCAGCACTTACAAAAAGCCAGCTACTTTAAGAATCCCCTGTTGTCTGATTAGCAGTTAAATGCTGACAAGGTGGTGTGGCCATTAAGTTGGCTAAGTAACTGGCTGAAGAGTCTGTTCCATCAGTTATTCCTTATCAAGCATGGGATGAGATAAGTTTCAGCCCTAGGCACTAAATATGGCTTTCTCAGCCCTGACAATTTTAAGATGTGTAAAATTTTAAGAATTTTAAGATCCAGAACTCTGGGACTAAATTAACTTTACTTTGAAAACTGCATTTACTAAAAAACCAGAGTTTCAAGTAAATGGACAGGTTCTGAGAATAATAGTAAGAATAATTAAGAAATTAGAAATTAAGTCCGGAGTCCTTTGGGAGTTGGGCAGCATACAAGTTTAATTAAATAAATAAATAAATAAATTAAAAGAGACTGAAGGAATCAAGTTTAGGATTCTTATAGGAAAATATGTGGCAGGCAAAGCCAAGACCAGCATGTAACAATTCAGCCAGAAATCAGTTCTTTATTTGCTTACACTTGCCAGATTAAATCATTATTTTCACCTTAGTGTACTGGGAGATTCTAGGCAGTTGCTATCCTTACTCTCTTTCTCTGTTTCCTATTCATCTCTGGGCTGGGCTGTCTCAACCCCCTTTCTGGAATGTTATCCCTCCTTCCTGGAAAACTGCTGCTTCACTATAGTCCCATCACGCCATCTCCCCCTCCAAGGGCACCAGCTCTTACAAAAAGATAAAATTATTCTAAACTAGATATATAGTACTGACATTCTTATTTATATATGTATAGGATATCTGTCATTTTAAAAATAGGTTGCTATGAAATGAAGTTAGGCTACTATTTATAATCCCTAATCTTTAAAGAAAGGGGCATTTCCTCTGGTATTTTCCATTAATGCTTTGGTTTCATGCAGAAAATAATATTTTTGGGTTTTAGTAACTGGGAGAGGCCACAGTTGTAATTTGAATGCTTTTTAAAAAAAGAAATTGTGAGTTATTTCTGTGACATAGTCTTGGCACAAGATGAGACTTATCTTGGTAAAGTGTAGAGAGTGCCTGCATTCACTCATTGCAATATGCTGTGATTCATGTTTTTACATTCAATTATAGCTTTCTTTGATTATATAATTGAATTGAATTGTCATTGTACGTATATACACAGTATACAATACAACAAAATTCACATAACACCCAGAGACCAGACTCAATGTGCACACACACATGACAATCCCCAAACACCTCCCCATCCGCCAAAATTCCCTGCCTCCTAAAAACACACAAGCATCCACACAACAGACCAAGTAATACTGTCCAACAGCTCACTGATGGTGGTCCTTAAGTTCATTGTTAAGTGCAATTATAGTTTTGGGATAAAAACTATTCAGAAAACATGTGGTCTGAGTTTTAATTGTTCTGTATTTTCTGGCAGAAGGCAACAGTTCATAAAGATTGTAAGCAGGATGGGAAGAGTCTCTGAGAATGTTGTGCAACTTCCTCAAACAGTGAGATGTGAAGACGTTATCCAGGGCTGGTAGCTGGAGCCCAATGATATTCTGGGCAGTTTTAATGATTCTCTGTAGAGCTTTTTTGTCCGCTACAGAGCTGCTCCCATACCATACAAGAATGCCGTATGTCAGGACACACTCAATGGTGCTGCGGTAGTAGGGCAGAAGCAGATGCTGAGATAGATTTATCTTCCTGAGCATTCTCAGGAAGTGCAGCCTCTTCTGTGCCTTCTTTACAAGCATTCATAGTCCATGAGAGGTCCTCTGAGATATAAGTGCCCAGAAATTTAAAACTACCAACCCTCTCCACCTCCTCACCATTTATGTACAATAGTAAATGTACATCTCTCTTAGTTATCTGGGTAGATTTTTTAGAGATAAAATATAATCAGATATGATTCAAAGAATGAATGATCAATGTGAAATGTGTATGAGTGTTGCAATAAATTAGGATGTAATAATTGTGTATTGAATATTTTTATATTACAAATGCTAATTATTATGCAGGTAGTCCTCAACTTACAACCATTTGTTTAATAACAGTTTGGAGTTACAACAATGCTTTCAAAACTGGCTTGCAATCTGTCTTTAAAATTACAATATAACCAAGCAGTCACATGATCACAATTTGGCTGCTTGGCAACCAGCTCTTATTTATGGTGGTTGCAGATTCCTATAGCCATGTGATCATGATTTGAGACCTTCCCAGCTAGCTTCTGACAAGTATAGTCAATGTGGGAAGCCAAATTTGTTTAATGGCTGTTGTGATTCACTTAATGATCAAAGTAAAATGGTCATAAAGTAAGGTTTGGTCACATATGACTCACTTAACTGTCACAGTGACCAAAATTCTGGTCCCAATTGTGGTTATAAGTCAAAGACTACCTATATTACAAGCCTTTCAGCCACCTGCTATTGGTTTTGTCATTGCTTTTATAATGTGATACTGGCTTTAGGGGAATGTAACATAGGGTAATTGGATGTTTTGGGTTCTTATTTGGCATTCCTTGTTTTCCTAGCAGGCTATTTTTACCAAAGCTCATATCAAGACTATATCATGATAATAGCTAAGCTATTAAGAAATTGTCAGCCATCACCCCTCTCTTTCTTATAGTGGAATAGAACAGAATAGAATTCTTTATTGGCCAAATGTGGTTAGACACACAAGGAATTTGTCTTTGGTGCATATGCTCTCAGTATACATAAGAAAAAAATAAAATACATTCATCAAGAATCATAAGATACAACACTTAGTGATAGTCATAGGTTACTAATAGGTATCAAATCAACTAGGAAACAAAACAGTATAAATTGTAAAGATACAAGCAATATGGTTATAGTCATAAGTGGGAAGAGGTAAGTAATAGGAAGGATGAGATGAATAATAGTAATATAGTTTTACTAAGTAGTTTGACAGTGTTGTGGGAATTAGCTGTTTAGCAGAGTGATGGCATTTGGGAAAAAACTCCTTGTGTCTAGTTGTTCTGGAATGCAGTGCCCTACAGCGTCGTTTTGAGGATAGAAGTTGAAACAATTTATGTCCAGGATGTGAGGGGTCTGTAGATATTTTCACAGCCCTCTTTTTGACTCGTGCTGTATACAGGTCCTCAGTGGACGGCAGGTTGGTAGCAATTGTTTTTTCTGCAGTTCTAATTATCCGTTGAAGTCTGTGTCTGTCTTGTTTGGTTGCAGAGCCAAACCAGACAGTTATAGAGTTGCACATGACAGACTGAATAATTCCTCCGTAGAACTGAATCAGCAGCTCTTTGGGCAGTTTGAGCTTTCTGAGTTGGCGCAAAAAAATATTCTTTGTTGTGCTTCTTTGATGTTGTTTTTGATGTTAGGTGTCCATTTTAAGTCTTGAGATATGATAGAACCTAGAAACTTGAAGGTCTTTACTGTTGATACTGTGTTGTCTAGTATTGTGAGTAGTATAGGAGGTCTGTATTTAGTTCAGTTGTGTTCAATGCAGGTTCATCGTTGTCTTGAATGAGACCAATCACTGTTGTATCATCTGCAAACTTCAGTACTTTAACAGAGAGATCTTTTGAGATGCAGTCATTGGTATATAGTGAGAAGTGGAGAGAGCACACAGCCCTGGGGGAGCTGTTGTTCTAATTTTACAGGTATTTGATGTGATTTTGCCTAACTTCACCTGCTGATTCCTGCCTGTTAGGAAGCTTATGATCCATTTACAAGTGTGGTCAGGTACAGTTAGCTGAGTTAGTTTAGTTAGAAGACTATCTGGAATGATAGCATTGAATGCTGAGCTAAAGTCTACAAAGAGGACCCTTGCATAGGTCTTTGGAGATTCAAGATGTTGTAGGATGTAGTGCAGAGTCATACTAACAGCATCCATCATCTGTTGATCTATTTGCTTGGTAGGCAAATTGCAAGGAGTCTAACAGCGGATTTGTGATGGTTTTCCCAGCACTAGACTTTCAAAGGTCTTCATAACTACAGATGTTAGAGCAACCAGTCTGAAGTCATTCAGTTCCTTGATGGAAGGTTTCTTTGGCACTGGGATAATAGCAGAACATTTGAAGCAAGAAGGAACATAGCACATCTCTAGTGATTTATTAAAGATGCAGGTGAAGATGGGGGCCAGTTGGTCAGCACAAGCTTTTAAGCAAGAAAGAGTTATCTTGTCTGGCCCTGGTGCTTTTCCTGGCTTTTGTCTGTGAAATAGATCTTGCACTTCTTTTTCTGTGATCACCAGAGTTTGGGAACCCAATGGGTTGGGGCCAGTTGTAGGAGGCTTGGCTGTTGTTGGTGTGTTTGAGATAGGGTTGTGGAGATAGGTGGTTGTAGTTTCCTTTCAAACCTTCAGTAAAACACATTCAGGTCATCTGCTAGTTGTTGTCCTTCTGCCTGGGAAGGAGGTTTGCTGTAGCCAGTGATGTTTTTAAGAGTTTTCCACATGTTTGCTGGTTCATTTGTTGATAACTGATTCCTTAACTTTTCAGAGTAGCTTCTTTTTGCTGCTCTGATCTTCCTTGTTAATACATTTCTGGCCTGATTGTACAGCATTCTTTCACCTTTTCTGTAGGCTTCCTCTTGGAGCGACGTAGCTCTCAAGTTTAGCTGTGAACCAAGGTTTATTGTTACTGTATATTGTCAGGTTTCTTGTTGGCACACATAGGTCTTCACAAAAAGTGACATATGATGTTATAGTATCCGTGAGTTCATCCAAGTCTGCAGAGGTGTCTTCGAACACATTCCAGTCAGTGCAGTCAAGGCAAGCCTGTAGCTTTAGCTCCTCAGTCCAAATCTTCACTGATTTAATTGTTGGTTTCATGGTGTTAAGTCTTTGTCTGTAAGCAGGTACAAGGTGAATCATTCAGTGATCAGAGTGTCCCACAGCTGCTCGTGGTAAAGACCAATAAGCATCTTTTAATGTTGTGTAGCAATGATCTAAAGTATTCTTGCCTCTAGTGAGACAGTTGACATGCTGAAAATATTTTGGTAGCTCTTTCCTTAAGTTTGCTTTATTAAAATCTCCTAAAATAATTTGAAATGAATCTGGGTATTAACTTCAACCCACATAATCTGGTCAGCTAGAGTTTGTAATGCATTGTTTACACAAGCTTATGGAGAAACATACACAGCAATTAGGAGAAATGAGGAGAACTCTCATGGAGAATAGAATGGTTTGCAATTGATAATTAATGTCTCCAAGTCCACATCACAGAATTTTTTTAGTATAGTTATATCTCTGGACCAGCGGCAGTTAATATATAAACATAAGCCTCCTCCCTTCTTTTTACCAGATGTTTCTGCAATTTTGTCTGCTCTATATATCTGAAATCCTGGGATGTGCAGTCTACTATCATCAATTGACTCATTTAGCCATGTTTCAGTGAAGCAGAGAGCTTCCGAGTTGTAAAAATCAGAATTGTATCTATTTAAAAGAAGTATTTCATCCATCTTATTAATGAGTCAACGTAAATTAGTCAGAAAGAGTGAAGGGAGAGGGGTTTTTATCCCACTTTTCTTTAATCTATTCAAAAGTATTTGTTGTGTCAGGGGAAATTGACATTATAGTTATTCAGTTTTCAGTATTAAATCTCAGGACCTTAATACTATAACTAAATAACGAAATGGGGAAGATCTCTGCTTCAGCAATGGCAAACAGAAACAACATGCACTACAAAAGCCTTAGACTCCCTGGGAGAATGCTAGCAAGATGGCTCATAGTAGTGCATACTCCTCGTGCCAACCTCCAACATACCAAGGAATTGCTAAGTTGGATCCAGCTGCTTTTTTTTCCAGCAGAAGAATCCCCTCAGTGACATTTAGCTCAGCACTGCAGCCTGTGGAAAGTGGAATGAATGCTAATGTGTACAGATCTTTACAGTTCTTAGTAGCACTTCCCTCACTGTTCCTGGGCAGATTTAAAGGAGTGGGGGGAGGTTGTCTTGGAAACTAGAGGAGAAATGGACAAATATCATATTGTCTTTTGCTCCTGTGGAATTCTGCATGGAATCAGAAGCTCTCAGCCTACTGAGTCTGATCCATCCTCTTGAGTGAACTCTCTGACTTGGATGGGAGTGAGGCTGATGTTTAAATAGGCCTTGGAGAATTGAAAAAGCATAAACATGACATTATGGTAGGTATTTTATAAGTACTAAAAGTGAGTCTGTACTTAATTGTTAAAATATACTATATGTTTCATGTGTCACTGAATGGTGATATGTTAGTAAATACTTAAAAGAATTGTATGCGTCTATCTTTTTTTTTTACACCTAGCTATTATTACATCTTGCATAATATCTGTAAGCATTAAGCTTGTAATTAAGAAGACCTGCATCCTGAATTGTAGGGAAGTCATGTTACTTCTGATATACTAGCCAATTGGAGCTTCTATATATAAATACGGGTATATAGTGAGGAATATCGGTATATATGTTAATTGAAATAAAATATGACAATTTCATACTTTTATAAATGCCATGATGTAAATTTGATTCTAACCTGTTTTAAATTTTTAGTCCATGGAAATGTAAATAAGCTGTTCCTGCCATTGTATTTAGGGATTGATTCTTTCCAAGCAATGCACTGTTTTCTGAATGCTCACAAATTTACTGTTTAATCATCTGTTGTAGCAGGCCAAATATATTTTTTAACACCTCCTAGCAGTGCGAGCAGGTTTGGCTGAAGACAACAGGGTTTGAAGCATTTCTTCAAAGTAGATGGGATAACTATCAGTACAATGAACCTTTATTTGTAAATTGCTTTTTTAACAGAATATCATAGAATGGATATTTTTATCATTACACTTTTGTGTAGTTCTTTACTGACTGTATTAGACTTTGTGGTATCTAGCTCCATTCTGCCTGAATTTCACCTGAGCTTGTTTTGTTTTTAACAATTTACCACACAGGCCCTTTATTATTGCAAAGGAGAATAACTTGGTGATGGAGCATTCTCAGTGACTGATGGACTCAAAAGAAGAAAGGTAATTCTACACTTCACATATAAAAGTCTCATAATTCATAACATGAGCCATGGTGGCGCAGTGGTTAGAATGCAATACAGACTACTCCTGCTGACTCCTGGCTGCCAGCAGTTTGAATCTCACCAGCTCAAGGTTGACTCAGCCTTTTATCCTTTCGAGGTTGGTAGAATGACCCAGATTATTGGAGCCAATATGCTGACTCTGTAAACTGTTTAGAGAGGGCTGTAAAGCACTGTGAAGTGGTATATAAGTCTAAGTGCTATTGCTATTGCTATAACTACCATTGGAATTACATTCTGTAATGTATTGATTCTGCACCCCAACTACCTGGGGTGCAGAACTGAGATTTTTTAAATTGTTCCTTATCAGTTTATATATGTATGTGTTTGGCTGAATGAGTACTGAAATAGTATTTTGCTGAGTAATAAATTTAATTTTTGTTGCATATTAAAACTAATATTAGTTAATATATGTACTTTATAAAATTATATAGAATTTCAGATCAAAGGACAAGGAAGATTATTGTTAGAATTGGAGACATTATATATAATAGAGAAATATAAGCTATAGAATTTAAATGAATGAATAAATAAATACATTAAAACCAATCAGGAAGAACAGTAGGATTGTCTAGTTCAGAGGATATTTTTTTAAAATATAAAACTTTATTTATTTTTACTTGTGCTCTGTTTCATCAAATTTATTTTGAAAATAATCTTCTGTTAGCTTATTGATAAGTTATCTCTAGGCAAGATATACAACAAATCTTACAAATAAGTTGAGGATATAGAAAATGGCTTGCCTGGTATCATAGGGATCTTTAGGGCTGAGTAGGGATTTGAGCCTGAAATTCCTGACCTATATCCCCAATATTAACCTGCCTTGTGGGACAGCTACCCCCACAAGTTTTCATATTCTATTTGTAGAAGTGGCAGAGACCTTAGGAACAAGTATTCTAGATATCTTAAATTTTTCTAAGATTTTATAAATGTGTCCTTAGATTTTTTAAAACTTCTTTCCAATATCAGAACATTGAGAACCCAACTGCTTTTTGGGGTAGATTTGCATCTAAGTCATGGGTGTCAAACTCACTGCGTCACATTGCCGTCACCTGACGTATCACAACTTTTTTCCCCCTTCGCAGAGCTGGGGTGGGCGTGGCCTGTGCATGATGCATCCGGCCCGCGGGCTACCAATTTGACACCCCTGATCTAAGTAAAGAAATTCAAAACACTGATGACATGTGCAATACATCAGTTGTATCAGTTGTGATATGCCCGGATTTTAAATGTGTCACTGTTTCCTATTTATGCTAGCTTAGCAGCCCAGGAAGGAGCAAGAGAGAGAGGCCTGGTCTATGTGTGGCAAGCTGGTTCCTATTGTCCTACCCCTGAAAGACTTCCCGGTTGGACTGGAAAAAGAGTGTTGCAGGCAGCACTTGGAGAAAACCACGGTGTACTTTTGTCTGATGGTATGGACGTTGGATTTTAAAGGAACATTTGGTTTTAGAGGAAAATAGCCAGTTTTAAAATTCTACCAAGATAAATTTTCAACTAGATATATTTGAAAAGTTTTAATTTGATATCCAAAATATTAGTTCATTTAGACAAGGTTCTAATGTCTGCACTTGTATCTCTATTCTTAGTTGACAAGAGCAAGTCAGAAATATATTAATACCTTCTTTTTAAAAAAAAACTTTAATTTTTATACTGCAAAGCTCGCATGGATTCCTTGTGGTATAAAATGTATAATGTAAGTGTTGGAATGTGACAAAACACAGCTTCAGTTCTGTGTTTATTTTGTTTACTGATAGGACTTTGATTTGTGGGCAGTTTTGTTCCTATAAGTTTGTCTTCTCAAATTTTGAATAACTAACTCATTATCTAATTATGGAGCTGTTGCACCTTATGTTCAAGGTGTGTTACCACTTAATTCTTTTTTTCTCCGACTATATGTAATGAAACTTAAAATTAATGTGAATAACTTTCTTTCAGATGGCAAAGTCTATAGTTTTGGAAAACTTTCTTGGAGACCTGGGCTAGAAGAGTCTCTTATTAATTGTCCCACACTGGAAAAAACTTTGAGTGGACAACATGTTGTTACAGTGGCAGCTGGCAGCTTTCACAGTGGAGCAGTAACTGAAGGAGGAGTGGTATATATGTGGGGGGAGAATTCTGCCGGTCAGTGTGCTGTGGCCAATAAGACTACTGTGCCAGAACCCACCCCCATCAGCATTTCTGATGGCGAAGCTGGACCTTTCCTGCCAATTCGGATTTTGCAATTGTCATGTGGAGAGGAGCACACCTTGGCACTCTCACAAAGTAGAGAGATATGGGCATGGGGAAGTGGCTGTCAACTAGGCCTTATAACCAATACTTTTCCAGTGACCAAGCCTCAAAAAGTTGAATACTTGGCAGGGCGTGTAGTGCTTCAGATTGCTTGTGGGACCCATCACAGCTTGGCCCTGGTACAGTGCCTCCCCATTCAAGACTTAAAACCTCTCCCAGAGAGATGCAATCACTGCAGCCAACTTCTCATTACCATGACTGATAAAGAAGACCACGTCATCATCTCTGATAGCCACTGCTGCCCGCTGGGTGTTGTACTCACCGAGTCTCAGTCAGAGAATCGCATGTCTTGTTCATCACTAGAAACTTTGGAAAGAAAGAGTTTAACAAGCAGCCAAGGTGAGGATTGTCAAAAAACCCTTTCAGAAGATCAGATGTTGCCTGGGGCAGAGTATGATGTAGCAAGTATATTTTCGAACAATGATGGACAGGAAGATAGTGGCATTTCTAGTCCAGGAAAGCCTTTGATCACTGACAAAACAGCAGTAAAGCAACACTTGACGAGCCTTTCAGATAATTCATTAAATGCAAGCAGGGAACAGCAAATCAGCTCTCAACCTGAACAGGTATCCATCTGCATTTATTTGGCCATACTTTTTTCCCTTTCTGTGTTGTGTTATATGCATGCAAAAATCTTAAAACTTCTCATAAAAGCTCAAGGTCAAAATGGCCATAAGAAAAGAATTTCACATAAGGGGTCCTTGGTGCCCTCTGAGTTTGGTTGTTTTCTTGCAGAAGTTTCATTACCCAATCTAGTAACATCAGAGAGGGGTTTCACATGGAATATCACATGGCCTCTAAAAACATAAATTTCAAGTGAGCTGTGTTGGATAGCACATTTATAATCACCATGCTTCCCCAGCTTTGGGTAAAACCTTATCAGAAAGTTCCTAGCCATGTTTGAGTAGGTTATTGGAATAATATCAACACTTTCTTTATGATTCTTTTATTACAATCTAAGTATGTACAATTAACAAGAAAGTTTCATGGGTTTATATTACCGTAGTTTACTATAGTTTTGTTACTGGGCTGTTAAATAGCTTAGTTTAAGCTTTCTATTATAAGCAAAACCTAGTTTTAGTGCTGTAGATGGAATCTTCCCTATAATTTTTATGCTTCAGATTTTGAAAACTGCTGAACTCTAATCAATGCCAAGTAATGCCTATAACTGAACTGTGATCTCAGCTTATCAGGAACTAACAATGTTGAATGCGTGCTTTCTGCTATTAGCCAAGTTCTCTTCAGATGGATGGTTTATGCAGAGACATGCTTGTTACAGATATTTCACTTTTCTCTTAAAATTACCAAAACCATATAGCAGTGCAGTAGAAGAATGAATAAAGGACTTCAGGTTTCCCCCCCAGTTTTTGTAACCTTTTTAGACTTTCTGATCAACATTGTAATTCTCTGTTCCTTCATCATTATGATAGAAGCATTTAGTGGCAATGGGATATGGAGAGGATTATATAAATGTAAAATGGTCCATATCATATGCTTGCTCATCTGAATTCATTGTTCTTTTTGTAAGTTTGGTACTGCTTGATAACTGCCCTCGATTGTCAGGGTAAGTCAGAATTATTTAGACATTGAAATGAACAGTGTGTTTGGTGCATTTGCATCAACTATTCTTTCACATAGGAGCTTCTGAAGTTCAGGATGGTTCTCTTCATGACTTGTTTAGCTTTATGCAGGCAGGAAATTGGTTTCTTCCACATCCAACAAAACTTACCGAACAAACATTAAGTAAAATAACTTATTTACTCACATCTGCTAGTAGAAGCCAGGTGTTGTGTATCAGAAGGCTACCCATTCATCGTAAAACCAAAATTCTAAATGAACCAGATTTCTGAAAGAATTCTAACTGCAATGTATAGATGCAGTCACTAGAACAGTTTTTTTAAAAATAAACTTTATTGAATTTTATTACATTAAAAAAAACATAAAACATAAAAAACAGAAAAACATAAAACATAAGAATGAAAAAGAGAAAAAAAACATAAAAAGTATATCACTCAATAACAGCTATTTGTGGTGATGGTTATATAGCAATCATGTGCAATAATAATAGATATTGTGCATAAATATATTTTTATTCTATCTATATTCTATATTTAATAATAAATATATTTAATAATTACCTATCTTTACTCTGTCTCCGATCTATCCAGCTATACCATTGTTCCCATACTTTCTAAAATATTGAATCTTCCTTATCTTTGAAACTCAACGATAGTTTGTCCATTTCGGCACAGTTCATAATTTTTTGTATGACCATTTCCTCTACCGGTATGTATGGCTGTTTCCAACATTGGGCAAAAGCAATCCTAGCAGCAGTCAATATATGTATTACTAAGTATTTTGTGCTTTTTACGTATTTTTTTTAAAGATTCCCAATAGGAAGAGTTCTGGTTCTAGGTCTAATTGTTCATTAGTAATTTCCTGGAGCCAGTTATGAATTTTGAGCCAGTATTTTCAAGCCTCTGGGCAGGACCACCACATATGGTAATATGTTCCCTACTTTTTTTTGCATTTCCAACACATGGAACTCATTTTAGAATACATTTTCGCTAATCTCGAAGGGGATAAATGCCACCTATAGAACATTTTATATGCATTTTCTTTGTATGTTACTGATTTTGTTAGTTTGTGGTTCCTATTCCATATAGTCTCCCAATCAGATAGCTTTATGTTGTGACCAATATTTTGGCCCCATGCAATCATGCAACCTTTCACTACCTCCTTCTCTAAATCTATTTCTAGGAGGTATTGGTAGATTTGGGTAATAATTTTTTTGTCTGGGCCTTCTAAAATTTTTGTCCAATTGTTGAGATTTTAAATATATTCCATATTCCTTTACATCTTTTTTATATAGACTTTGTATTTGGAGATAAGCCCACCAGTCTACTTGTAGTCCTTGTTCTTGGAGCTCTTGTATTGTTTTTAAATTTCCATTTGTATCCAATAAGTCTTTATATTTTAACATTTTATCCAGATCTAAATTATTTGGGTGGATCATCGCTTCCATTGTAGATAGCTTTTAAAAACTTGATTTTTTTTTCTAGCAGGAGCTGCATGTGTACAATTAGACAATGTAGGGGAAAGTGGGCAGGACAAACCATGATTTGAATTGGCTTAGGAAAACACTGAAATAAAAGTATGCAGATCTAAATTTTAAAATGGCAGTTTTATTTGCATGTACTTTATCATAGATGTTGTATGGTTTATTGTTTGGGTAAAGAGATAGGTGCAGTGCTTTTGATGGAATGCAGCATGTGCTGGTTACTTCATAAGTGACCATTTTATTACTGAAATAAACAGAAGTAAAAAGCAGTTAATTGGGAGAATGACCACTTTAGGCTATTTATCCAGACTTAGTACTTTGATCAAGTCTGACATGTAGACTTAGAGTGGCACTTATGGAAATATAACAAGCTTTTCATACAGAAGGCAAAAAGTATTTCAATGCCCTTGGACAATTTTTTTATGAATATGAGTGAACAGAGTTTTCTGCTATCTATTTAAAAAATCTGATTATAGGTCACTTTTCTTAAACAAAGCTAAGACACTTAAACAACTCATCTTCAGTATCAGTTGTATATATTTGCAATAAAATAAGGTGTCTTGAACTATCTATAAAGTTGGCATATATGCTGTAATAGATTCTTGGATTTGCTTACTGTATTTCCAGCAATCTCAAGAAGAGGATCATCTTGTTTGTCTCCCCGGCCCACCTCTCCCAGGTACATCTGCCCTTAATAGCCTAGTGGTTTCTTGTGCATCTGCAGTTGGTGTAAGAGTAGCTGCTACTTATGAAGCCGGAGCCTCATCTCTGAAGAAGGTAATGAACTTCTATGGCCCAGTTCCAGGTTGCACAGCATCCCCACCTAGTGGAAGTTCTCCAGTCCTTGATGGAATGAAAGACAGCCGGGAAGAGCAAGTCAAGCTGGAATCAATGCAAGGCAAAAAAAGTTCCAGCTTGGTAGATATTAGAGAAGAGGAATCTGAAGGAATCTGTCGAAGACTTTCCTTGCCTGGTTTGCTCTCCCAAGGTGAGATTCTCAGTTGATTTCCAGGATTTTCATTCCTGGATGTTATCATCCAAATTCACCAAAGTATAAAGAATGTACAGGCTTCTAATGGCAAATTGTATTAAATGTCAGCCCTTCAGTATAACACCTTGTTTTAGAAGCAGATCCTAAGATTAGAAGATTTGGAAAACTCTAAAAGATGCTGTTACCTCTGTGTATGTGATTTTTAAGATAGGCTATTAGGAATACTGTTAATAAAAATAATTATTTTTAGACCTTTTATTTTGTAAATGTTTTTGAAGCTCATATGTAGCAAAAATGTTATTCTTCAGCGGAATAAATATTTTCAAACTGTTTAAATTTATATTTTTAAAAATCAGTTTCTCAAATTACTTTCTCTATTGCTTATATGTA
This sequence comes from Naja naja, assembly GCA_009733165.1. Lineage (NCBI taxonomy): Eukaryota > Metazoa > Chordata > Lepidosauria > Squamata > Elapidae > Naja > Naja naja. Next base: position 190,223,994 of record CM019148.1, read on the forward strand.
TATGCTTACCTATCTGCAGGGACCCATCCCATATAAAAATAAGATCTGTCTTAAATCTCTCTTTTTAATTCATCAGTTGTACAATCCATGTCTCCAAAAACACAGCTGTGTCCTTTTGAGTCAAAGAGAACATGAATGATTTTTATCATTCAACATGGTAGCCCTGCTACTTTATAGTTGCCTCTTATGTAATGCTAGAATGCTTGATTGTGACTTCTAGAAAAGTATTATTTGCCCTGGTGACTGTTTTTTCTGGAAATTGATGTACTGGGGTCCTAAGGCAGAGAGGCAAACAATCTCTTATTATGTTTGTACAGTATTTTTCACTTGTAAAGATATTAAAAATATGTGCCCAACTATGTTTTAACTAAAAACCGGTCAGGTCCAGATTCAATTAAGTAACACCTCTGAACATGAATATTCTGATACTCACACCAAGATATTTTTTGATAAAATATGTTCATTGTGAGTTTACTACATTCCCTAATGTTTTCCATTATTCTCAAGTATATAGGCAGAGACCTTCTGTTACAATTTAGTAAGCATGGGCTTAATAAATCATTCAACTAATAATTTTACCACTTGGCACAGGTTTCCTTTCTGTTCGCAAAAAGGGGCTTTCAGAAACAAACCATCATTAGGCAAATTGTCCAGTAGATAACAGTGTGCATATAGGCATCATAGATCTGTATTTTATATTGTAAATAGGTATAAATATTATTTTAATTAAAAGAATCATAGAAAATCAGCATGGCTGTATCCTAACCTCCAGCATCATTTTTATTTCAAAAATAGTTGGGCGCCTAAAAAAAATTAAAATGGATTGCTGTAGCTGCTTTTGTAGGATTGTGTACAGCTGCCCTGAAAGAACAGATTTACCTTGAAGTGATAGAGAGAATTTAGAGGGCTAGAACAAATGTCAAGGAACTAACTCGTCAGTTTGTCATCTGGTAAATAGGTGTCTTGTGACTGGCCACTCCCACCAGTGAATGGGCAAATTCCTCCCAGTTATACTACACATTCCAAAATACTGCCTGTATGGAAATACAGTTTGTCTTTCAGAAGCTACCAGGTCTTAGCTGCAAAGTTCTAGAGAGCAAGAAATAATTTTCTGTATCTTTTTGCTGCCATCTAGTCATTGTGGTGGCTCAGGCTGTTAAATGCCTGCATTTAAGTTCCAGCTGCCTACAATTACTGTAGGCTCGAATCCCACCAGGCTCAAGGTTGACTCAGCCTTCCATCCTCTCAGGGTAGGTAAATTGAGGACCCAAGATTGTTGGGGGCAATAAGCTGACTTTGTAAAAATGCCGCTTAGTAATAAGCAGGCATATACAATGGAATGAAGGCTATTGCTGAGCACACTGGGTTGTATCCCAAAAATTGTAAGCCGCTCTGGGTCTTCGGAGAAGGGTGGCATATAAATCTAATTAAAAATAAAAAATAAAAAAAATGTTTATGCAGGTCAAATCTGATAGCCCTAAACTTGTATGTAGACATCTAATGAAAACATCCGCCATTCCTTTTTTGGGGGGTGGGTGGGTGGAGGGGGGAGTTATTTTTGTTTTTAGACTAGCTAACTGGATTCCAGTTTAGGGTCAAATAGGTATAAGGTGCAGACTAATTGCAAAATTCTCTCTTTATGAATGCTTTTTAAAAAGAAATGTGATGTCTTCTTTGAGATAAGGATTTTGTTCTTCAAAAAAGCATTAGTAATTTTATAGAAAATAGCTACCTTATGTACACTGAATGATGGCTAGCACTACAAATTTTAAGAATTTTTGATAATGGATGGAATGAATTAATTTCATGAAGGTACATCATTTCTCTTTTATTTCAAAGTCGATTGAAAAGATACATCGTACTTATAACAAATTACCTAGGTGATGTTCTCAGTTTAATACTTAGCATTTAGACCTGCTAAAAAGACCCTGTGAATCTGCCTTTTAAGGATTAGCAAATAATATATTTAGTTGAACAAAAGATATAGATAATCACTATGCTCTAACAGTTTATTCTTGCTTCTCTTACTAAAGTTTCTCCAAGGCTTTTGAGAAGGGTAGGACAAGCCAAAATGAGGACAGTTGCCCTGACACCTACGTACAGTGGTGAAGCTGATGCGCTTCTTCCGTCTCTGCGAACTGAGGTGTGGAGCTGGGGGAAAGGAAAAGATGGCCAACTGGGACATGGTGATATCTTGCCAAGGTAAGAGAAAGCTTTCCTTTGTTAGGAAACAGTAATTCCCCCTTATAGTTCTCTTTGTTCATCTGTGATGGAGCATGATGTGTGGGGCTTATTGGAGATGCCACAGGGAGAAAGCAGGAGAAATCTCTCTCTATCCATTGCTTAATGTTTCCTCACATAATGCTAACTATAACCTAATTGGAATTATCTCCATATGTTTTCACTCTGTAATGACTGGTTCAATGTATGTGTGCCATCTTGATCATAACAAAACAATTTGTCTTCCATATTGGCAGTGTAAAAATTGATCATTGCATTCCTATGAAAAGTACTCTGTGCAGATTTCTTCTGTAAATTGAGGATCTTGATTTCATTTTGTGGGTTTGCAGGCTCCAGCCATTGTGTGTAAAAAGTCTTGATGGTAAGGAAGTAATTCATTTGTCTGCTGGTGGCCATCATTCCTTGGCACTCACAGCTAGATCGCAGGTAGGAAAATAAATGCTGCTTGCTTATCTCACATCTAGAGCTTCACTCATTAGATCAAACTCTGTGCTTTCTGTGTCTCACTCCATATTCGGATTTCCTTTCAACATTATGTTTTTAGTATTGATACCTTTTGTATAGATACATTTATAAATGTTTATGTGAACTGAGATTGAAAGCACGCCTATTGATGGCCAGAATCTAAATGAACAGGTGCTTCTCATTCTAGTTTGTCCTTTCCAACTGTATGAGAAGTACCTGTTCATTCAGATTCTGGCCTGGGCCAGTTAGGGCTTCTTGTCTGGATGATTAAGCATTGATGGGGACTGTAAGATTGAAATTATGTATTTATTTCTGTATTTATATCCATCCTTTTATTCAGGAGCACAAGGTAGCATGTGAAAGACCCTCCTTTTATTTTTTGTCACAATAATATGAGAGAGCCTTGGGCTGAGAGAGGGACTTTACTTGTAAAGTTTTGAACAATACTTTAAAACAGATTAATCTGCCTCTTAATTCCCCAAAGAGATAGGTCATCCTGAACAGAGTCATGGCAGCATTGCAACGACACAAGACTGGTAGAAAGGTAGTAATGATTAATTGGCCTTATAATGCTATAGGTTGAACATGAACTTATTCATGTCCAGTCAAAATTATTCATTTCCCCCTTTTTTGGCCATCATTGTGCTGGGCGGTTCTTCTGCCATTTCCTGTCCCAGAATAAATCAAAGAGCATTTCTGGATTAGTTAGTAGGAAGTGACAATTCTGGGATAATCATATCTAGCAACTTTGTTACTCAGGATTTCAATATTCAACCAAATTTATCTGATTGTTGGGTAATTCCTCAAACTTATCAGATTTATCAGGAGTCTGGGCCTACCACCTTGAAGAAATTAGAGGTGCTCATGCCTCAGTGACCAAACAATGATCGTATTTTGACAAAGGACTTCTAGAAATGTTCTCCATCTTCAGATAAGGACCAACCTGGTTAAGGCACCAAGCTAGAAAGCAGGAGAACTTGAGTTCAAGTCCTGCCTTAGCCATGAAAGTCAGCTGGGTGACTTTGGGCCAGTTATTCTCTCTCAGTCCCATTCACCTCACAGGGTTGTTGTTGTTGTTTTGGGAAAAATAGGAGGAAAGTATGTTGGATGTGTTCTCCACCTTGAGTTATTTGTAAAAATAATTAAGATGGGATATAAATAAATAATAAATTATGAGAGTAATGTAGATCCAATTCATGGCCACCATTTTGTGAGTTAGACTGCCAATAGTCATGGCATGGGAAAAGTCTATGCTAATCTTGAATTGCTGGGCTACTGCCAGCCACACCACAAGGACATGGAGGTTGAAATCCCCTGCCCCCCCCCGAACAGAAACTACAAGAAATCAACCAAAATCTCAGATGTGAGATTGAGAAACCCAGAGAGGGACATTGTAATACAACACATCTGAAAGTTGCCACTGTGGAAGGCTATTGTAGATGGACTTTTTCTTATTTTACTACACTCTTATTTTATTTTACCCTGGCATGGGTTGCTTTAAACTGGCTTTTATCTCTACTTTTCTGCAGGTATATGCATGGGGCAGTAATATTTATGGACAGCTAAGTCATTTGAATTCTCCAACCACAATCCCTCGTCTGGCAAAGGTAATTTTGATTGTCATGAACTTCTTTTCAGAATAATTATTTGTATTTTACAACTTACATCACCATGTTTGCTTTTTTAAAAAAATTGCCAATACCTTGACTCAAAAGAAGACAATTGTGAAGACATTTCAGCTGGGCTTTTCATGGTTTCAAAGATCCTGCTGCTTCCCCGAATATAGAAATTTTGACTTAAGAGAATCTTTCTGGTATCTTGATAGTATGTCTCCCAGTCTGGAAGTCCAAAGCCACTCCTTTCTCTTTTGTCCTGCAACCATTTCATTTTAATTTTAGAATTTTCCCTGGCCCAAACAAATTTAGCTATTACTTTATATAATTCCCCCCAAAATGTTTTGTCTAATTTCACCAGTACTGTTTGGAATAGATACAGTATTTTTGGTAGTACAGTCAATTTAACTGTTGCAATTCTTCCCATTAATGAAATTTGGAGTTTCCTCCATGTTTTCAATTCCTTTTTTATCTGCATCATTAATCTATTATAATTATTTTGTTTAATAGAGGAATATCTTGATGTTAGCCAAATACCAAGATACTTTACTTTTTTTTTTATAAAAAAGTTTTTTATTTTTGATACAAACATACAAACAGGACATACAAAACATAAAAACCATCTTCCATATATACATACAGTGTGTCAGTTGGTTACAAATCCTTTGTGTCATCCTTTCATATTCATCACTCACAATTTATCAAAAAGAAAATTTCTCATATTATCAATAAAACATGTATTTATCAATTATTACTTGTGTACAATTAAACTATTTATTTCATCATATATACGAGATATATTTTTAATCTAAAATTTGTGTTATACTTTCATCCAATGGTTATATATATCAACATTATATTTTATATCAGCCTATTATATTTCTATTACAAAATTATATAGTCTATTGCATTACCAAGTCTTTTTATCCAACCATTGATAAAACAAATCCCATATCTTGTAAAATTGTTTATCTTCTTGTTCTCTAATTTCAAATGTCAATTTACTCATTTCAGCACAGTCCATAATTTTCCTAATCACTTCCTCCTGCATAGGTATTTTATCATTCTTCCAGTTTTTGGCAAATACAATTCTAGCTGCTGTTAAAACATTTACAATCAAATATTTCAACTCTTTATTGTAGATATCTGGTATAATTCCCAATAAAAATATTTCTGGTTTCAAGTCTATGTGTTGTTGTATCATTTTTCCAACCATATGTGGATTTTAGTCCAATATCTTTTGCATCCGAACAAGTGCACCACATATGGTAATATGATCCAGGTATCTGATGACATTTCCAATATTTATCCGATTTATTCTTAAACATTCTTGCAATTCTCGTCGGGGTAAGTGCCACCTGTAAAACATCTTATACAAATTTTCTTTATAAGCAGTTGACATTGTCATTTTATAATTCTGGGACCATAATTTTTCGCATTTCTCTAGATCAATCCCATATCCAAAATTTTTCCCCCAAGCAATCATTGTTTCTTTAACTTGTTCCTCTTCCATTTTAATTTCTAAAAATATCCATAAAGTTTTTAATCACCTTTTCATCAGTACCCATCAATATTTTGTCTAGCCCAATCTGCTTGTTAGAAATACCTTCTACTTTAATATCCTTATCAAATCTAGATTGTACTTGCAAATATGAAAACCAACTCATTTTTATACCTTGTTCTTCCAATGCTTGCATAGATTTAAGTTCACTCCTTTCATTCAATATCTCACCATATCTAACTGTTTGTTCCTTTTTATATATTACTGGATATGAAAAGGCTTCAATAGTAGATATCCATATTGGGATTTTCAAGTAATGTTGTTTTTTAATCTTCTCCCAGTTTAAAAACAAAGCTTCTCGAATATAATGTCTTCTAAAATACCCTTGTGTTTTAGTTCCCTTATACCAAAGGAATGCATGCCACCCCAATAACAAGTCATGTCCTTCTAGAGTCAATAATCTAGTATTCCTTAGTGTTATCCAATCTTTTACCCACATCAAATTTGCCGCCTGATAGTATAGTTCCCAATTGGGCAAAGCAAACCCTCCTCTAAGATACTTTACTTTTTTGACCACCTGCATTCCCAGATTTTCCTCTAATTCCTTTTTTTGTTTATCCGTCATATTTTTGGTTAATATCTTCATTGTTTTTTTTATTTAAAGTTCCGCTACTTCACCAAATTCTTCAATTTCTCTTATTAAAGCAGTTCCGGTTTCATCTGCTTCCTCTAGAAAAAATACTATATAAAAAAATACTATATGGCAAATGCTTGTATTTTATACTCTTCTTTTCTGATTGTAACCCCTTTAATTTCTTTATTTCTTCTAATGTTTGTTAATAACATTTCTAAAGAAAGGATAAAGAGTAGGGGTGACAGTGGACATCCTTGTCTCTCTCCTTTGTTTATATTGAATATTTCTGTTCGATCCCCATTAAATAGCACACTGACTGTCTGAGTTGAGTAGATTGCTGATATCATCCTAATAAAATTGTCCCCGAAATCCATGATTTTTAGTTGATTTATAAAAAACTGCTAATTTACGTTATCAAAAGCTTTTTGTGCATCCAAGAACACCAGTGCTGCTTGTTTTCCAGAGTGAGTCTCATAATATTCTAGGACATCTATTACTGTTCTGGTATTGTTTTTAATTTGTCTGTTTGGTAGAAATCCATTTTGATCAGTATGTATAATTTTGTTCAATATTCTCTTGAGTCTTTCTGCAATTATGGTCATAAGTATTTTGTAATTAGCATTCAGCAATGATTTGGGCCTATAATTTTGAAATCGGTGATGGTCTGTATCTTCTTTTGGGATTAATGTAATGTAAGTTTCCTCCCATGATTTTGGGAGTTTTGCTATCGCTAGGGCTTCATTGTATACTTCTAACATTTGTGTTTCTAATATTTCTTGTAGTGTTTTATATAACTACCCCTGGAGCCCCTCTGGTCCTGGCATCTTGTTATTTTTTTGGGTCTGGATTGCCTCCTGTAGTTCCGTTAGTGTTATTTGCTTGTTCATCATTTCTTTGTTTTCTTCCGAAATTGTAGCTAATCCTTTCCTTTTAAAATATTGTTGGATGTTTTCTTCTATTATATCTTCCTGCCTATATAACTCCTCAAAAAAGTTTTAACAATATTTTTTTTCTGTTCCATCTGGTGTTGTAGTATGCCATTAACATCTTTCAATTGCTGTATTGAACTCCTCTCTTTCCCTTTCTTTAACTTGTATGATAACCATCTTCCCGGCTTGTTTGCGTGCTCAAAATAATTTTGTTTCACCCTTTTCATATTTTGTGCCCATTCTTCCTGCATCAGCATGTTCAATTTATGTCTGACCGTAGCTCTTTCGTAATTTATTGTCTTATTTTGTGGTTCTTTTTGTAATGCTATTTCCAGATTTGTAAGTGTATTTTGCAACCTAGTTTGTTTTCCTTTTTTTTTTCTTTGTTTCTTTGTGCTGTATATGATATTGTTAAGCCTCTTACATATCCCTTTGTAGTGTCCCATAGGTTCTGAACTGACATAATTCCTTTTTCATCATTTAGGCATATTGTTTTTCTTTCAGGATTCCTTGGTTTAACATCCATCTCTTTTTACTTTTTTGTCCTTTCCAACTTACGTTAATAGGGTTATGATCTGCCCATGTGTTTATTAAAATTTCTGCTTCCTTTATGTTTTATTCTAATTCCACATTCATCCAGATCATACCTATTCTCGACCATGACTTTTGTGGTGCCAAGTAAAATGTAAATTGCTTTTTATCTGGGTTCATTTCCCTCCAGAGTCATCTGTCATTTCAATTAATTCATATATAACTGTAAGTAGCACTTTTTTATAATGTATTATTATTTCAAGCATTACAATTCTGCCCTCCTCATCTGCGAAGACTTGTTTGGACTGTAACTGTTTTCTAACATATACCACTATCCCTCTCTTTTTTTGTTGGGCCAAAGATAAATATAAATTTCCCAATTTTGCTGATTCCAAAATTTTGCCATAGTGTTTTTCTTTATGTATTTCCTGAAGGCATATGATATCTATATTTTGTTTCTGTAGTTTAGTTAGTATTTTTCTTCTTTTTGCTGGTGAATTTAATCTATTGACATTTATGGAAATTAGTTTAATTTCTTCTTCCATACTATTTTTGGTATGTTACCTATTGGCGTCTGTTTGGCCTTACTTCTCTCTGATGTCTTGTTTTACGCCCTCTCTTTTGTACCGTTCAATTTCCTCTTGTTCTCTTTCTTCTTGATCTATTTCTCTCTGTCCTGACTGTTGTTCTTCTTGACTTCTACTCTCAATTTCTTCTTTGCTCCCTTGATCTTCCTCTGATGTTATATAAAGATCGAAGAATTCTTGTGCTTTCCCTATACTGTCTATTTTAAATTTCTTATCCTGCCACAATATCAATACCCCTTCTGGGATGAGCCATCTGAAGAGGACATTATGTTTATTCAATTGTGACGTCAAGAAACGATAGTTCTTTCTTTGCTCTCTTATTCTCCTTAGGATTTGCTTCAGTATCACAATTTCTTTCCCCTTAAAGACCAATGGCTCGTCTCTTGTTATTTTGTATATTTCATCCCTTATTGTTTTCTTTGAGAATCTTATGTGGACCTCTCATGGCAACTTATAGCATCTCACATAATTGGTGTGTATTCTGTACACCTCATCAATTTCTCTCCGAATCTCTTGTCCACTTCTTTACTATAAAGCGGCAGCTATGGTATGGATAAGAGATTGGATCAACCTACACAATAAAAGGATACTACTAATAGAAGGACACTACCTGCAAAGAGGGTGGCATAGTTTTCTGTGGGAAGGGAAAAATAAACAACACACCTACTTTCAAAGGCATCAGATCAGGGATGCACTTATTCAAGTATGGGATATAATCAAGAAAGACCACTATACCAAAATACCAAGTTAGCTGTCAACGATGGAGGCATTAATATACCAAAATGCAATAGATCTGGCTAAAATGAGGAAATATAAAGATTTGCTTGATAAACAGGGAAGATTAAAAACATTACAGGAATTAAAACAGCAAAACATAGACATTGACTAGTGGCCCTATATGCAGATACAGGCAAGGTACAAAAAAGATAGGAAGAATACAGATTTTACATAGACCAACAACAATTAGATAAAATTATTCAAGGAACAGAGAAAAAGATGATATCTAAATTATATAATTTTCTCTTGAGCTTCAAAATGGAAGAAGAGGTAGTCAAAGAAACAATAGCCTGGATGAAAAATGTGGGACACAATATAGAATTGGAATAATGGGAAAAAATGTGGAGGAAGAATTATAGATCAATGTTATCTGCAACGTATAAAGAAAATATGTATAAAATGTTTTATAGGTGGCATTTACCCCCCGCCAGATTGGCAAAGATGTTTGCAACCCAAAACCCAGAATGTTGGAGATGTAAGAGCAAACAGGGTACATACTTTCATATGTGGTGGACCTGCTCAGAAGCAAAAATATTGGAGTAAGATCTGAAAATGGTTAGAGGAAATAACAAAGCAAAAAATTGAATTTCAACTAGAACTGTTCCTATTAGGTATAATTAAGGGAAAATATAGCAAGAGAGTCAGGTATATTAGTTTACATATAACAACTGCTGTTAGGATTACATATGCACAGCATTGGAAACAGGGAGACATACCACAAGAGGGAGCAGTGATAAGGAAAATTCTAGACTGCGCAGAAATGGACAGGCTGACTCTAGAGTTAAAGGATAGAGAGGAATCGATGTACTATTCAGTCTGGGACACCTGGTATAAATGGTTTGATAATAGAAAGAAAAGTAATACTGTAATTAAAGAATATGAAGCTATATGTACTGAATGTAGAATTAACAGAAAATGTATTATGCGACAAGTGGTATAAGTAAGAAGTAAGGAATAGAGAATTAATAAAAAAAATTAATATGTAATAACTGTAATGTAATAGAAATTAAGTATAGGAATATGATTAGGAAATGTTAATGATATCTTCAATGTTGTAGTAATTGTTTTTTATATGTTTTTAAACTGTTGGAAAAACTGAATAAAGTTTATTATAAAAAGAGAGAAAGTCTTCCTGGTATCTTAGGTTTCTCTTAACATGGCACAAGGTGAAAACAGTCCAAAGCTATACTTCCCATCTGCAGCTGAAGAATGGTGATGTTCAATTTACCTTGTAATTTTTAATTATGGTCCGTATAATCCAGAGTGATCATATGGAACCAGAGTGATCAGGAGCACAAACACGTTGTAGGAGAAAAAGACAAAATGATTGCAACTCTGGCTTAAAAAATGATTGAAGGGCTATGACTGAAGTATGCAAAATCTAAAATGGGAATCATCCAGTGAAACAGATTGGAAGGAGAAATAGATGAAAGAAGGCATTTGTTCATTCTAAGTGTAATTGTACTTTGTGTTCATTATCTCAGTATGTGGCAATGGCAATTAATTTGAATGGGTTTAAAGAGAAAATTGGATATTAGGTTGAGAGTGGCATTTTTCCACATGCCAGTTGTAGGGGTGAAACTAGCAGTTAAACAGTTTAATGCAAGAAACTGTTGCTGAGCACACTGGGTTGTATCCCAAAAAATGTAAGCCGCCCTGAGTCTCCGGAGAAGGGCGGCATATAAATGTAATTAAAAAAAAAAGAGAGACCTCTGTCTGGATCTTGTAGATTAAAAGTGGTCTTGCCCTGATTTAGCAAAGCTGTTCTTAAGTTCCTAAGTTTTGTTTTTATATCTTGCTAGATATGTGATGACAACAGAATTTGGAATATAGCAGCAGGTCCAGATTATTCCCTATTCCTAGCAGATGGAGAAGATTTTCAGCCTTCATTATATTATAGTGGCCGAGAAGAAAAAGAAGAGGATGATGTTTCATCTGAAAACAACTGCCTAAAGAGTCCAACATTACTATTAAACTGTAGTAAGGTATGTATTTCCTTCTGGTTGATTTCCTAAAAAGCTTTAGAACATAGGTATGTGATATGTAGTCTTAGGAATATGATGTGTAATCTCTCATTCCATTGACGATGGAAAATTATTTCCAGTGGAACCCAACCCCCAGCAAAAATCAGACTTGTACTGTAATTACAAAATAATTCTCTGTGCCACAGCTGCATCCTCATACTTCATGTTCAGGTTTTGTCAGCTAGAAGAAACATCACATTTTCTATTATTGTTTTCAACTGAGATGCTATAGTGTTGAGAAATACTGTCAGTAGTTTATAACGTTAACAGTGAAGTCACTGTTACTATGAACCTTTTTCTGCGACCCTTCATTTTCTCATCCTAATTTTTTAAAAATGAAATATATTCTAACAAAAAGTCAATATACATTCATGTTTTGTAAGGCATTCTGTTTCCATTTACTGGTATACTATATAAAGAACAAGCAAGTAAATTAAATTTGTAGTTTCAAGTCATTACTTCAGATAGTCCTCCGATTATGTCCATTCATTTAGTGACTGTTCAGAGTTATGGCAGTGCTAAAAAATAGGTGTATAACTGCCCCCCCCACTGCCATCTAATTCAACCCACCCGCCCAAGCAGGAGACCCTACACCACTTCTGACAGAAGGCTGTCCAGTCTCTTCTTGAAAGCTTCCGTGATGAAGCTCCCACAACTTCTGAAGGCAAGCTGTTCCATTGGTTGATTGTTCTTGCTGTCAGAAAATTTCTCCTTATTACCAGGTTGAATATCTCCTTGATCAGTTTCCATCCATTATTGTCTGGCTTTCAGGTGTTTTGGAAGAAAGAGCCCCTCAAATATTGGAAGACTGCTATCATGTCTCCCCTGGTCCTTCTCTTCACTAGACTAGCCATGCCCAGTTCCTGCAACAAGTTCTCTAATCATCTTAGTTGCTCTTCTCTGCACTCTTTCTAGAGTCTCAACCAAAACTGGATGTAGTATTATAGGTGTGGTCTTACTAACGCTTTATAGAGTGTTATTAATACCTCATGTGATCTTGATTTAATCCCTCTGTTAATGCAATTTAGGATTGCATTGGTGTTTTTGGCTACTGCTGCACACTCTTGGTTCATATTTAATCGGTTGTCCACTAAGACTCCAAGATCCCTTTCACAGTTACTGGTATTAAGCCTGGTTTCACCAAGTCTGTATGTGTACTTTTTGTTTTTCTTGCCTAAGTGTAAGTCTTTACTTTTCTGTACATTGAATTTCATTTTGTTAGTTAAGGCCCAGTGTTCAAGTCTGTCAGGACCCACCTGGATCTTGAGCCTATCATCTAGGGTGTTGGCTATTCCTGCCAATGTTCATACTCATATTCATGAACATCACTGGAATCTGATTTCATAAACCACACTATCTATGCCAAACCTGGGTATTTAAGAATATGATCAAAGAAAAAGAATGCAGATGCAGTTTATTGGATCTAAGACTTATTGCTGAATCTGATCAAGTAAATGCCTCAATATTAATATTGCATATGATACACATACCATGATTTAGAAACAAGGCTATATATAGTAAGTCATGTTAATGTGATGTGTGCACTTTGAAGAGTTGATTTCACTAGGTTAAGTGGTAAAATAGAAGAGGAAAATGTCTACCAGAACATCAAGTAGGGTTAACCTTGAGTCTTGTCTTGAGAGATTTTATCAAAATAATATATTTCCTTCCAGCTAGGGTATATTAGCCATATGACAACAGGTGGAAATAAGTGTTTGGCTGTAGTGGACAAGAACATTATGGGATACATCGCAAGTCTTCATGAGTTGGCTTCGACAGAGAGACAGTTCTACTCTAAACTGAGTTCTATAAAATCTCAAGTTCTCCGACCACTCTTGGGATTTGGTAAGAGGTGTTTTTATTCCACTGTCTTCAGTTTCTGGCTTCTAAAAATCACTAGATGTAATTTTTTGTTTTTGTTTCTTTAATTGGACAGGAGTGCCATTGTGTTTTTGTCTTCTGTTTTGCTCTGTATTTAGACCACACGCCTCAGTCGTATATTGTGCTAGATGAAAGACTGTCTGCCTCTGAGCAAGAAACAAACAGTGCAAAGAATACAGGAATGGTACATTATTGTTGCAGGGTATAAATAACTGAAACTTGAAAGCTTGCCTGAGTTTCCCCTTACACCAAGCAGAAGTGAAACAGGGATTTTTTTGAGTTTCCTTCTCACATTTTTCTCTTTCCCAGCTGATGGAAAATTTGGAGGGTTCATGATAGAGTCCCATGTACAACATTTTTGAATGCTAAAGTCCCATAATTCCTCACAGTCTCTCCTTCCTCATTTTCCATCACACAACCTGACCAATGTTTCTATTTTCCAAATTAATATAATAAACTATGGAAAGTATACATGTCTTACCCTGATGGTCAAGGGTGCATTCCCTCAGTCTCATCTTGCATCTGTGGGACTAAAGAGTGGCATATCCACCACTTATACACACAAATATGCAAGGCAGCTATCTCCGGCAAAGGCATTCTTGACCTCATCTTCTCAAGGAGCGTGCGATGGTAATCTCCAGAGGCATCTCTCAACCACCCAGGTTCACAGTCAAGCTGCAGGGTATTCTGTACACCTCCTGCATACACTCACATGGGAGGAATGTCCTTGGATAATAATTCTTGCTACTGGGGTCTTCTGGAATAGCATCCAAAATATTTGCACAAACCCACAAGAAAAGGGTAACAATCTTGTCAGTTAGACAAACTCCTCAATGTGAGGTATTTGGTCTTTGCTGCAAAAGCCCAAATCTAGTTTCTTTATATATGGAGTATCTTGGTTCTTTTGCCAATTTGTAGCAGTATTTTATGCCGATATTTCCTTTGTTGGTACTAGAGATTAAAACACATTACACTGAAAGTATACATTGGTTTATTCACAGTACAAGAGACAAATAATATGTATTAAATTTATTTACCATTCAGTTCTCAGTGACCCAACAAGATAAGTCTAAAGAGGGGTGGGGTTACAGTTTAGGCAAATTAAAATATGACTTGATTGGATGTAGCAGCCATTATGTGCCTAGTGAATTCAGTAAGGCTATTAGAATGTCTGTGACAATGAGGCAGGACTGCAAAGACAATGAGGTTTTGAAATAACCAAAGGTGTAGTGTCCATTAACATAATTTCCTTCTGGGGAATTCCTTCTTTCCCAGAGCCCTGTTTACCTTTCAGAATCTTTTCTCAGCTTATTATAATGGATTAGGCTTTCTAAATGTCCTTGTGGCTGAGCTGACCTTTTTAGATAACTTGAAAAAGTGTTTTTGTAGTATGGATAGGTGCTCATTTTGGCATGAAACAACTGAACCAATGCTTCCTTTTCCATAGGAAAATGTATTGGGTTAGGGGCTTTTTAGTCTTCATAGGTCAAAATTGTCATTTCCCTTAACAGCTCCTGCCTACCTCCATCAAAGTTACCCCTACATTCATCTCCATAGAAAAGGAAAACAGCCTGAATTTCCCATTGCAATAAATAAGTCCTACTCTACGAATTATTTAAAATGTTCAGTTCTTTCAGATGAGCTTTGTTGTCCAGCTGACATTCTTATTTTTCCCCTCACTCCATAGCTAGTTTCAATACTCAGATTCTTGCATCCCCATTCATGGCCAATCTTGCAAAATGCTCCTTCCAAATTTTGCCTCCTGTCCTCATACCCAGCAAATTATTTGGGTCCTGACTTGTATGTATGAGGAGCTAAATTCCCATGGTGTGTTGTAAAAGGCCCTTGATGATTAAGAACTCATAACTGTAACTAAATAAAGATGGATTTACTAATTGACTGGTTCATGAGAATCTTTGAAAACAGTTTTAAATGTATAGTTTTGAGAGTTTAGATTAATTCTTCTTTCTGATATATTGAATTGGCAATGTTTCCACCATGCATTTCAACTATATCAACTATATGCACTTGTTGGGTTACAGATAATTTAGGTACGGCATCTACCATCCAATTGCTGCAGGAAATGGCAAGCACATTCAGCAAACTGTGTTACCTGATTGGTCAGCATGGAGCCTCTTTGACCAGCTTTCTTCAAGGATTAAAAGAAGCAAAGAATCTGGTGATCCTGAAGCATTCAAATCTGTTTTTGGAAAGTTATACTGAGTAAGGATTTTTTAAATTTTAGTTTTAATTTGTGGGTCTTTATTACACTGGGTAAAACTGCATCTGAATGAATTCTAAAGAAAAACTGACATACAGAAAGAGTTTTCAAACATTATGCTTAACTGTTTTCTGAACTGCTGACTTGCACTGTAAGATTAAGTTGAAGAATGATTGGAAAAATCACCAGCCACTCCTTTAGATTGGCAGGCAAGAAGCAGAATACTTGAAACTGTCCTCAACTGACTACTTTCATGACCGTATTAACACTGAAATACAAGTATTGGGACATTTTCAATGATCAAATGTAAGGTATACCGTGCTGTAAATACAGCAAATATTAAATATGTTAATCAATAACCTTTACAAAAACAGTTCATAGATTCATGCTATCACATGAAAGCTATCTTTCATTTTAATGTGACGTATAAAAGGCTACTATGCTATCCTATTGACATATGCCTCAGACAGAATAACTACTAGGAAAAATACATCCTTATTACCTATCCCGTTACTTTGGATATTTTCCTATAAATGTTGTATGGCAGGATTCAAAGCTGCTTTGCTTCCTAATCTGCACAGTGCTTGCGATGTGGGATACTCCAGGCCAGATGGGAGAATCTGAATTTGAATAGTAATGTTGTACTGCTGTACTGGGGTGGTGGGGGAATGACATGTAGTGGTATCAAAATTTGGACATGGAGTTCCTTGTTAAAGCAAAACGAGAGGAAATTCTACCACCAGAGTCTAGTGATATAAACATATTGAAATGCTAAAAGTTGGGCGGTTGGGTATTAGGCAGAAAGAGTTTCACTTCTTACGTTTTCTATTAGACAGATTCATGATGATATTTTAAATCCACAAGAATATTCACTTTTCTTCCAATGTTCTATTTTAGGTACTGTGCTTCCTTGACAAACTTTTTGGTAATGGGAGGATTTTCAGTACTCTCCAAGCCAGCAGTGTAAGTGTACATTTTCATGCGCAGAGTCATTTGATTTATTGTTGCACTAATGAATAATTAAAATCATACTAAAGGTCAAGCTTGTACACTGTAGAGTATTTTTTTCACTCAGATGATGCCTTACTTACGTGTATTTTGTGTTAATAGGAAACTGGTTAAATAAAATACACGTCTTTTACCTTTCTGCTTAAAATATTCCTAAACAACTTAGAAATAAAAATACCATTTAAAAAAGTTAAGAAAACTAATAAGTACATATTTAACCTTCACTTATCAGTATAGATAAAATCAGTATATCCTTCAGGAAGCTTAGTGGCTGCAATTAGGTGAACATTATCCTAATTCAGAAAATCAGGAAATGTCAACTCAGGATTGCCTCACCTTGACTTTCTTGAGTATAAAAGGGAAGGAGAGAGAGAAAACCTGTCAGGCTTTCAAGATTCTATAATATTCTATAAAAATAGAGAGCTGGTCATTCTTGTAATGTCTTTCCTATATTTTTGGTACTATATCAACACATATCTCATTCCTTTGAATTAATTCATTTTAAAAATGTCACTCAAAATTTAATAAGCTTTCTCCATTTATAGGGAATGGGGAGGCTTGATCATATGGATTCCTCTCTTGAAAAAATATCTCTTAAAATAGTAGAATATATGCATTTTTATATTAATTGACAATGTAATTTGAAATTAAAAAGCAGTTAAGCTCTGCATTTCATTTCTAATATAATTGAGCTAACTAAATTTGGTCTGAAATGTATGGAAATCATTTCTTTATTGATAAATGCAAGCTTTTCTTTATCTTTTAAAAATTATTTCAGTGAAATGCTACATGGACATTAAACGTGTATGTATCTTATTTTTTTATAAATCATGTTTGCAGTGGTATTTCTAAACATTTTTTAAAAAGTTATTTCCCTATATAATCGATTTCATTTCTTTTCTTTAAATACTGAGTACTGTTGAGACATAATACATATTTACCTTTACCTGTAGGGATTTCTTAGGCAAAACCCAAGCATTACTTCAAGATCTGTCAGAGACAAACGAGATTTATCCATTAATGGAAATGCTAAATGGTCTGTTTTTCTTGCCAATCAGACGACTTCATAATTATGCTAGAGTTTTACTCAAGCTTGCTACCTGTTTTGAAGTGGTAAGTTGTACAGTGTAAAAGTATTTTATAGGTTATAATTTACTATTTGTTTTTAATTTTATAATCTGCCTCATGATAGCTAAAGCATGCATTTAAATACATCCTTTCTAATTAAATTGTTTATCTTTTACTGTGTGTTGGTGAATGTGCATAATATCAAATGTTCAAATAAACAAATAGTAAAACTGCATTCTTTTTTAAAGCAATGCTTTAGCTTTTATAGTATTCTATCAGAGAGTAAGAAAAGTTTTCTGATGTTAGAATACTTAAAACATATTATTGTGATTAGGTACTTGTTTGCATGGTTCTGCATTCTTTAGTTTAGCCATGATAAATAGGACAGTTAATCTTCATTAAATCTATTCGTAGCTGTGGAATTGCCTATACACTCAAAAAAGGCTTATTATTGAAACATTCTGGGAATTTCTTTATGTTGTGTAAGGGTTCAGTATGAGATCATGGAATATTTTCCAGTATTCCACATACAGAGTTTGGTATCATAAAGTTTTTCCATCAGCAAAATAAGGACTCTTAGCAAAAGTATAAGAGCAGAGCAACCACGGCAACTTTAAGATGCATGGACTTCAACTTCCAGAATTCCTTAGCTGGCATTCTGACTGGGGATTTCTGGTAATTGAAGTATTAAATATGTATTAAAGTTAGGGTTAGGATCAAATCCAGTAAAAATTAAGTTTAGCAGACCACGGTTAGTAGACAAATTCTTGTGTGGATATATTCTGAATGAATTTACCTGTTATTTGGGAAAGGGATCCAAACAGCATTTGCTATTTCCTCTAAAAAGTGGATAAGTTTCTTCACATATGTTGAATTCATGTTTGAGTTTCTCATAAAAGGAAGGGGACAGGAAAACAAGACACAGGGAAGATGAAAGGAAGATGTTGCAAAGACTGATCAGAGTAATGGAATATGCACTGGTGCTATAAGCCACATTTCCTTTCCCCTACTCGTTCCTAACCCCCAACAAATCTTTTCGGTCAAATTGTCCTTTGACTGAACAATTCAGCATCCTAATGCCTAATACTAATAGTGGTAATAGAATCCCTGAGAGATCTGCCTTCCTCAGTGCATTTGATTCCCAAAAGAAATGTTTCTCTTTGTAGAGGATTTCCTGGAGCAGAGGAAACTTTTGGAATTTTAGCAGAACTTCAGGCTTCACTGGCACTCTACAGGTTGCATATGGATTTGCTACCTGGAACTTGAAACAAGGGCTGCAATGTTTAGGTTACCCCTAAGCCTCTTTAGAAAATAGAGTTGATCTTCTTAGGTGGCAGGTGAATTACTTCGGTATGAATCATGCTGACACCAGCAGACTTTATGAACCCCAAGGCTGTTTCCAGAATATTATAAATGATAATCATAAAATTTTTGTAAAGCTGAGGTCAACCCCTAGTGAATTCACAGACATGCAGTTTTCTTGGCAGCAGTAAAAAAAATGACTTGCCACCGCCTACCCTTCCCCCACCCCAAATTGTAGACTTGTTTACATCCCTAGGATTCCTGGAAATCTCCCTTCCAAGTACTAATTGGCTGCTCTGCTGTTTTCTTCTGATTCCAGACAAGACTGCTGGATGCTGCCACCTGCTGGGGCAAAAATTGTGTAGTGTATAAATTTTTAAAATATAAATACTGCTAACATCCTGGCTTTAGTAGATTGAAAGCCTTTCATTAATTTATCTAATATGTAACTATTGCTCCAGTATTATGGAAGGTAAATTTACTTATCCAGCTATTCTAATTTCATTGATACATTAAATACGGTGATTTATATCAAAATCTTGGGATGGTCTTGTGGAACATTAGTCCGTCTCCATTCTTTCTCTTTCTCTGTAGACATCTCCAGAATATCAAAGCCTTCAGGATTCCAGCTCTTCTTATGAATCTCTGGCTGTCCATCTCAGTAGGAAAAGAAAAGATGCTGAATATACACTGGGTTTCTGGAAAACATTTCCTGGAAAAATGACAGTACGTGTGTGTGTGTGTGTGTTAGGAGCTGATGTTATTTACTATCACAAATTGTAATACTTTCTATTTCTACTTTCATGAAGATAATTCTTCTAGTTTTAGAAAATGGTATCTTGTTAATTATGATTTATCATTCTATTCTATTTTGTTCCATTACATTATACCACATCACATTACATTACATTATATTAATGTTTAAATGCAAATAAATTCAAACTCCACCAACATTGCATTGCAAATTCCTAGCATGAATTGCTTTACCTGTTGTTAAATTGCCTTGTATTTCTTTTCAATGATAGGATTCCTTGAGGAAACCTGAGCGACGACTAATCTGTGAAAGCAGCAATCGAGGATTGTCATTGCAACATGCTGGGAGATTTTCAGTGAATTGGTTTATCCTCTTCAATGATGCCTTAGTCCATGCTCAGGTCTGTACTTGAAGGATGGGGCAGTCATCTCTTCGTAGGACAAGGAAGCCTTAAGATTAAAAGCATGCTTATTTATATACTTATTTCATCTATACTTATAGCTACTCATCTTGCTTATCTGACTCTGGGCAGTGCACATAGTTATAATAATAAAAACTCAACAATCAAAATTAAAATAACAAAACTATTAAAATGCAATTAAAACAATTAAGACTATAATAAAATAAAAACACAGAAGATTGCATTTCAAAACTTTCACATCCTCTGGCCTGATGTCACAACCAGGTTTTAAGGGCTTCCAGAAGGTCAGTAAGGTCAGGGCCAATTTCACCTTGTTCCATGGGAACATACTAGGAAAGATTCTCTTATCTGCGAGATGAAGTTTCTTAGCAGATGGGACCCACAACATGCTCCTCCTGGCAAACTAAATGTATCTGTATCCCCAATAGAGAAATATTCAATATCTGTAGAAGAATACATAGGAAAGTAATTGGGCAGTCAGTCTTCTGTGTTGTCATCACTAAAATTATTCTGCCTGACGTGGTAAGATTTTTCTATTTTCTGAAATAATATAAAATGAATATAGGCTAATTCAATAGTTTGTAGGTTTCCAAACGCAGTTCAAAAATAGATTTTGTTTTCCTTCCCTCCTTCTCTTCCCTTTGAATTCTTTTTTTATTATCATCCAGTCCAGTTATTCAGATCTTCTAAATTGTGAGTAATTTATCACAAACGAAAACCAAATGTTGCTACTGCTTCTTTTTTCGGTCTTTGTCAATTGCTGCTAATCAGGCATGTTAAGCATAGAGGACACCACTGAATTATGGATCAGAGTATTTCTATGTACAGATATGGTAATGCATAGGTTGCAATGCAACTTGAATGTCGCAGTCAGACTAGAGTTTGTTTAGTATGGCTGTCCCTCTCACCTGAGGAATTCTGGGCAACAAACAGAATTTAAAATTAAACCAACAATTAAAAAATATTTCAGAAACAATCCCCCAAATAATCTTAAAACAGGAAAAGACAGCTGAGAATAAAACCTCAAAGCAGTTACTAACCAATCGATGCCTGAGCAACGAACCAGGTCTTGACTGGTTTCCAAAAGGCCAGTAATGAGGGGATGGTCTAATCTTAGGGAGGAAGGTGCTACAACTTTTTGGATCCAATAAGATGGCATTTTTTAATCAAAGGGACCCAGAGCATGCTGTCCTATGCATGTAGGAGGGCTGGTAGAGAGAAGCAGACCTTCAGACATCCTGATCCCATATCTCAAAGGATTTTATAGGTAGTAACAACCAGTGCCTTGAATTGTACCCAGAAGCTTTTTGAAAGCTAGGGCCCAAGCAAAGACCATGAACTGAACCTTACATTATGGACATAATCATAATATGAAGATTGACCTTTTCCATTTTTCTCTTATAGTTCTCAACTCATCATATTTTTTCCTTGTCTACCCTGTGGGTAGAACCTGTTTCAGAAGAGTCTGGTAATACGTAAGTATTTTTCAGCTGCCTTATATTAAATTTCAACTAGTTAACAAATTATTGGTTCTTTTACAACTTATTTTGCAGCCCATCCCTGTTTGCCATTGAACCTGTTTTCATACTCATAATACAATTTAAATTCTTTTGGTTATGGATCTGGCCCTTTTAGGGCTTATATCAACTGACGCACAACTGTTAATATGGGCTTTTAAGTGTAAACATGCTGAATCTATGAAGCAGTCTAATGTACATTTTAGATGATTTATACAGTCTACAGATAGTCCTCGACTTACAATCATTCATTTAGTGACCGTTCAAAATTACAATGGCACTGAAAAAATGATTTATGACCATTTTTCACATTTACGACCATTGCAGCATCCCCATGGTTACGTGATCAAAATTCAGGTGCTTAGCAACTCACTCACATTTATGATGGTTGCAGTGTCCTGGAGTCATGTGATCTCCTTTTGCGACCTTCTGACAAGCAAAGTCAATGGGAAAGATAGATTAATTTAACGCCTATGTTACTAACATAGCAATACAGTGATAAGCTTAACTATGGTAAAAGGTCATAAAAGGGAGCGAAACTCATTTAACAACTGTCTTGCTTAGAAACAGAAATGTTTGGCTTTATTGGGTCGTAAGTCAAGGGCTACCTGTATTTGCAGACCCTATACTTCATTGCTCATGTAATTGTTTAAGAAAAAATGTTTATTTACTACATCTTGTTTTTCAGGATGCAAATCCTGTCAATCAAAATAAGCAATCATGTAGACAGTATATTTTTAATGACCATAGTAGAAGTCATAGATCATAGCAGAAGTCACACACCATGTTGATAGCCCTGTGGAGCAGGTGTGGGATGGAGAGGAAAGAGTCTAGCTGTAGCAGCTTTGCCTTACTTCCTCTAGGACAGGGTTGTCAAACTGCCAGCCCTCGGGCCGGATGTGTTACATGCTGGCCATGCCCACGCCCAGTGTAGCGGAGGGTGGGAAAGTCCCAATATGTCATGTGACCCTGTCGTGATGAGATGAATTTGACACCCTTGCTCTAGGAATTCTGAAATGGAATGGAATAGGGTTGGCTATATCATTCGTCACTGTTGCAGAATTATTCTCCATCTTGTGTCCTCTTGGAATAAAAATTCCATAGTAAAACCAGAAGTCTGGATTGCTATATTTAGTCAATACTGGAGGGAAGATGACAAAGTTTGTTCCTTAGATAATTTAATATGCATTTATTATGAAGAAGAAAGGGAAAACAAATGAATCTTGGGTTTTTTTACAGTTGTGCTCATAAGTTTACATACCCTGGCAGAATTTATGATTTCTTGGCCATTTTTCAGAGAATATGAATGATATCACAAAAACTTTTCTTTCACTAATGGTTAGTGGTTGGCTGAAGCCATTTATTATCAATCAATGGTGTTTACCCTTTTTAAATCATAATGACAACAGAAACAACCCAAATGACCCTGATCAAAAGTTTACATACCCCAGTTCTTAATACAGTGTATTGCCCCCTTTAACATCAATGACAGCTTGAAGTCTTTTGTGGTATGTGTGGATGAGGCTCTTTATCTTCTCAGATGGTAAAGCTGCCCATTCTTCCTGGCAAAAAGCCTCCAGTTCCTGTAAATTCTTGGGCTGTCTTGCATGAACTGCACGTTTGAGATCTCCCCACAGTGGCTCAATGATATTGAGGTCAGGAGACTGAGATGGCCACTCCAGAACCTTCACTTTAGTCTGCTGTAGCCAATGACAAGTCGACTTGGCCTTGTGTTTAGGATCATTGTCATGTTGGAATGTCCAAGTATGTCCCATGTACAGCTTCCAGGCTGATGAATGCAAATTTTCCTCCAGTATCTTTTGATAACATACTGCATTCATCTTGTCATCAATTCTGACCAAATTTCCTGTGCCTTTGTAGCTCACACATCCCCAAAACATCAGCAATCCAACTCCATGTTTCACAGTAGGAATGGTGTACTTTTCATCATAGGCCTTGTTGACTCCTCTCCAAATGTAGCGTTTATGGTTGTGGCCAACAAACTCAATTTTGGTCTTGTCACTCCAAATGACTTTGTGCCAGAAGGTTTGAGGCTTGTCTCTGTGCTGTTTGGCATATTATAAGTGGGATACTTCGTGGCATTTGCATAGTAATAGCTTTCTTCTAGTGACTCAGCCATGCAGCCCATCTTTCTTCCAGTGCTTCCTTATTGTGCATTTTGAAACAGCCACACCACAAGTTTTCAGAGAGTCCTGTATTTCACCTGAAGTTATTTGTGGGTTTTTCTTTGCATCCCAAACAATTTTCCTGGTAGTTGTGGCTGAAATTTTAATTGGTCTACCTGACCGTGGTTTGGTTTCAACAGGACCCCTCATTTTCCACTTCTTGATTAGTGTTTGAACACTGCTGATTGGCATTCTCAATTCCTTGGATAACTTTTTATATACCTTTCCTGTTTTATACAGTTCAATTACCTTTTCCTGCAGTTCCTTTGACAATTCTTTTGCTTTCCCCATGACTCAGAAGCCAGAAACGTCAGTACAGCACTGGTGAAAGATGTAAGGGTCTGTAGGAGTCCAGGAACTCACTGACCTTTTATACAAACACACTAATTACAAGCAAATAGATCACAGGTGAGGATGGTTACCTTTAATAGCCATTCAAACTCCTTTGTGCCAACCTGTGTGCATGTTATCAAGCCAAAATCACCAGGGTATGTAAACTTTTGATCAGGGTCATTTGGGTAGTTTCTGTTGTCATTATGATTTAAAAAGAGTAAACACAGTTGATTGATAATAAATGGCTTCAGTCATACACTAACCATGAGTGAAAGAAAAGTTTTTGTGTTATCATTCATATTCTCTGAAAAATGGCCAAGAAATCATAAATTCTGCCAGGGTATGTAAACTTATGAGCACAACTGTATATGAAAACAATGTAATGTAGTCATTTCTCTGGATTAACATTTACAACACTCTTTATTTTCTTTGCACTAGGAATGGTTTGAGAATCACAACACCTGAAGAACAGTTTATTCTCATTTCATCAAGTCCACAAGAAAAGGTAGGACTTTTTTGCCCCTACCCTCCATTCAGTTTATCAGATGCATGAATGACTTTTCCATTTTCTAGAGTGGCTTGCTTTCTAGAATCTATCCAATATTTTTTCTGTTCCATTCTTTGAAATTGGTATGAAGCTCATGTTTATGATCTATGCTTATTTCAGATCAACCTACAGTAACAAAAATCATTATATTATATAGATTTCCTCTAGAATCAATGTACAGTCTAAATGGCCAGCATTCCATTTTTGGTAAATAGTTGATAAGTTCAGGAGAGGTAACTGCTTAGCATACAGGGATCTCACCTTTTTCACCATTTTTTTGAGGTGGGATTTGATAGAGATGAAATTACATCTTCAGAGGGTCCTCATAACTTATTTTTAGTGGTGGTTAAAGACTAAACAACTTTGTTAAGCCTGTTGCATATTAAACATGTCCATTTTATCCTTTAATTTTTAAAGCAAGGAAACAGAAAGTATATTGTTGAACATTGACAATTTTAGAAGTGTGAATCTATGTACTTTCAGAACTTTTAACGTTAAATAATATGTTGCCTATCTTTCAGCATTTATTTTAAAATGATAATCCACAGCTCATAGCTGGACTGAGCTCTGTACCATGTAGGCCAGGAACAAATTACATTACAGTTTGTTAATGGTTATACTTTAACTAATTTATTTAGGAAGAAATATCTGTGATACCATTGTATATTGGACCTATTTAACTGGTAATGTTAACATTCAGTTCTGATTTTTAAAAGGAGTCAAAGTACTGGAATGTTTATACGGTATTCTACAATCCACCATTGTTATTATGGATGAATTCCATGACATCAGTAGATGTGTCATATCAGTTCCAAGGAATTCCTGCAAGAGATGTAGAATGAGTGAAGGAAGAGGAGTGGTAGGCAGCAGAAAGCCTTTGACTGTTTTTCACTCTGTTTCAGACTAAGTGGCTGAAATCTATAAGCCAAGCTATAGACCAGGCCTTAAAAGGGACATCTGATTTGCCTCCCTATGGTGGTAGTGGAAGCCTTCAGAGGCAGGAGCCCCCTATTTCAAGGAACGCAAGATATACCTTCTATAAAGACCCTCGGCTTAAGGATGCTATTTACAATGGTCGATGGCTTTCTGGAAAGCCACACGGCAGGTGAAACTGATTTTTTTCCCAATTATATCAGAAGCCATTTACCTAAATGTTTATAGTAGATCACAAGTGAAGAGGTTGATGCAAAAAGCTGTATTTACACTGAAATAGATGTAGTAATATATATTGAAAGCCCCTTAGCCTACATTGTCATAACTCTGAGAATTAAAACTTAATCTGGCATAGCCCAGTTGCTTTTGGAAGTTGTAAAAATTCTGCATAAACTGTATTGTGATAATTTAAATATAGAACTGATATAATTAAAGTATTCCATATATTTCAGAGGAGTCTTGAAGTGGGCAGATGGAAAGATGTATTCTGGCATGTTCAGAAATGGCATGGAGGATGGGTAGGTATAATAGACTAAGCTGTGGGACAGGGGAAACCTGTTCACAAATAATCTGTTTTTTAAAGTACTGCTAAATTAGGATTACTAGGGCTGGGCAGGCTTAAACATTATTTGGAAGCAGGGTTAGGCTCTGTAAGCACAGCAATTCTTCTCTACTTGGTAGAGAAGCTCAACTTTTTAGACTTTCAGGACTTCCAGCTGACATCGTGGCGAGATCGGACACGTGGAGCGGGTCTCCGTGTTACTGTGCCAAGTTCTCCCCTTTGGTGGGCTCCAACAGGAGCCAAAGCCGCCCCATTGGTGGGCTCCAATAGGAGCCAAAGCTCCTGCGAAGCAAAGAGGGGCGCCCTGTGAGGTCGCAGAGAGCCACATCTCTCCTGCCTGGCCCGAGGCTTTCTTTCCCTCTCAGCCACGACAAAGAGAAGAGGCAACCCAAAGATGGGTGCCATAAAGTCGGGACAGCTGAAGACCATCTAAAATTTGAGCTGGAGAGGATTTCGGTGAACAGTGTGGAACTGGGTGAGAGGATTCTTCGTTATTAAAACTCAACTCCAAGAGAAAGTTTAGGGGAACTATTTACTCAGAATTATCTGTTAAAGCGGCGAGTAAGCACCTTGAGAAAATTATCAAACCAGAAGGAAAAGAATTAGAGAGAGAGAGAAAAAAACTTTCTTTCTTTTTCAAAAATACAGGAAATTGGACTCTCAAAGTGGGAAGACGTGGTATTGAGAAAGCATTTTAAAATGCTAGAATTTCAGATTTAAAAAATTAACACTGCTTTTATACTTGAACTACAATTCAAAATAATTAAAATCAGATATACCGCAACAGTATTGTTATGCAGAGAGCAACATCTGCTAATGAAAGGAAAATATACAAGCCTGAACACATTTATTTGAAGGACTGTGAAAATAGTTACTACGTTATATTCACCTATCCTAAAACCACTGGAGATTTAAATATGAGAACAAGGAAGATTCTTAATTAAAATGACCCCTGAATGTTATGTTATATGATTGAACTTATAAAAGTGACTTAAGGAGGCTTGGATAACTCCCTGGACTACTTAAATGGAACTGACTGATTATCTGTGGGACATAAAGAACTGTGACTAGTGTGCATTCTGAAGAGTAACCTCAGCTTTGAATAAAGGGTTCTTGGGCTATTGGCCAAAAGTGGGATTTACTATGCAATATAAGGAAGAAAGGAGCGGAAATTTAAACAAGATGGAGCTGATGTTTCAAAGCATAAAGGACATGATACAGAAAGAACACAAGGCAACTATGCAATTAATAGATGATAGACCAATAACTGGAAAATGTTGTACAAGGGATAATGAATAAAGACCAAGATGCTCAGGAAAAAAAGGAGCCAGCAGAAGAAATGGAGGGAAAAGCAGAACCAGAAAATCAGCGAAAAGAAGACAACTAGGGGGAGGTACCAATAACATTAACAATGATTGATGAATCTAACCAGGAGGAAAACACTTCAAGAGATTTAAAAGGAGAATTGGAGAAGCAGGAAGGTGCTTTGGGAATGGACATAGGGGTCAGAGCAGGTAGTTACAAAGTTATACAGTGGAAGATGGGAGAAATATTTAGATTGAACAGTCAGGATGGAGACATAGATGTAGATAGAGACAAAGGTCCAAGAGAAGAATATGGGAGGCAAGTCAAAAAAAGAATAAGACTTAAAATATCGATGTGGACAAGAGATGATGGATAGGAAAAGAGAGAGAGAGAGAGAAGAGAGCCTTCTTTAAGAACATATTTTAACACAAACATGTGTATTAACATTAGAATTATATAGACTGGATGAAAACAAAGAATATGAATAGAATTATTTTGTATGTGTTGTGATAGGTACCAGAATAGTATATTTATAGATTTATAGAATAACAGAGTTGGAAGAGACCTTAGAGTCATCTAGTCCAACCCCCTGCTATTGAAATATTGAACAATGAAATAATAATGATGAAATAATGAAGGACAATATTTTAATACAGATAAATGTGAAGAATGGAATATGGGACATTTGAATAAGAATTAAGTATTAAGAATGGGAAAATTAGAGATTGAATGATGGTACTATTAAATATGCTTAAATAATATAATTAGCAGTGAAATAAAGTCAGATAGTGAGCAGAATGAAAGAATGAAATAATATATTTTAATATAAATAGGTGTATTAATAGCAGAATCATATAGACTGGATGAATGTATAGAATATGAATAGAATTATTCCATATGTTTAAATAATATTGTGATTGGTATCAGAATTGGATATTGAAACATTGAACAATGAAATAATAAAGGATGAAATTTTAATAGAAATAGATGTGAAGAATTAAATAAGGGAAATATAGAATAGAATAGAATTCTTTATTGGCCAAGTGTGATTGGACAAACAAGGAATTTGTCTTTGGTGCATATGCTCTCAGTGTACATAAAAAGAAAGGATACATTTGTCAAGAATCATAAGGTACAACACTTAATGATAGTCATAGGCTACAAGTAAGCAATCAAATCATACTAGGAAACTATAAATCATAAGGACACAAGCAACAAAATTACAGTCATACAGTCATAAGTGGGGGGAGATGGGTGATAGGAATGATGAGAAGATTAATAGTAATAGTAATGCAGACTTAGTAAATAGTTTGACAGTGTTGAGGCAATTATTTGTTTAGCAGAGTGATGGCGTTCAGGGAAAAACTTCTTGTGTCTAGTTCTGGTGTGCAGAGTTGTTTTGAGGGTAGGAGTTGAATGAATATGAATTAAAGTATTAAAGCAGGTGAGAGATGAAAGATAGAAAGGAAACATCTTTTATAATGGTGACATGAGTAAAAGTTAGAATAGAGACAGAAATAAAGAAAAGGGGTATTACAGTATACGCATTTTTATATCACAAGATGAATGTAATAACAAGAGGGAAGCTTAGAAATTGAATGGCAGTAGTATCAGGTATGTTCAAACAATATGAAATAATGAAAGATTATAATCTACTATAAAAAAGTATTATCATTAGAAATATATAAGCTAGATAAATGTAATAATCATGAGTAATAATATTATTTTTATTTGTACCAAAATGTATGGCACCCAGGTGTCACACTGTTCATGCATTGATATGTATATGTAATATAAAATAAAAAAACTTGACCAAAAAAAACACCTTTTCAGACTTTCACAAAAGCAGAAATGTTTTAGGAGAACACTTAAAGCAGTGGAATCTTGTTTAAGCTCATGAGAAACTTCAATTGCCTGTTGAATAGAAGAAAAATACTATGCTTACATAAAATCCAAAGTATGTCTTCCAGGTTTTGCAAATTAATGTTTAGATGTATTGTAAATTGGTGTGGTTTTTTTTTTATATTGGCAGATATGGTGAATATAAAGTACCAAATAAAACAATGAAGAAGAGTGACCATTATATTGGATTTTGGAAGGAAAGCAAAATGTGTGGACACGGTATCTACAGGTAATAGAGAACGACAGAGAGCATATAGATATAGATATGGGGGGGGAGAGAGAGGGAGAGGGAGTGTGTGTGTGTGTGTGTGTGTGTCTAGCTCCAGTGGCTTAGAGGTGGAGCTCTCACCTCACAAATCAGGAGACTGTGAGTTCGATCCTAGGTAGAGGCTAATATTTGGAATAGACTCTCCTGCTCGAGCAAGGGGTTGGACATAGATGTTATTCTATGATTCTATATGTGTGGTTATGTTTTGGACTAAAAAAAGGAAGATCCATGTTTTAAACCAGCTCTTTATAATCTACCTGCCAGTTCCACATTGTTTTAGATAGGTGAGCAGGGAGTACCCAGACTTTCACACTGTTTTGATACAGAAAGTAACAAAAACAAAAACCCGGAAGGGTTCCAGATGGCGCTTGGGTCAATTCCGGCCTCCTTTGCCCACAGCTCGGTGGAGACCCTGGTGGACGCCTGGCAGATGGCTGCCACTGGGGCATTAGACTGAGTTGTTCCTTTGCGGCCTCTGACCCGCTGCAGATCCCGATTATCTCTCTGGTTTTCCGCGGAGCTTCAGGAAATGAAGCGGTGCAAGAGAGGCCTAGAGAGCTGTTGGAGGTCCAGCAGGTCTGAATCTGACTGAGCGCAGTTAAGATCTTATTTTAGGTCTTTTCTTGCTGCAATGAGAGCACGAAGCGTGCATACTTCTCTGCTCTCATTGCATCCACAGATAACCGCCCGGCCGCCCTGTTTAGGGTCTCCCGCTCCCTCCTTAACCAGAGGGGGGGGGGCAAGACCCTTTGCAGGGACGTGCCGAGGAGTTTAGTCAGCATCTGACAGACAAGATCGCTCAGATCCAGACAGGCTTGGACTCCGGCTGGGCAGAGTCTAATGAGAGTATGATGACTGGTCCTAGAGATATCATCTGGGAGGAGTTCGATCCTGTGACTCCAAATGAGGTGGACAGGATCATGGGGAGGCTGAGTGCTGCCACATGTTTATTGGACCCGTGTCCTCCTGGCTGGTTTATGCCGCCCGGGAGGTTACACGAGGCTGGCTCCAGGCAGTAATCAACGCCTCTTTGAGTGAGGGTTCCTTCCCTCCCGCCTTGAAAGAGGCAGTGGTGAGGCCCCTCCTTAAGAGGCCTGCCCTGGACCCAGCTAACTTAAACAACTTTCGTCCGGTCTCCAACTTTCGCTTCATTGCAAAGGTTGTTGAGAGCGTGGTGGCCCAGCAGCTCCCATTGTTCCTGAAGGAAACTGACTATCTAGACCTGTACCAATCGGGCTTCAGGCCCGGGTACAGCACGGAGACGGCGTTGGTCACGCTGGTGGATGATCTCTGGAGGGCGTGGGACAGAGGTTATTCCTCTGTCCTGGTCCTGTTAGATCTCTCAGCGGCTTTTGATACCATCGACCATGGTATCTTACTGTGACGCCTCGAGGGGTTGGAAGTGGGGGGCACCGTTTTATGGCGGTTCTCCTCCTACCTCTCGGGTCTTATGTAGGTAGTGTTGGCAGGGGGGCAGAGATCGGCCCTGGGGCCCCTCCTTTGTGGGGTGCCCCAGGGGTCAGTTCTCTACCCCTCTTGTTCAACATCTACATGAAGCTGCTGGGTGAAATCATCTGTGGTTTTGGGGTGAGGTATCATCAATATGCTGATGATACCCAGCTTTTCATCTCCACCCCTAACCAACCCAGTGACACCCTCAACATGATGTCCCGGTGTCTGGAGGCAGTGCAGGTCTGGATGGGGAGGAACAGGCTCTGACTCAACCCAGCTAAGACCAAGTGGCTGTATGTACCAGCATCTCGAGTTGTCCAGGATATTCCACCTTTAGCTATGGGGGGAGAGGTGTTGCCCCCCATAGATAGGGCACGCAACTTGGGTGTCCTCCTGGATGCAGGCTCACTTTGGAGGAGCAGGTGGGAGGCGTGGCCAGGGGGGATTTGCCCAGGTTCGCCTGATGTGCCAATTGCGTCCCTATCTGGACCGAGATGCCCTACGTACAGTCACTCATGCACTCGTTGTCTCCCATCTGGACTACTGCAATGCTGTTTACATGGGGCTGCCCTTGAGGACCACTCGGAGGCTTCAACTTGTCCAGAATGCAGGATCGCGAGTTGTGATGGGAGGATCCTGATACTCCCATGTTATACCCCTCCTGCGTGAGCTGCACTGGCTACCGGTTGCCCTCTGGGTGAGATTCAAGGTGCTGGTGTTGACCTATAAAGCCCTTCATGGCATTGGACCAGGATATGTGTGGAAGACTCTGCTGCCAATAACAGCTTCCTGACATCCCGTGTGCTACCACTGACAGGGCCTTCTCCGGGTGCTGTCAACTAGGTAATGTCGGCTGGCAGTCCCCAGGAGTAGAGCCTTCTCGGTGGGAGCACCCACCCTATGGAACCAGCTCCCCCTGGAGCTCCGGGTGGCCCCTGACCTCCGCTCCTTCTGCCGTGGCCTAAAAACATGGCTGTTTCAACTAGCCTACCCGGACTGATGGGGGAGGATTTTTAGCATAGTTTTAATTGGCATGTTTATGAGACCTTGGGTTTAACAGTTTTTTAATATTTGTATATTTGTATTATTGTTTTTACTTTGTAAGCCGCCCTGAGTCCTCAGGGAGATAGGGCGGCATATAAGTCTCATAAATAAAATAAATAAATAAATGAAATAAAAACAGACCAGATTTCTGGTAGATGCCACAATGGTGGGAACATCCATTGCCAGAAATATTTTTCTTAATCCCATAATCTGTTTCCACATTCCTATCAAAATGGTATTGCCCACATAATAATCATTCATCTCTCTTGCTTAAGAGAGAAAAAAACACATTATGATAGTAAAATATCTTCGAGAAAAATCCTCAGCTTCTTCATAGTAAGGCGGACTTATTTTTCCTTCTAGGTATGCAACTGGGGAGGTTTACGAAGGAAGCTTCCAGGATAATATGCGTCATGGCCATGGCCTTCTACGTAGTGGGAAACTGACTTCTTCTTCACCTAGCATGTTCATTGGCCAATGGGTGATGGATAAGAAGGCTGGGTATGGAGTATTTGATGATATTACAAGGTAAATAGATCTGAACATTTTAATTATATTAATAATATAGTACTACTACACTGTAACAGTAAAAAGAATTGCTAAGAAATGTTTATTCTTAAGCAGAGAACCTAAATAATCCTCAAAATTAGATATAATACTAGTTCTAATTCATTGAAATAAAATTTCAGTGGCATGATGACATTTAGTGTCCATTTAGACACCTAATAACCAGTCTTGTATTTAAGAATAAGAAATTCATAAAAGTCTGTGCCTCCTAGTACAAGTTTTTAAATCTGAAAGGAAGTTAATAGATATTTGATGTTGTCATGCCCCTGGTGGAGACTGACTCTGAGGAAGAGGAGGAAGAGCCAACAGCGAGTGGGAGTGTGGATCCAGAGGTGGTGGAGGAGGCTGGGGAAGGGCAGAGGCTGGTTGAGCAGTCAGAGGAGGACCCAGGCCCATCCTCTATCCATACCAGGGCATGCAGGGAGGAGAGGATCAGGGTAAAATGTGGTCTACTCCTGAGGAGAGGGCCATGATCTTTTTCATGGGTTGCAGGTGGGAGATTTACATAAGAGTATGGACCTGCGTGCTAATAGACGCTGGAGACAATTAGTGTTTTAGTTCTAAAGAAGGTTTATCTTGGTTGGCATTCTTCCAACGGACTATCCCTGGTTATCTTCCTGAAGCTGGCAATTATCTATCCTGGTCTGCTGAGGAACTTTATTCAATGCGGTTTGTTTTTGGCTTTTGCTTCGTTATCTGCTCTTTGACTGTGAACTGTGTTTCTTGCCTTTCAAATGTTATTTTGAACCTAGTTTACTCCTCCACTGTGAACAATTAAACAGTAAAACCAAGTTGAAGGTATTAAAGGACTTGTAGTTACGTTTTGGATTTTGTTATATTTCTGATATACTCTGGGTCATCACAGATGTGATCTTAGTAGTTGAAACAATTGCTCAACTATAATAAGCTATTACTTAAATTAGAATGTACCTATTTCAATTGATCTCATTTCTAATTTTTCAGATTTTAGAGACAGTAATGTGTTTCTGTATCTTTAGGGGAGAAAAATATATGGGGATGTGGCAAGATGATTTTTGCCAAGGCAATGGTGTTGTGGTCACACAGTTTGGATTGTATTATGAAGGAGCCTTTAACAACAATAAAATGATGGTGAGTTTCATATAAATAAGTGTTGTATAATCGGGAAACACTTTCACCTATGGCCAATTTTGCTTTGCCCTTTAAAAGACAATATATGTATATTTGATAATATTATTGCACTTATTTTTTAAAGGTAGTTTGGAGTCATATTTCTAATCAGCAGTGTTCTGTTCCCAAATAGTTCTACTTTAGAGTAAGAAATTGTTTCCATATGCCGCAGTGAAACTTTTGTCTTTCAAATGACCCAGGTTATGTATAGGTGGAAGATTTTATGTGTTTATTTGAATTTATAAGATCTACCAGATGAAAAGAAAAATAGGGAAAATTTTATTCCTTCCCCATCCCAGTTGTTTTTCTGGAGTTTTCAGTGCTATTAAGTGGCTCTTTTCTCTGCAGAAAGTTAATTGAATACATTGATTTATTTTTGGAACTTTATAAAATGCCATCTGTAATAATAATAGCCATTTTTTTTCATTCAGAGAATTTGAAATGAAGTGTATTAAGATGTGACTAAAACTGTTTATATTAAATGGAATCTAGTGATAATAAATAACATACCTAACATACCATTTCACAACATTTTTTAAAAAAATGCTTTTATCTAAAATATCTGAAAAAATAAGATGTAAATTTTAAATAATGGACAATGAAATATGAGAATCATTCCAAACATGTCCTGCAATGATTGCAATACTATATTCTCCACAGGGGACTGGTGTATTGCTTTCTGAAGATGACACGGTATACGAAGGAGAATTTTCAGATAACTGGACTCTTAATGGAAAGGTAATTTAAAGCACCTGCTTTCCATAAGCAGAACAGCTCATTCAAAATAAGTTCATTATATTTTTTTTCCTCTTTCCGCTTTTTCTTCTAAGGGAACACTGACTTTGCCAAATGGAGACACTATTGAAGGCACTTTCAGTGGTGAATGGGGATCTGGAATAAAGATTACAGGAACCTACTTCAAACCCACTTTATATGATCAAGAGAAGGATCGGCCTAAAACACTGTGAGTGGATGGGAGCTAGCTTCTCATCAGATGGTTCTATCGTTGTAGGTAATTAACTATTGTAATTGAATACTGGCATTAACTCGGATGCCAAGTGCTTTTCCAATCAATCTAGTTTACTTAATTAACTAAGATGATTGGACCAGAGAATGAGATGGACAATGTGGGAGAAGTATCTGTATCTAATATGACCTTTAAAATCAGATCATGAATAGGACTGAAGGAGACTTTTATTAGCTCTATATGACCCGTTACTCCAATTTCCTGTGTGCTTAAAATTTCCAAGATTGTTTCCTGCAAGGCCCTTCACTGAAATGCCTCCTTAAAGACATTTCAAACTTTTAAATTCCAATAAAAATCTCCTGTAACTGTGCCATGGTAATATCATGTAGGGCACACTGCTGGAGAAACTGCACTGATTAGCATCTGATATAGTATTTGGTGGTTATTGCAATTTAGCAGTAGCATAAAGACATAAGCAGCTTGGGATCTTTATTTATTTTAGAGAACCCCTTTGTGGATGTAAGGCTGCCTATCTATTCCATGATTCTGAGGAAGCTTCTACTCCTACAGCCTCAGTTTGGTTGCAGCATCAGCAGAATCAAGGCTACTGTCTTCCCTATGTGCAGGATTTAGGGAAAAATGTATTTGCAGGAATGTCAATTCAATTAAATTTTTTAAAATGCAGCTATCTGTAATATTCTTGAATCAGATGATTATTTGAAATATTTAGAAAGCCCATTTACAGCTGTGTGAAAAAGTCTTGCATGCTTTCAGTTTTAAGCTGTATTTACATGTTTAATCAACTTTTCACTCATAGAAACCACGCAAAATTAGTACTTTGATGAAAACTTCTGTAGTCGGATTGAGATGCATAATTTTTATTAATATAACTAAAGTCTTTTTAAGGTTTTGAGTGAGTTTATGTGCTAAAACAAACACAACTTGCATTTTTGAGAATGTTAGGATCGAAAGTAGCCAATCAGCAGTGAGCTTTGGCTGACCAATCAAAATGCACAAAGGCTAAATTTATGAGCCAATCAATATTGTCATACTCTCTGACTATAAATAGGCATGAAAAGCATCAAGAAATTTAATTTAGCTCTGGCTGCAGGCAAGGATGAAGGCCTTTGCTTTCACCAGTACTGAGCAGTGGCATCGCATCATTGTGCTTCATGAAGAGGGTTACTCCTGTACAGAAATAGCCAAGAGAGTGAAATGCCATCACACCACAGTGAGCAGAGTGGTTGAAAAATACCAAATAACTGGTTCAGTTGATGAAGGGCTCCGTTTTGGAAGACCAAGAAAGTCGACAAAATGGCAATATCGGGCTCTGCAAAGCATTTCGATGGCTGACAGGAATTTGAGGTGAAACATGTGATGTAAAATTGTGCACAAGCACAGTGCATCGCAGACTGCTTGCCAGAGGACTCAAAGGCTGCAGGACTCAAAGTAAACCTTTGCTCACAGATGCTCACCGCTCTCGTCGACGTGCGTGGGCCAAGAAGTATGCCAAATGGACCAACGAACAGTGGGCCAAGGTCATCTTCAATGACGAGAGCAATTTCTACTTGACTGGGAATCAGTACAATAAGTACGTCAGATTTCCAGCTGAAGAATTTAGGCCGTACTGCCTGAATCTGTCTGAAGCATCCATTGCACATGATGATCTGGGGCTGTATCGCTGCTTCTGGTATTGGTCGGATACAAATTGTGCAGGGAATCATGAATTCCAAGCAGTATGTTGAAGTCCTGGAAAAGACCATGCTTCCTTCAGCTCAGCAACTTGTAGGGAAGGACTTTTACTTCCAGGATGACAACGCTCCTTGTCATCAAGCCAAGTCCGTCCAGCAGTGGATGAAGAAGCATGGTGTTTGACTCCTGGATTGGCCGGCTCAGAGCCCGGATTTGAACCCAATTGAGAACTTGTGGGCCAAGATTGGTTACAAAATAAGCAAGAAGCATCTGAAGACCAAGCAGGAGCTGATTGAATCCATTATTGCAGCCTGGCACCACATTGTCACCAAAGATCACGTGCAAAGGCTTATACAGTCTATGCCAAAGCGATGCCGCCTGGTGATAAGCAATAATTTCATAATAGTAACCATGTTTGGTTACCTAAACAGTCCTTTTCAGGGTCACAAACAATAAAAATGTTAACAAAACACTAGTATCGGCCTTAATAATTGCAACACGTATGGCACTGGGTATGCATCAGTTAATCTGTTTTCATAATCATTGTAAGCATGCATTGTAAGCATGCAAGAAAATTCACAACCCCATCCAAACAGCACCAGATTGCAAAAAGCTTATGCTTTTCACTTAAAAACCACCAGTATTTATTTAAATATAAGAATATTTGCATAGCAGTTAGCATAAAATATCATAAAATCAATGGCTTATCCAAAAAATGTCATAAACCGTAAAGTGTACAGGACTTTTTCACACAGCTGTACATTATGGTTGACAGGTTTTCAGTAATAATAGATACTACTGAAATGGATCCACAAAAACTTATATAACAATATGGTTTTTTTGCTACTCTTCTGCTATTCTTCTGACTACTCTTGAAATGGTGAATTAAATTGTTATGGTTCTGGTATTAACAAACTGTTAATTTTTGTTAACAGTTTTGTTAACAGTTTGTTAATCTGTTATGGTATTAACAAACTGCATATAGAAAGAGCTTAAATATTTTCATTAGTACCACAGAACTAGTCAAGCCTCAAAAGCTGGGATTGGGGAAGAAGGGATTGGAGTGAGGAAGACTGTCTTGCCAGGTGCAAAATAAGATATGCTAATTCATTCTTTCTGTGCAAATGTGTTTAAAGGTTTTTAGTGTAGATTGAGAGTACTTTTGTTCATGATATCAAAAAGTCTGCTTTGGGGAAGAACTTTTCAGAAGTGGAATCTCGTTTTGTTTGGTTTGGTTAAATCTGTAGTTACTGTTGTTTAATGTTGTCAAATGTAGGCGGAAGTTAGGAAACCTTTCTGTCCCAGCGGATGAGAAGTGGAGAGCAGTGTTTGAGGACTGCTGGCACCAGCTCGGCTGTGAACAGCCAGGCCAAGGGGATAGGTGGAAAGCTTGGGATAACATTGCTGTTGCCCTGACAACCAATCGAAGGCAACACAAAGACAGGTTAGTAGGTGGGGCAGATGTATTTTGTTCAATACAACAGTTCTAATGCAAAGACCAGTTGCCATTTGTTTTCTTGTAAAGATGAAAACACTCTAAAGTGCTAAAAGAAAAGTTAATCTGTAAATACCCTGGAATATAAGCAATTTGTATTTATGGATAAGTAATATGAAAAGTGTTTCTTAATCCTTTTTTTAATCCTTAATACAACATTCTTCAGTCTGGCATGTTCTAAATTTTTTCGGTATTGACAGAGTAAATACATTATGCACTGTAAAGTCTATGTGCTATTGCTATTAGTGAGAGGCTCTATAGTGGAACTATTTTTCACGTATTTGTTGTTTTCTATTTATAATTACTTACCTATTAAAGAGTTTTGGGTAAAAAAACTCTTGCAAATGATACAGGAAAGAAATATAACTTGTGCACCTAAAATTAGTAATAATGGGATTTAAAAAGTAATCATCCATTTGAGGATGTGAAACTGGGTTGAAATGTGACAAATCTCATTCATGTTGTGAAATTACAAGACAGTAGAACCCAAGTGTTCAACATTAATAGTTGATTATGCTGATGTGTTTCTGGTTTTCCACTACATTTTCAGCTTCATAGTTAATTTGCAGAGAAAAAAAATTATTGGTTGTGAAAGAAAAACAGTTTTTAATAGCTACCAGATTTTACTAGATGAAACATCGTTGTGTTTATTAGCTCTCAGCCCTTTTTCCTATGTAGGTTCTAACCATAGCGCCATCTATTCTTGCAGTCCAGAACTCTTGAGCAGATCACATGCACAAACCCTGGAAAGCTTGGAGTTCATTCCACAACATGTCGGTGCCTTCTCATTGGAAAAATACGACAACATTAAGAAATACCTCATAAAGGTATATGCAAGCCAATATCTATATCACATGCATTTACAGCTTGCTGATGTTCACTAATCTCTTAAGCAGAGTAAAATAAGGACTGCTATCTTTAATGATATCTATCATATACTTTTCTAATTAACAAATACAAAGAAAAAGTTCCCATGATTATTTGGGTTTCCTTGGAAAAGAAGTTTGGTTGCACAGGGACAACAACACATGGGGGATGGCAGTTGGGAGGATGACAGTGTAAAATGGATGGGATTTGGGATTTTAGAGTTTTGAGTTTGTGCATCATCATCAACATCCAAGTTAAGGCCACCATTTTATCAGCAATTCCAGCCAGAAGAATTCTAGTGACTACAGAAAAAGGTATTAAGGTCCCATCTCTAAGACAGGATACATACAAAATAGTAACTTTGAGAATCATAGCTTACTAAAAACGTGAATTTCAGTTAAGTAAAGATTTTCTAAGAAAACTGTTTCTTCCCTAACTCTGTCTACAAGTGTTTCATATGAATTTTGGGTAATATGCACAAATGTTAATCTTAAACTTAGGTCCTATTTGTGTGAGATACACAGGTCATACATTTTTAGATTTTAATTTATTTATACTTGTATTGTTTAAAAGACCTTGCATTTGAGCTCTTTCGTTTGGCTGTTTTTTGTATCTTTCTGGTTTTCTCATCTCCATCTTTTTAAGGCATGTGATACTCCTTTGCACCCTTTGGGAAAACTTGTTGAAACCTGGTAGCTGTATACCGCATGACGTACGTGGGAGTGGGAGCCAATCGACGACTTTTGAAGGAGGCAGTGAAAGAGATTAAATCCTATTTGAAACGCATCTTCCAGTTGATCAGGTAAGAAGCTGCTACTAGGCAACTTTGGAATTGTTGATTCATTTTGCAGAAAGAGTAGATGAAGAAAATTTTGTTTCAAAATGTATGGGCACTTTTCAATTAGACTACACATTTTGATGGTAATGCCTTTATATTGCTTTTAAGATTCCTGTTCCCTGATCTTCCTGAAGAGGGCAGTGTAATTCCCTCGCTGATGACTGAGATGAAAGGAACCAGATCTTTCTGTACTGGAAAAAGGGACTCCGAACCTGACTCTCCAGAGCCAGGGTAATTTGATCACAAGGAAGCACTAAGGTTTTTGGAAATAAATCTAGGAAACAAGAGCTAGCATTAAATCTGATTAAAAAAAGCTTCAGGCTTCCTTTTCTTTTCATTTTGATTGGAATATAGGTGATGTCATTTAGCATACTATACCTTTTTTTAAAAAAAATCCTACATGTATTCCAAACAAAAAGCTAACTACAAATGCATAATGCTAAAACATTGTTATAGGTTTAATTCTGTGAATTTCAGCTATTTAATGTTTATGTTTGAGTGGGTTCTACATGGAGAAGTTCTGATTCAGTAGATTTTTCCAATATTTAGCCTTTTCGATGACATGCCAGGTTACCTAACTAATGAATAGACTGAGATTGATTTGCCTCTGTTACTCTTTCTTACACTGCTTCAAGGCAGGCGTATTAACCACAGAAGAGTATCATCTTTTTCATTTCTGCCAGAGGAGCCCTTTTGTTGTACCATTGGTTAGCAATAGCACTTAAACTTATATATCGCTTTATAGTGCTTTACAGCCCTCTCTAAGCAGTTTACAGAGTCAGCATATTGCTCCCAACAATCTGGGTACTCGTTTTACCCACCTTGGAAAGATGGAAGGCTGAGTCAACCTTGAGCCTGGTGGGATTCGATTTGCCAAATTGCAGGCAGCCGGCTGTCAGCAGAAGTAGTCCACAGTACTGCACTCTAACCACTGTGCCACGGAAGCGTACATCATGTCCTCTATGCATAGAAATCTATACTTCTTGTTCTGTGCTGGAAATGTCTTGCAGTGTGTGCAAATATTCAAACTTTTCGGGAATAGCTGAGAAAAAGGACTTAAGGAATAATTTTTCTTGGTTGAAAGATAATTGAAGTAGGTGGGAGGAAGTAAAATTCAGTTCTTCCATTCCCTTTTGCTTCTTCAGCATGTTTTATTGATTAAGAATAGTTGGTCTGAATCAAATCAATTCCGCTAATGTTCATAGAATACCAATTCCTCAAAATAATACCCCAAATGTTTTGTTTTCCTGTTTCTTATGTGTTTAAGCTATGTGGTTACAAGCTCTGGCTTATTACTTCCTGTGCTGCTCCCACGACTTTACCCTCCTCTGTTTATGCTGTATGCCTTGGACAATGAACGAGAGGAAGATGTTTACTGGGAATGTGTTCTGCGTTTGAACAAACAACCAGACAAAGCACTATTGAGCTTTTTGGGAGTGCAAACGTAAGCATGCTTCCACATGTTGAAAAAAATGTTAAAAGCTAGTTTTTCTTTTGAGATATATATTTTAATTATTGCTTTAAGCAGGAGAAAAAAGATTTAATTCCCTTTTTGTCCCTTCCATATAGATAAAGTTTTACTTGACTAAGCACCTTCAATCTTCAAAGGATTCCTAGTAGGAAACATAATTATGATCTTAAGAAGTTCCTGTATGTCATATTAATTATTTGAATTACTTGGCATTCAAATAGGCTTACTTTGAGTACCAAAAGAAACTTCAAAAGGCCACCTCATATCTAGATAATATAAGTAGTCTAACCTTAGAAGTGCTTAAAATTTTATAGGTAAGGTAAATCCACTATTTATTCTCTTTCATTGGTTATTCTTTATATTGAGAAGAATATTTATATACCCAGAAATTGGACCTTGGTGATAATTAGGGCTTTATTGATCTGGGAGATCTTTGTATCTGTAAATAATACAGATGCCTCTGATGCCTCTAAAATTCTAGGCCTGCATCTAGGGTTTGGACTCATTTTCTAAATGACTTATTCTATATTTAAGAATCTTTCTTCTATGGCATATTTATTTTATGCTACTACTTACAGGAAATTTTGGCCAACAACAGCATCTGCCCTTGGTGAAAATAAAAAGGTATGTTTTATTTACAGGAATTTTAATTGTACAATTCGTGTTTGTTGTTCCTCTAAATTTTTATCCTAGTTGAAAGAGAATTGGAGAATATGCTGTCAGTATCTTTCAGTTAATATTTAAACATATCAAATCATTTTTTTTACACTTAATGTCTATAACATTTAAGTCTTCCAGGAACAATTCATATTTCCTGCTGCAACAACATTGTAATATTTCAGGAAATATTTCTCACATATTTTCTATCATTATTAAATAATTTCTAGATTTTTGGTTTCTTAGAATATTTAATTATTTTGGCAGAGAGCTTACTATTCCCAAGATGTTCAGATTCTCTATTGGTTGAAGGATGTTTTCTTTTAGAAACTGCATTTTGTGATTTTTATAAAGTACAAATATCCTATGACTGATGTGACAGTGAGATGTCACTTTCACATCATTATGCCTTGTAACAGTTATGTTAAACCAGCAGCTAAATAATATTTAGATCAATCATATGCTTTTTATGAAAGGAATATATTAAAAGTATAGGTGTGAGGACCTTGGTGTTTTCTGAGCTTGGTTGTTTTCTTGTAGACATTTCATTACCCAAATTAGGTAACACTGTCAGTGCTAGTAAGGAGTGGGGCTTGCTCTCAGTTTATATTTTAGTGGCTTGCCCTGTCAGTATTGGTGAGGGGTGGTCTTACAGGTTCTTTGGTTGGGCTGCTTACTGTTGGCTTCTTTGGCAGTTCTTCGATCGGTGTATTGTTTCCTTGTTTGTTGGTCTGATGCAGTACCTCTATTGTGGAAATCATTGTGTTGCTTTGTTTCTACTTGGAAACCACCATATTATTTTTTTGCTTGAAACTGAAAGAAATGAAATTTTCACTTGGGTTTGATGCTTAGACTTATTTATAATGATAGAAGTACTATTTGCTGCGGTTTATTCTTAATTCAAAGGGTCATTAACTTTAGGCTTTTATCTGTACCAAAAAAAAGTTGGAAGTTACTTTTTTCTATTGGTTTTTTCCATTTTGGTTTGCATTTCCTAGTTTTACTTTTTTCCACACTCATCCCTCCTTTTTTACACTCCTTTTTTCTTTGCTTTTTTGCATTTCATATTTTTCTGATATTTAATAAAGGTTTTTTGGGGGGGGAATCAATATGCAAAATCATTTATTCCAGTCCAGTTTAATTCTTAAGACTAAAGCTAGCCATAATTATAATTTTTATTCTAATGCCTAGGTATTACCAAATACAAAAGATGTCTGTTTTGCTTCTGCTGTGGAATGCCTACAACAGATCAGGTAATTTCGAAATTGGCATACTTACCTTCCCACCTTTCAATGGGAAATAGATTGACTTGTGATTAGTGATTAGTCGTATACTCAAGCTGTCTCATTCACAGTTTTAATAAATTTATCTCACACTTTCATCACTTATACATTTTAGTTTTGATATCTGTTATCAATTCTAAATAAAGATTTGAGAGAAGTTGGGTTAATTGTTTAATATAGAAAAAAGAAAATATAGGCTAAACAGAGATTGCCACATTCTCTTTTAAAAAAATAATTTTATGATAGATAGATAAATAGGTAGGTAGGTAGGTAGGTAGGTAGATAGATATCATCACAATAAGAATAAACAATTTTATTTATTTATTTATTTATTTATTTATTTATTTATTTAATTTATATCCCGCCTCACTTCCCCAATGGGGAACTTCGGCGTACAAAAGATAAAAACAATTTCTATACAATGTAAAAACAAAAACTCATTCATATCAATCCAAAACATACATGGGGGAAGGACAAAGTCTCAATGCCATGCCCCCCGACAAAGCCAGGTCTTAAGGGCTTTGCGGAAGGCAAGTAGATTTGGGATGGTTCTAATCTCCGCAGGGAGCATATTCCAAAGGGACGGCGCTGCTACAGAGAAGGCCCTAGCCTGTGGACCCGCCAGCTGACATTGCCTGGCCGATGGTATCCGGAGCAAGCCCTCCCTGTGAGATCTAACCAGGCGCTGGGAGGCATAAGGTAGCAGTAGGCAGTCTCGTAGGTATCCCGCTCCTAAGCCATGAAGGGCTTTAAAAGTTGTCACTAGCACCTTGAATTGCACCCGGAAGACCACTGGTAACCAGTGCAGCTCGTGGAGGATAGATGTTATATGGGCACGCCTAGGTGCACCCATGATCACTCGCGCGGCCGCATTCTGCACCAGCTGAAGTCTCCGAGTGCTCTTCAAGGGCAGCCCCATGTAGAGCGCATTGCAGTAATCCAAACGAGAGGTGATAAGGGCATGAGCAACCATGTGTAGAGCCCCCCGGTCCAGGAAGGGTCGCAACTGGCATAACAGGCGAACCTGTGCAAAGGTCCCTCTGGTCACAGCCATAAGATGGTGGTTAAATTGTAGCTGTGGGTCCAGAAGGACTTCCAAGTTGCGAACTTGTTCTGAGGGGAGCAATTTCTCTCCCCCCACTACCAAAGTTGGATAATCGACTGAACCCCGAGGGGGCAAGACCCATAGCCACT
The DNA here is from genome assembly GCA_009733165.1 of Naja naja. Taxonomy (NCBI): domain Eukaryota; kingdom Metazoa; phylum Chordata; class Lepidosauria; order Squamata; family Elapidae; genus Naja; species Naja naja. Next base: position 190,268,180 of record CM019148.1, read on the forward strand.
CGGTCTTGTCAGGGTTGAGTCTGAGCCGATTAGTCCCCATCCAGATCCTCACATCCTCCAGGCACATCACCTCCACGGCCTCACTAGATTGACCAGGGACAGAGATGTACAACTGGGTATCATCAGTGTACTGGTGATACCCGACCCCGTGTCGACGGATGATCTCACCCAGCAGTTTCATGTAGATATTAAAGAGGAGGGGGGAGAGGGTGGAACCCTGAGGAACCCCACATGGCAAGGCCCTAGGGCTCGATCTCTGCCCCCCCACCAGCACCGACTGAGTCCGGTCAGACAGGTAGGAGGAGAACCACTGTAAAACAGTGCCTTCCACTCCCAACCCCCTGAGCCGACTCAGAAGGATACCATGATCGATGGTATTGAAAGCCGCTGAGAGGTCAAGAAGCACCAGAATGGAGGAAGACCCCCATCCCGGGTCCGCCAGAAATCATCCACTAGTGCGATCAAAGCCGTCTCAGTGCTGTACCCGGGCCTGAACCCAGACTGCAAGGGATCCAGATAATCAGCTTCATTCAAGGCCCGAAGGAGCTGGAGCGCCACCACCTTCTCAACAACCTTCCCCAAAAAGGGAAGGTTGGAGACAGGACGAAAGTTATTTAACACAGCTGGGTCCAGGAAAGGCTTCTTGAGGAGGGGCCTAACCACAGCCTCTTTCAAGGCGTGTGGAACACACCCCTCACCCAAAGAAGTGTTTATAATCTCCTGGAGCCAGTCACATGTCGTCTCCCGGCCTGCCGAAACAAGCCAGGAGGGACATGGGTCCAGTAAACAGGTGGTGGCATTCACTGCTCTCAGGGCCTTGTCCACATCCTCAGGGCCAACAGGAAACTCAGATAACCAGACTGGGACCTGCCCCTACCATCTCAGTGGACTCTGCCCAGCCAGAGTCCAAGTCCGACCAGATCTGAGCGACTTTATCTGCCAAAAACTGAACAAATTCCTCGGCCCTACCCTGCAGGGGTTCCTCCGCCTCCTCAGATTTTAAGAGGGAGCATGTCACCCTAAACAGGGTGGCCGGGCAACAGTCTGCAGACGCGATAAGACTGGCCCAATATAATCGTTGTGCCACTCTTATCACCACTAGATAGGCGTCAATATGACGTCCTAACAGTGTCCGGTCAGATTCAGCCCGGCTTTTCTTCCAGCGGCGCTGGGTAAAATTTTAGTAACTTTTCACCTCTTAATTTACAACAAATGATCTCTTCATCCTTTGTCTCATCTCTTGTCTAGAAATCAGTCCATAAAACATCATCATTCTCATACATGCTGCTAAGAGAGTCCAGGAATGGGATGTGATGTCATAGAGCTGGGTCTGCCACTATAAAACTATCAGCCTTGGCTGCTCGCCATCTTTTTGATGCAGCTCTTGACTTAGAGCTTTGTCTCTGGAAGGTTGTCTGAGCTTAAAATGAGTTGGAAAGAGTTTTAAAGAGTTTTAAAAATACTTGCAGAAGCGTTTCCTTTGTTTTTGTGCCTTGCTGCTGCTCCCAGGGATCCGGTTTGAGCACAGCTTCAGGAGGGCGGGGAGCCGCCCTCCGGTAGTGTCAAGGCAAGGCGTTGCCTTGTTGAGGGGCTGTGGCTACAGGAAGAGTTCCATTGAGCCTCCCATGCAGCCCGAAAGCTGATTTTCCTGCTTGACAGCTGAGGCCAGGGATAGTTATCACCGCTTTGCAGCTGTTTCGGCAAGAACAAGGTAGCTCAGGGCCTGCAAGGACTTATTGAGCTGGGAAGGCTCCAAGGCTGTTTTTGGCTGCCACATGCGGTGGGCAGCCATTTTGGAAGACCAGGTGGCCATTTTGTCTCATCAGGCATGGAGTGTTGATTGGGCCTCACAGCTCTAAGGCTCATTTGGCCCTCGCTACAGGCTGCACTTAATGTGAGGAAGCTCACAGCACCTCTTGGGCCTGCCCTGTTGGCGTGAAGGAAAAGGAAGCAGCCCAGACAGGCTCTAAGGGGCCAGAAGAACCTCAAACCCCTGCTAAGAAAAAGAGTAAGAAAAAGGGGCATTCAACCAACAGAGAAATGGCTGCTAAGCTTAAAGCCAATGCCCTAGCTTCAAAAAAGACTTCCAAATCAGAGCTAAGGGCTGAGAAGAAAAGGCATGCTGCTTTAGAAAAGCAGTTTGAGAAGACATTGGCACAGATGAGAGATCAAATGCAACAGGCCTCCAAACCTGGGGAACTGCAGGTTGGCTCTGATATGTCTGCAAGGGGGGGGAGTAGCTTCCACCTCTGCTAGTCACTTTTTAGCTTCCCATAGGTCACTTGGCCCATAGTGATCACAGACCTAGGCCTGAAGTTCATATACTTCATATATGCTTCGCCCACCAGACCACCCCCTCAGGGCACAGGCCTGATGACATCAGGGATATGGCGGCTGTTGCCATCAGACAAGGCATAGCTGAGGGGTTTCATCAACTCTTGCGACCCCAAGGGAGCAGTCCTTGCTTTCTTTCTTATCACAGGGGGTCTCTTCATCTTATAGAAGCTAAGCAGCCAGCTTACTCAGATTGGGGGGAAGAGGAAGAAGGAGATTATGCTAACCCTTCTGATCACAGCTGTTCTTCTCACTCTAAGGAGGAGGGGAAAATAATGGATCACAATATGTCTGAGGAGGAAGAGCTTAGAGCTGATCAACTTTCCTCTTCAGAGCTTTTCAAACCTTCTCTCTTCAAACCTCTCTTGCACAAAGCCTTGGTTATGGCACAATTGGCACCTGAGGAAGTGGCCCCAGAACCTCAGATGGCCCCTAAAGGCCACAGTGATTCTCTGTTCACCAAACCAGTAGTTCATACTGAGATTCTCCCTTCCCCCACTATATTCCTTGATTTTGTTAAGGAACAGGGAGCCTCCCCTGGGTCTGGCCCTCAGCCTTCTTTGCACGATAGGAGTTTTTACAATGTGGGCCCAGCCTTAGCCAATGCCTGATTGTCCCTTCGGTAGATGCCCCAGTGGTTGCCTCCTTCTCATCAGGTATGCCCACTGAACCTGAGGATGTGCTGAAGGCAGAAGATAGAAGGTCTGAGCAAACCCTCAGGCGCACCCACCAGGCTGCGGCTTGGGCTATCAGGGCATCTACAGCAGCCTCATTTTTCACAAGATCCTCACTCCGCTGGCTCTGGCAGCTACAAGAGAGGCTCCTGGCCACTGATTTCAGGGCACATCAGGCTCTTAACAAGATAATAGCTGCTGTGGAATTTACAGCAGATGCGACCTTGAATTCTGCCAAGTTCGCCTCCAGGGCCATGGCTTCCTCTGTAGCGGCCAGATGGCTCTTTGGCTGTAGAATTGGCAGCCGGATGCACGTCGTAAAGGGAAGTTGGCGTCGGCCCCTTGCTCTGGAGAAAAGCTGTTTGGTGACGCTCTGGAACCTTATTTGGTCGAAAACAAGGACAAACGCAAGATTCTATCTACAGCAGGGAAGAGATCGGATTATCGTCCCAGTCCGTACTACCAGCCCTCTTCCTTCAGGTCTGAATCTGCATTGCGATTCTCCAGAGGCCAGAGATCTTTCCCGCATTGCCAAGAACAATGTCCTGAGGCTTCAAGCATGCAGCAACAGGTCCCTGGTAAACGGCCCTTTCAAGGGGGAGGAGGTCGTTCATTCCGACTCTCAAAGTAAAGACCCAGTTGGACCACCCATTGGAGGCCATTTGGCTTTCTTTGCCTCTCGATGGGAGGAGTCGACATCAGACGTCTGGGTACTTAAAACAGTGAGATTTGACCTGCAGCTTGAGTTTGTGTCTCCACCCCCGCAATTTTTTGTTCGATGTCCTACGTCGAGGGACAGCTGTAAACAGGCCCTCGTAGAATCGGCCATTCAACATCTAGTCGATATTGAGGCCATTGAGCCGGTTCCGATGGAGCCACGAGGACTGGGTTTCTACTCTCGTCTCTTCATGATCCCGAAGGCCTCAGGGGTGGAGGGCCATACTCGACCTGAAACTCCTAAACAAATTTATTCCGTACAGGCATTTTAAAATGCAAACTCTGCATTCCATTTTAGAGAGCGTTCGAGAGAGCAACTTCCTTTCCTACATTGATTTCACAGAGGCTTACTTCCATATTCCTATCTGGCCTCACCACAGTCAGTTTCTCCATTTCTGTTACCAGAATGTCCATTTCCAGTACTGGCCACTTCCCTTTAGTCTTTCATCGGCACCCAGGGTCTTTACAAAGATGCTGGCAGCTCTGGTGGCTTCGCTGAGGTCTATTCCGGTAAGGGACCAGTGTTATCTGGACGACATCTTGATCCAGTTGCAGTCAGTCAGATCTGCTCATCAAGACCTTCACATCACACTACAGTGCCTGCAAGACCACGGCTTCTTGATCAACCTAAAGAAAAGCCACTTCTCCCCTACAACCAGGCTGTTGCATCTCAGGACGATCATCGATACTTCCCGCTGCCAAGTTTTTCTCTCTCCAGACCGCAGGGAGAGCCTCAGCGCCCTTGTCATCCAGATCCGACGCCAGTGCACCATTCCCTGTCTCTCCTGTCTCAGCCCCTGGGGACAATGATCTCCTGCATTGGCATTGTCTGTGGGCCCGTCTTCATGCCCATGCGCTCCAGTGGTTCCTGCTGCCATTCCAATGGGCAGGCACCAGCCACTCGTCCATCAAAGTGCAGGTTCCCACCGCAGGTCCTTTGTTCCTTCAGGTGGCAATTTCAGGCAGTATGGCGGGGCCTCCCCATCAAGGAGCCGGACAGGGTCCTGCTCACTACGGATGCCAAGGCTGGGGAGCCCATCTAGAGGGCCAGATTGCTCAAGGATGCTTGTCTCAGGGAGACAGAGCTTGCCTTATAAATTGGCTCGAACTCAGGGGTATTTTCTTGGCCCTGAAACATTTCCAGCACAGGGTGGCAGGTTGTCACATTCTAGTCATGACGGACAATGTGGCCGCAAAGGCCCTGTCAACACACGGGGGACCAGGTCCAGGGCCCTCATGAGGGAGACAGAACGCCTGAGGAGTTGGGCAGAGAAACATCTTCTGTCCATCAAGGTGGATCACATATCGGGGGTCGACAATATCCAGGCCGACTGGTTGAGTCGGTCCCAGGTTGATCATGCAGAATGGAGTCTCCATCCCTCATTATTTCTGGATTTGTCCCACAGGTTTGGTACCCCGGCAGTGGATCTCTTCGTCACTCCCCTCAACGCTCAGGTAAGCAGATTCTTCACTAGGTTTCCGACCCAGGGAGCAGAGGGGACCAATACGCTTTGGAGTCGCTGGCCTCCAGGTCTCCTTTATGCCTTTCCCCCTCTTCCTGGTAATTCCGGCTGTAATCCGGAAGTTGTTGGAGGAGAAGGCAGAGCTGATTCTCCTGGCCCCCCATTGGCCCAGGAGACCCTGGTTTGCAGATCTTGTGAATCTGTCTGTAGACCAGCTGTGGAGGATCCCGGACGACAGGATCTCCCTGCAGCAGTGGGCCTTGATTCACCCAGACCCTCAGTGGTTCTGCTAAGCCGCTTGGCGCTTGAGCGGCAATCTGTGAGGGAGGCCTATTTTTCTGATAGTGTGATAGACACCATTCAGGCCTCCTGCAAGCCGTCCACTTCACGCATCTATGATACTACCTGGAAGGTCTTCTGTTCATGGGCTGTTAAGTCGGAAATTGTACCTTCCTCAGCTTCTGTGGCAGAGGTGTTAATGTTCCTCCAGGATGAGCTTGATAAAGGCCATGCCCCTAATACTCTTCGCCGCAAAGTTGCGGCTCTTTCCTGTTTTGTCCTGGGAGGGTTTTGATTCTTTATCTCATCCTGCTCTGTGGCCACGTGGGATCTCTCTAAAGTTCTACGGGCTCTCACGGGTCCTCCCTTTGAACCTCTTAGATCAGTGTCTTGACAACTCATGACCCATTTTTGGTGGTTCAGCGAGGAGGGTGTCGGAGTTGGCAGCCCTCTCCATTAGACAGGACCTTTGTGTGTTCCATGAGGATAGGATGGTTTTGAGGTTAGATCCCTCGTTACTTCCTAAGATAAACTCCTGGTTTCACCGGGCGCAAGAAGTTGTTTTGCCAAATTTCTGCCCAGGCCCACAACATGAGTTAGAGCACAGATGGCATAAGTTGGACATAAGGTGGACCCTCAAGATCTACATCAAGAGGATTGCTGAATTTAGGAGATCGGAGGCTATGTTTGTGTCATTTCATCCCACCTCCTTGGGGACCAAAGTGGCTCCTTCTACAATTGGGGGGTGGATTTGGACTTGCATCTCCAAGGCCTACCAAGCTTTGTCCCTGCCAGTTCCTATGAACATCACAGCTCACTCCACTAGGAGTGCAGCTACTTCGGCTGCCTGGTCTTCTCAGGCTTCACTGGAGGAGATTTGCAGGGCTGCTACCTGGGCGTCTCCGTTGCTGTTTATACAACATTATAGGTTGGACTCCTTTGCTTTGGTGGACGCCTCATTCGGAAGGAGGGTGCTTCAACAGGTGGTACCACAGTCGGAGTGACCTACCCAGACATTGACCCTCCCATGGGCATGCAAGCTTTGGTATGTCCCATTCCTGGACTGTCTTAGCAATGTGTATGAGAAAGGGCATTGGTAGAATTACCTGAAAACGCCCTTTCAATATGCGCTGCAAGAGAATCCAGCCCCACCCTAGTTCATCTGGGAAGGGGTGTTTTGTTATGTTTACTTGTTTACCTTCCAGAGACACATTATGTCTGTTAAGAATCTTCACCTAAAAGATGGCGAGAAGCCAAGGCTGATGATTTTTATAGTGACAGACCCAGCTCTATGATGTCAGTAGGAGGAGTCATATCCCATTCCTGGACTCTCTTGCAGCATGTATAAAAGGGCATTCTCGGGTAATTCTACCAATGCCCATTTCAATCCTGGTCTCAGCAAAAGTCCATTAAGGACGCCAGAAATAACGTATCTATTTTAATCTTGATTAAATAAATAAGTTTATATGCCTTCTTTTTACTTATAACAATATTAACTTTTAAACCATTCAAATAATGTCATAGAACTTTATTTCTTTTCATCTCTTTTTTGCCCTTTCTCATAAGATTCATCCAAGTGTCAGGATTCCGGCAATTACTACAATTAAATCATGAGCCTCGAGCCACACTCCCAAAACTAAAAAGATTTATTAGAAGTTAATATTCCGGCATTAGTCTGGGTGTAGCCAACTCTGAGATGCGTAATTCACTGTCACCCTTGATCCTGCTTCCTCCTCCCACCTCTCTGGGTGTATCATCCAACGAAACATGTCCATAGCCAAGAGTCATCAATCATGCTCTCCAATTAGATTTTTGCGTGGCAGAAGCTTTAGTCATCTAATCAAGTCTCTGAAGAAAATATGAATGAACTGTACTTTCGATTCCACACTGCTGCCTGCTCTTTGAAAGTCCCCCCCTTCTTTCTATTGACAACTATAAAACGTGTATACACAATGTTTTATGAGTTGACACCAAGCTTTGACAAACCTCTCTTGTCAATCCAGTATAAAAGAATTATCCAGGCCATTCTCTTGGTTTATTATTTGTAATTCCCTTTTGATTTTTAAAGCATTAACCAATTACTTTTGTATGTCCAATGAGTCATCATCTTTCCATATCTTGCTATAGCTGTCATTTATAAATCTACTTTTAATGTCAACTATGTCTCTATCTTGTCAGTTAAAACTTATTCCTCTTCTGCCGGTTTTTCCAAAACAAATTTGGGGCATTCTCTGTCCATAGAACAAAAAAAATTTTAAAAATTATTTTTTATTATAGTTTACAATTAACAAAGGTAAAAAACTAATACAAACTAAGAAAAATATATAAATTAAAGCAGATGCAAAGAAAAAGAAAAAAATAAAAGAGATATAAGCAAATTATTCATCCCTTCATCAAGACACGTACCAATAATTTTCACAATTTATCTTCTTTTCTGGTATTAACAACAAAAAACCTCTTCATTCTGTATCTTATCCTTATCTATAAATAAGTGTTAACATCTTTTCATTCAATCCTAACTAGCAGAAGTCCATTAAGAATTGTCATAAACAGCAACATTTAACCTTGATAAATAAACTAACTTTATATTCCTTCCTTTTGCTTTTAAGAATCTTAATCTTTAATCTTTTTAATGTCCCAAAAGTTATTTCTTTTCATTTTCTCTTTATTTATTCTCAGAAACTACTTCATAAATATGATGTGTTTCTTTTATAAATCTAAAATTAAAAAGTTATCCAATCCACTCCTCTGATTTGTTATTTGTATGTCCCTTTTAATTATTAAGATAACAGCCATTTCATTTGAAAATCCAATGTTACATCTTTTTCCATATTGTTCTTGTAATTTGTCATTTTTAATTCCACATTCACAGCAGCCTCAATATCTATGTTGTCCTCTTCTATCACTTCTTATGATTCATTTTTATGATAGCAGTAAGTCTGAAAAGTAATTTCTGTATGCATTGTTCCCAAATATCCTGAATTTTTCCAGTTAGAATATTTTTATGATAGCAGACCATCTTAAATCTAATTACATCCTAAATATCCTTGAATTCTTCCAAAGTTAGACTATTCTATATTTGTGGGTCTCTTCTTCTTTAATTACTATTGTTAACTGTCTATAGAGATTCTCAGTCATCCAGGTCATAGTTGTCCCAAAGGTGCTTTTACAAGAGGCAACTGGACTTCCTTGTTTTTCTTTGAAGACATTTTGCTTCTCATCCAAGAAACTTCTTCAGCTCTGACTGGATGGTGGGGACTGGAAGGACTCCTTGCAGTCAGTGATCATTTGCATTCTTTTGTATTACTATAGTTATTACTATAGTTATTTCTGCTTCCCTGTAGTGTCCAACTTTCTTTTTTTCTTTTTTCTTTATTGAACAAACACAAAAAGAACATTAAAAACAATGGACATGGTGCAATCATCCTAACCCACATAGTTGTCTTATATCGCTAAGTCATATAAAAAATAGTACATATTTACATTCTATATACATAATATATACATATAATCATTTCTTATTTTCTTGATCCTTCCTTTTTTCTAACCAACAATAAAACTTATCCCATACTTTGAAATAATCTGATTCATCCTTATTTCCTGTAGTGTCCAACTTTCAATGTTCCCTGTCATCATGTTTCTTTTTCTAACATTTTCCCATAAAAAGATTTCTGACATAGTTTTAAAATAAAAAAGATATATTGTCTTTTTATAAATTTTTAAAAAACCTTAGACTGATTCTTACTTCAAATCCATCTGGCCGCTTAGTCCATTTATAACTTTCCAAAACCCAGTATTCTAACCATTCTTTTGCTATTTATTCCAAAATAAGAATGTTTAAGTCCTAAAACTTCTTTCAAGAAGAAGGAAACTCACCCAGTACAAATGAAACTTTCCATTCTGAAGGCCTCTATGTCTAGAACTTTGGATCTGTTCTTGAATTTCATTTGATATTGTAGTCCCTCATGTATCTGAAATAATCAGAGGAGAGGTTCAATTTAATATTGAGAGATTGAACAAAATTCTCATTTTTTCACTCAATATCAAAAAATAATCTTCCTAACAGCACAACATTTACGCCTACTGACAAGTTGAAGGTGATCCAGCAGACATTTGAGGAGATCTCACAGAGTGTTCTTGAGTCTCTTCATGAAGATTTCCTTTGGTCCATGGATGATTTGTTTCCTGTTTTTCTGTACGTAGTGCTACGAGCCCGGTAGGTAAAATTCTGAACTAAATCTTTTAATTATAGCTATAATTATTGCATCACTAACTGATACAAGCCATGGGACCCAATTGTGTTTTATTAATTAACTCTGATGCTGTTGGAATTCTAGCATAACATACTTTAATTGATCCTCTTCTGAATGAGCTAGTTTGAAAATATAATTCTTATTTAAATAAGGTAATTGCATTTTCTAAAAAGAAGTCATAGACCTCTCTGGCACTGAAATTGTGCAATGAAACTTAAAGCTGTATCTTTTCTTTTGAGAAGAAATGTGATGCTTTTCCCACACATAGGATAAAATATAGTAATTATTGAACACTTGTGATAATCTTCCAGCAGAAAGTCAGTTTCAGTGAAAGACTCTTAGGCTAATAAATGCAATTATTATAAAATCAATTAGGAAGAAATACAGTCACAGTAAATAACTTTATGTGATTATAATATTGAGGTTTAGGTATTTATAATTTGGGAGTTATTCCTGAAAATTTGCTTTGTGATTGATTCCATAAGAAATGTACAATAATATATTTGCATAAAAAGAAAGGAATAACATGTGCAATGGTGTGCAAATATTTTGAATTTGAAACATTTTGGGTTAAAATGGCCCCTTTTATATTCCAAGCATCCCATTTTGAGCTGAGAACTGTTCCAAACTTACTGGAGGCTCAAAACAAGATTCTGGAATAGGCAAAACAGTAATGGAAAATTGCCTATAAAATCAGTATAACACATTTCAAACTCAAAACATCCTTTTTCAGCTCATTTTTTTAGGGGGGGGGTCACACTCATAGTAATGCATCTGCTGATTGATAAATGTCAATTAGTGTGATTATTTTTCCTTTTTGTGGCAGGATAAGGAATTTGGGGTCTGAAGTGCACTTGATTGAGGACCTCATGGATCCCTATCTTCAACATGGGGAGCAAGGCATTATGTTCACTACTCTGAAGGCATGTCTTAGTTTTGTTGATTATTCAAAGTCTTCTTGTAATGGCTTCTGTGTCATTTTCTTTTGGTACTATAACAATTGTAGACTTGATTTAGTTGGTACTAAATTCACCTAATTTGACCTGGATCAAATATAGAGAAAATAATGTTTTTACATGTCCAATTATTCTTTGCCTCTCTTGGCTTATTGCTACTAACAAGGAAAGAATAGCTGATTATAATCATTATTATTGTTATTTTAAAGAGAGGCCTCTTTGAAACAGCAGTACTTAGGTTAATCCTAACTGAATGTAACCTGAACAATTACCTTGATGAAGAAATGCTCCTAGAGCTGGTAATATTTACTTCCTGATAAAGATGGATCTGAAAGTATTTCCTGACAAACTTTTTTATGCATCTGGATAAAGTTTACTCTCTAAATCTGCTTCGATATGGCTTTATTTTTATTTAAGAAATGGCCATGGCAATAAGCTTTGCCTAAGAAGATAGCAGAAAGTGCAATCATTTGGCAGTCTCACAGTACACTGGCTAAATTGTAGATTATGCCTTATGTAGAGCCCTTATCAGGGGATTTCTTTGGGGCAGGGTATTATTTTATCCTCTTTTATTAACATCTGCCTGAAACCACTTCAAAAGTATGGGCTGAGCTGCTATCACTCCTCTTCCCTTCTCTTTTTCATTTAGCTCATTTGAAGGAAGTACATATCCTGAATAAGTACTTGAGCATTATAATGAATTAGATAAAGGCCAAGAAAGAATTTAGTTCAGATTAGGCATCTGCTGGTTCATGGGAAGGTCATCTATGATGTGTTCAATCTCTTTTGGAGAGGGTTAGTTTGTTAAAGATCAGGCTCATAATTGAATGGTTCTCCTGAACTCATTATTGTCATCAATGATCTTTCTGATATCTTTTTATCAGTTTGGTTGGTATTTCACCTGAAATCCAATGTACAGGAATAGTTCTGCAGATACATACATATACGCACATATACACATGCTGCTTTGGTGATAGTTAGATTACTGCAGTGTATTGGATATGAGGTTGTCTTTGAAGACTACTTCAAAATGTCAGTCAATCCAAAATAGAATATATTAATTAGAAGTTAAGTTATTAATTAGGACAACTTTATAATGCTCGTGTTTTATCAACTATGCTGGGTTCAACGTGATACTATTTTTTAAGTCCTGGAAAGCATAAGGCTTGAATATCTGCATTTTAGGAACCTTATTTATTTATTTAAAAGAACAAATGTATTCTGCTAAAGGACCTTTTCTGAATACTTTGCATGGTCTTTAGAGGGTAAATAAAAAGTAGAGGCCTCCCCCCCCATTTTAATTGTTGGACTCCTCTGAGGCCTTTCTTTATGGCATGCGTGACTGCTACTCTGTATTCCTTTTAATAGTAATTTTATATCCTCTTACTATTGGCAAATTATTATTTGTTTTGACTTGACTTAAGTATGTTTAATGAATCATATACATTTGCTTATTATTTTTCAAAACTTTATTTTTAGGCATGCTATTACCAGATTCAGCATGAAAAGCTTACCTAACACATTTGCCTTATGTGGAAGATTTCATCTGAATTTTTACTCGTCCTCCCTGAAATACTTAAAATGAAAACAAAGACTTTAATCTGTGGATGTAATTCTAAAGCTTTAAGGTCAGAAAAAAAGCAAAGATGTCAGATCAAAGAAAAAGATAAGATTCAGAAAGCAATTGTTTTAAAATGTTAGAATCACATGGATCTCAAGAAAGAAAAAATCATCCAGGAACGTGCTGCTTTTGACACAGAAGAAGTTGGAAATTTGTGATGTTGTGTTTTTGAAGGACTGAAATGCACTAGGGAACTACTGTATTATTTTTAAGTGAAGCTGCCTAGGTTTGTGTGTCGTTGGGGGAAAAAAGTTGACACAAATAACCTTCTTACTAAAAAAAATAGTTTGTGAAAAAAAATCCTCTGTAAAGTTATAAATAGAAATACAAGTGCTTGCATAAAATCAAGATCTGTTGGATTTATTAATTCCAAAATGTTAAATATGTGGAGGTGTTAAAGGAATTTAGTATTTAACATCAAGGAACATTGATCATTGTAAATGTCAGCACTGAGTTTAATATTAAAAATGTTTACAGAACTCTTATTTCTTCTAAGCCTTGATGAACAAACTTTATAAGCTATAGTTGGAATGGTTTACTTGACAATGGTGGACTTCATGTTACAGAATGATAAAACTGCAATCTTATTAAAGATGTGCTCTCAGGATTGAAATATTATCATTATCCAATTTTGAACTGCTATATCTACAATGTCATTTGACAGAAGGATATCTTGTTACCAGCAACTCTATGTCATTGTTCTTGTTACTTTTTCTTTGCCTTGTATGGGTAGCTCTCATTCTGGATAAAACAGGTGCTGTTCTTTACTATATCAGAAATACTTCCCTGGTTAAATTCAATTAATAATATTCAATACAAATAACCTCTGGACATCAGAATCATGCTTGTGTGTTAACTTCTTTTATTAAAAATACATTTTCATCAAACTGTAATTATAAATGAAGCAATTTTCATAATAAAAATACTAATTCTGTCATTCTTTTGTAATATATAAATTGCTTTTTGGAAATGTTTTATAATAATTTCAATGTGAGTTTTCTGCATTAACAGCATAATTTGCTATCCAATCACTAAAGTAAATAAAATCGATCCTAAAGGATTGTTTTCCATTTTGAGGCTCTTTGGGGTATAAGGCTTCTTTTTTCAGGAGCAGTGGGATACCCACAAAGGAACACAACCCATGTTGGTCTATCCCCATCATAGGATCTCCTAAAGCCTCAAAATGTGTCTACCAGCTGCCTGTTACATTATCACACTACCAAATATACTGTGAACTTTAAGAATCAATATATGTAGCCACTGACCATTAAATTTTTGAGCCATTTAAGGGCATGGACTCACAAAAATTTAGAAAGTTGCAAAAAAGAATCATATGCAATTAACCTAGCTATTATTTGTAACATGTTTTGATTATGAGCAAGCACATTGTCAAGAGTTCTGGCCTAAGTGCTAATATTTGTGCTTCAGTATTTTTTAAAAATTATTTTATTTATATGTCACCTTTATTCTTCTAAATCTCAAGTTTGTGAATATACCTAATACTCCTCCCTCTTTATTTTCCCCACAACAACCCCATAAAGCAAGGGTTCCCAAACTTGGCAACTTTAAGACTTGTGGACTTCAACTCCCAGAATTCTCCATCCAACATAGCTGGCTGGAGAATTCTGGGAGTTGAAGTCCACAAGTCTTAAAGTTGCCAAGTTTAGAGACCTGCCATAAAGTGAGTTTGGCGGAGAGGGACTGGCCCAGGGATAGGATGCTACTAGTTCTGCCCGGCTGTATAGAACCGGTAGCTCTGAAGAGCAGCAGACACTGAACCACAGCTGAGGTTGAAAAAACAAGAAAAAAGTGGCTTTTCAAATGCTGCGCACCTGCGCGCAGCGCTTTTCAGCTGGGCAGCACAGCTTAATGCTTTGCACATGCTCACAGCGCGCGTCTGGCGTGCGTGCACAAGAAGCACGCATGCACGCACAAAACATCACCAAACCGGTAGTAACACCAGTTGAATCCCATCCCTGGACTGGCCCAAAGTCACCCGGCTTGCTTTTCATGTCTAAAATGGGACTAGGTATGCGGGGGTGGGGGAAGTACTGAGTTTTGGGGCTTTAATCCAGTGAATTTTATTAAAAGCTGTAAATATGTGAATTCTGTCAGTAAATCTATTTTTGGAAGTGCAGAATCCTGTGGTTGTATAAAATAATACTATGTGTTATGTTAGCTGTTACATACATATGAATCAGTCTCTCCAATGCAGATTTTCAGCCTGAATACATGAACATTTAGTGAGCAGGGAAATGTTTGAATGTTAACAGTGTTTGTATATAGAACAGGGATGGGTAATCTGAGAGGCTTGTTTAGATTGGACAACATGTACACTGTATGCATAGTTGACTACATTGATCACACCATGTACGGTACATAATACTCTTAAACTGAATTCTGATACCAGCCAATTTTGCTGACATAATCTTACAGGAAAGAAGCATCTTAAAGTACTAGAAAACAGCTTTTTACATGTCTTTCAGGAGTGCTTAATGCATTTTCTCCACTCTATTTTTCTCAGCTACCTTTTCTGTGGTAGCATCCAATTCAACAAGGAAAAAAAGGAATGTTCTAAATAAAGGTTCAAAAAGGGACAGTAAAAATGATCATACTTCCTTTCTTGTAAGAAGATTAATACATATCCTGCTGTACTCCTAAAGTTTTCCATCAGCAGAACAGTCCAGGGAAAAGGGCTGCTACCTTGATTTGGAAAATCTGAAGACATGGGACAGCGAATTTTATTGCAGGTTGGCATTATTTTTGCTGATTGGGTACTGTTTTCTGGGGTTTTCTAGCACAGTTGAATATCTTTCCTACTGTTGGCTGATTAGTTAGAATGTTATCTTGTTTACATCACAATTAATTTATGCAGCAACAGTTTTGTGTTTTGTTGGATGAAAGGATTTTAGACCAGAGGCTTACTTAATTGCTAGCAGCTTCTAACTAGAAACAAACCCATTTTGGTACTATTATATGATGAATGAAGAATCCCATCAGAGTTTGTTATTTTGTTCTGTATGCGTTTTGATTTGTAGGATTTACAAACTGAATCTCAAATGTTTTTTACAACTTTCCATATTTAATATTTAAATAGGGAGATTTTACATATATAGCACAGAGAAATATCTGGAATTTAAAGAAGAAGAGAAAATAGAAAAAATATGTGGCTGAGATTTTCTATGCAATAAAACGTGTCATGCCTTTTGAGGTAATATTGATGTAGCCTTTTGTTTGCTGCTCTTTATTTTCAAATAATACACAAACATGGACTCATATACACATTTTATTCAGAAATGTTGAGGTGCAGATTTTTTTTTCTAAATATCTAGACAATGTAAGCTCTACGTGACTAAAACAGGAAATCCTGTTTTCTTTTTTAATGTAATTGCTCAGCTGTTGGTTTCTATGCTTGCAGAAGATTCCAGAAGGCAGAGATTGTGTTTAAGTCATGTTTACATTATGCCAGGGTTGAAAACATCAGCTTTTTTTCTTTTGAAAATGCAAACCTTTCTTTTGATATTACCTGTCATAATGTTTTATTTGTAATTTTGTTGTAATTTTACTTTGAAAATTATGCTTCTATTGCATAGTATATGAAACTTCACTATTGTAAATTGACACAATTGTCCATTTGATCGGTACATCTGCCATTTTCTGGCATAATTAAAAAGAGAAAGCTTTCTTCTTATGGCAAAGGCATGCAAGATTAAGGTTAATACAAGTATAACACAAGGGAAATCAGATTTCAGGTGAACTCACTTTAAGATTTTTAAGAACTCTTATTAAATGCAAAATTGTCTAACATAGAAAGGCATAACAACCATTTTTAATCAAGGTTATTAAATATAAAGAGATCTCTATGAAAAGTTGCATATGCATAGGTATATACTGAACTTCAGTTAAAATATTAAATTATTAAATACTTAAAATATAAAAGATTAAGAATTATTTTAGGTTATTAGATAGCCTTTAGTTCTCTTCAATTACAGTTTGAGAACATTAAATGTTCACTAATTATAATCAGAAGAGAACTAAAGGCTATCTAATAATCTAAAATATTTCTTCATCTTTTATATCGTACATATTATAGAAAAGAGCCTTCATCTTGCCAAGAAAAAAATACATTTACGTTTATCTTTGAGCTAAGCAGACCAAAAAGCTGCTCTGAATTTGAGCTCTAGGAAATACTGCTGATATGCTTAGTTCCCTTTGTGTATTTGACTGAATTGTTCAGCCAGGGAAATCGACAGAGAAGCAAAAAAGGCAAGATGACGACTGTGTGGTCAAACCTCCTCCGCTTTTTATATATGCCTAGGTATGTGTAAAAAGACTTTGGATCACAAAGTCATGGTAGTCATTTTGACTTTTGGGGATCCCCCATGGATACTTCTATAAATTGCCTCCCTTTGTCTTTCTTTCTTTCTTGTCGGCTCTTTCCCAATTAGAAGAGGGGAGCTGCCTATGGTGGAAATAGTGTAGTACTGGTTGAGAAACAATGATCTGATTAGAGCTGCTGCCAGACTGCTGGATTACCTCAGTTATCTGTGAAGTGATGTTCCAAACAATGTAGTGAGAGTAGGGAAAGAAATTAGATACATTGGGAAAGAAAAGCATTTCAAATTCTCAGTAGGCTTCACCTCAGGAAAAGAAAGCCACCTTCTTTATCAATACTGTCTCCCATTTAAACCTCATTAGGACTTTGTTCATTTGAATAGTTATACCTTGGAGAAAGTGTTACGCATTTATACTTTAAATTAATTTCCAGAACTATTGTTCTGCTTCTTTTTCTATTTCTATTTTTCTTTTCCTATTGTTTTATTTTGTTTTGTTTTGTTTTATTATTTGCTATTCTATTCCATACAGAACATTGTATGTCAAAACAACTAGACAGAAAGTTTTTCCCTTGTGTCATCACTCTGCTGAACACTAATTTCCACAGCACTGTCTTATGTCTAAGGATATTTATTTACCCATGTAGTATTAATGCTGTATTAATATTATCCTTCTCATCTTTCCTACTACCTTCTGCTATTGGTATCTCATGATTATATTATTTTGTTGTTTGGATGTACACTGAGAACTTATTCACTGGAGACAAATTCCTTGTGTTCCAATCACACTTGGACAATAAAGAACTATTCTATTCTATCCTATCCTATTATTTTCCTATTGTATCCTATCCTATCTTATTTTATTTTATTCTATTCTATTCATACAGATAAGTATTCACATAGAAATATGTATTTTAATAATTATTTGAAGTCCCCCAAGTGATCTTTTCTTTCTAATTAGGCTTCTAATAATTATATAGCAGATGATCCATCCAGAGAAACCAGCAGAATTTCCAAGAATGAATGAGATGCACAGAGTTGCAGCCTTGCAGAGCAAGGAAAAAGGTACATTCTACTAATTTATTCAATTTTTTAACATAAATGCCTCTTTTTAAAAAGAGAGGGAGAGAGAAATCATTATAACAGCAGCTATTCTTTTGCTTATTTAGATTTATGTAGCTGTCCAGTTATCAAATTCATATAGCTATCTATTTCAAGAATGTGACTCTGGGTGGTGTATAGTAAAAACAAAAGAACAAAACACATAAAAAAACCATTCATGTAACAAGACCATGTGTGCTGTCCAGCCAGTATATAGTTAATGGGAATTAGTATAGTTAGTTAGGAATTGGGAGCTGTCCCCTTAAGGGAATGCATCATGGTAAATGCAGTTAAGGTATCCTGGGAAATGTAGTCCATGTCATGTGGCCACATCTGTAATCCTGATTGGTCACTGAATTGACCCTTGGTGGGTTGGGGGAGGTTTCTTCACTCTTGCCTGAACCCAGCCTCATGCTAGCATCTCTACCCCTGCTCCTGCGATCTGGGATGAAAGGGATAAAAGATTACCATCCTTTTACACCAGAAAGCTATGCAAAGAGTTGGACATGAGATGAATCTCGACGTAACTGTGAGTTACCTTGAGGATGCCTGATGTACCAATAAAAAGACTTTGTATGGATGCTTTGTGGAGTTATCTATCTGCCTCTATACTTTCAGTCAGTAATTATAAAGGACAGAATACCATGGAAGAGTGTTTAAAGGGCATTTTGCAATCTCCCTGTCTCCAAAGAATACCAGGCCTGCTGGAAAAACCATGTTTTAAGGGCTTTTCAGAAGACTGGTAGGGATGGGATTAATCTCTCCTCAGGGAGTAGGGATGATAGACCAGAGGGTGGGAGTCACAGCAGAATGTGATGGAATCAGATGGAACCCTTAGGAATCATGACCCATAACCTACTTCACTCCTGCCAGATTTGTTGGGATGGGTAGAGGTAACTGGGAAGAGGCAGTTCCACAAATAACTTGGTCCCAGGCCATGTAGGACTATAAAGGACAAAATCTGCACCTCAGATTGGACCCAAAACCAAACTGGCAGCCAATGCAGGTTACAAATTAGAGGTGTGTTACTCTATGGGCATGCCTAACTCTATTCACTGCAGCATTGAGCACCAGTTGAAACCTTTGAATACTCTTCAGGGGCAGCCCCATAAAGACCACTTTACAGCAGCAGTCCATTCCGGAGGTGACCAAGTTGGAATGCCTGAGAGCAGAGCCTTCCAATCCAGGAATGGATGCAACTGGAGCACAACTGCCACCTGCACCATGTAGGATAGAAGAATAAAGTAACAATTTGCATAGATGGGAAGCCAGCTGTTTATCACACAGTTAGGTCTGTTTTAATTTTGGCTAGCCTTGTAAATAAATATAAAAGTAAGGTGGGGCAAAAGGATTTATAAGATACTGTAGTCTCCCTATTCTGGTTTTGACCTGAAAAAATATTGCAGGCTTCACATACACATATAGGATACATATATCTTCGATTCAAATCATAAATTATACAAATAAATAATAATAAATAAGATAATACATTATTATAAATAAATTTTATAGGAATGAGGAATTCTCTGTCATGCTATAATTTTTAATTTATCTTTTGTCCAAAAAATAAAAGATGTTTGTATAAATACCTGCATTTAGAGGAGTGCAACAATGAGCCGTATCACTGATGTGTCTTTTGGGGCTAGGTTTATGACACATTCTGTCTTTGATCCAGCACGAAATGAGCTTTTTTGACAAGAAGGATATTGATGGTGTATTATATGAACTGCTCAGATCTCCATGGCTGCAGGCTCTCCTAAAGGTAAAATATCTTCCAATAAGCAGCAACTGGAAATTCTGTGCCTTCCTTTGGTTATGCACAAAAACAGGCTTCTTTGCATTTAAGAAATTTTAACTTTATTTAATCATTGAATGGGCTGAGACAAATGATAGAAGGCTTATTCTATTCTTCAGAAACTAATAATTATTACAATTCCATACTATAAACCCATTTTAATTTTTCCCTAACCCAAATTTTAGAACTAAAATACGTACGGATGGTTTGGTAATAAACCAGGCAGAAACAAAAATTTTTGCATTTCTTAAATCCATGTGTTTCCATGTTTTTACACGGAACAGTATTAAAATAAGACAACCTAATTCTCAGATTTTCACTTCCTTTCCAACCTTCTGCATTTATAAGGTTCAGTACCATAAATATTTCTTAGTGGCCATTGTTCCTATCATAATTTTAAAAAACTTTCTACTTTGCTTTACAAGTGATGCATGAAGCATACTATGGTAACAGTTTAGGACAGAGAACAGAATTCACTGAATTCAGTGCTCAATGCCAGTATATGTCAATGAAGCACATTGTCAACTTTATGACGTAGTCCAGATAAGAGGCACATCCAGAATTACTAACTCTGGCTTTATTATAAGGTTACATTAACAGAAAATTGCAACTCTGAAAGTAAATTTTTCCCTCCCCCGCAACTTTAACAGTCCAATAATAGCAATTAGCAGTAGCACTTAGACTTATATACCGCTTCACAGTGCAGCCCTCTCTAAGCGGTTTACAGAGTCAGCACATTGCCCCCAACAGTCTGGGTCCTCATTTTACTGACCTTGGAAGGATGGAAGGATAGGTCAACCTTGAGGCTCATGAGATGTGATCTGCCAAATTGCAAGCAGCAAAAGTAGCCTGCAATATTGCATTCTAACCATTTGCACCACCGCAGCTCCTAAATTAGGAAAGGTTCCTTCTTAGACCTTTACTATGTCCCATTACTTCTGCAGGCTAAGCTTTTCTTATCTGACCATTCTCTAGTCTGTGTTTCTTTCTCCAAAAGGTCAATCTCATATATCATTGCACATATAAATCTTGTAGAATTTGTACTGAAGAAAATTGGGCTTGATTCCTGGACCATTCACGTTGCTTTGTATGAGCAGAGAGCCAGGCTTTTCCATTATGTACCAAGTTTGTAATATTGTGACATTGCATAGTGGCAGCAACATCTTAACTTCATCTGTTTCTAGGTATATGAATGCCTTCATCAGTATATCAAGAGAAGGCCAGTTTCATTCATATCCCAGGCACAAGAATTGATGCATGAGGTGAGATTGCTGGAGTTGAGGTTAAATGCAATTTCCCTAGTTTTTGCTTTCAATATTTCAAGTTCCACTGAAATAAAATCACTTTGACTCGATTTTGACTCCTTCTAACTGCTTGGACTACTCCTTGCAGTTTTCTTGGCAAAATTCTTTTTTAGAAATGGATTGCCCTTTCCTACTTCTTAGGACTAAAAAAAAGTTTACTGACCTGAAGTCTCCCAGCTGGTTTTGTGTGTAAGGCGGAAGTAGAACTCATGGTCTTCTGGTTTCTACCTGATGCCTTAACCACTGCACCAAATTGTCCTTTATGTTTTACCTAATTGTATTTTATAAACATCAATGTGCTATTTAAACAATAGGTTAAGTTATATATTTTCAAAATGAAGTGTGCTTCTCTTGTTCATAGGTAGTGGAGTTGCTGCATAGAGGTCAACAATCCCCAGAAATTAAAGAACTAAGACAACTTCTACAAGGTCCTCACTTCAAGGTGTGTATTGGCCCCTGAAATTCTTCAGCATGGAAGAGAAAGGTCTCCAGTATGAGATCCTTTATTATTAAGATGCATTGTTGAACTCTAAGTATTGGCACAGACCAATGATTTTATCACTTTGAGATACATTAGAGATGCTGGGCACCATGTTTCTCTCCATTCCTGAAAAACATTTTAGCAAAGTAGAATCCAAACTGGCTCCTTTTATTGGTCAGGGAAGAAACAGTTGCAGGAAGGCATATTTGTTCTTCCTTTGCAAAAGGAACCCTGGATTATTACTGACTTTTCCCATGGACCTGGGGAGCTGAATTGCAACACACTCTGCTCTTGTCTTCTATGGAAATACTAGCCCCATCCATCAACCAAAAGAAGCAGAGCCATAAATTGAGAGACTGATAAGTCCAAAAGCCATTTTTCAAAACAATCAACAGGTAAAATCTGCCATCAGAAAAGAAACAAGTTTTCTCTCTTATATATAGAAAGCATGCAAGAAAGAGAAGCAAAATCTTCTCTCCCTAATTTGTGTAGTTGTAGGTTTTGTATCTGGAAGTTACAGTAGCTGCCAGAACTCTTGTACTATTGCTTTAGAATAGCATATCAGTGCTAGGTTATTGCTCAGCAGCTTCTTCTGGTTTTGACAAAGAAATCTCTGTTCTCCCCCCAACACTTGTGTGTCTTTATTTTAACTTACAAATTCTGTCTCCCTTTTCAACCAAAAAAAAGTTAAATCATAGATTAGAATAATTTCAGGTACCTTGGGGACACTAAGAGGTGGCAGGGGGGTGGTTATGTTGGGGGAGGGGGGCGATGACAACTTCCTCAATGGCTCAAGGGGGTGATTCTTTCAAAAAGGTTAAGAACCACTGTGCTAGACCAAAAAAATATATATTTTTTTTAGGTTAAATGGACATACACACAGAAATAAGAATCAAAACTAATTGTTA
Organism: Naja naja; assembly: GCA_009733165.1. Classification (NCBI taxonomy): domain Eukaryota; kingdom Metazoa; phylum Chordata; class Lepidosauria; order Squamata; family Elapidae; genus Naja; species Naja naja. The sequence goes on from CM019148.1 coordinate 190,290,400, forward strand.
GGCTGAATTTAGCATCCTCATTAAAAATGACCTAGCATTTATTTACCCCATATCTGTGTTTAATCTTTCTCATAGGCGTTGTTATTAGCTCATGATACTGTGGCCCAGAAGGATTTTGAACCTATGCTTCCACCTCTGACAGAAAACCTCGCTGAAAATGAAGAGGCCATGAGGATTGTCTGTCTGGTGAAAAACAATCAACCTCTTGTAATGTTCAATTTCACTTTAGTTTTAATTATATTCATTCAATTTGTTATCTGTGTTTTCCTTTGTATCATATCTTCCTAGTCCTTCAGGGCAACTGGCGATCTTAGATAGAGTAGGGCAAGTTTACCACTCCACAGAGCTCACAGGGCATTCCTCCCATCTTAGAATTTTTATTTTACTCATTTATGTTTGTTTTAAATATGAAAACACAATGCATTATTGAATTCACAAGAAAAAAACATTTAAAAAGCAGTCTGCCCTGTTTGATGTTTAGTGTAATTCTTTTTTTGAGGAAAAGATAATTATGGCTAGCATTTTGTTATCTGAGACTAAGGCCATAGGTCCAAACACACCTAAGCAGACTTGCATAATAAACTAATTAGTCAGATTATATCATTTGCTTATATCTTTGCTTTGCTTAATGACTTGTCTCTTAGTGACTGTTCAAAATTACAACAGACCCTTCAAAAGCTACTGATGATCCAGTTCCAGAGTTCCAACAGCTGCATACAATTGGGTAGCCACATAACTGCATTTCAGGCAGTTGGCCACTGGCTCACCTTTATGGCCAGTTTGAATGTTCCATGGTTATGTGACCATGATTTATAACAATTTTTTGCCATCTTCTGACCTTTTGGGATAGTTTCTGGCAAAAATACACATAGAATCTGTGGATTCATTTAACAAACACGGAGTTTGTTTAAGGGCTATCACATTTACATAACCATGGCGATTGCTTAACGATTGTCACAAAAAAGGGTGTAAAATCAGATCTAGTCATGTGGGTGCTTCAACTTACAATCTACAAGGATAACTTATAAGAAGTTATCACAAAAATTCTGGGCTCAGTTACAGTTATAAGTCAAGAACTACCTGTACTGAAATAGATATTGATGGTCTACTAAGTTCCCAGAGTCAAGTTTAACTTTATGGGACATGAATGCTGGGAAGTACATGAAGTGGAAGGTATAATTTTAATATCTCTAGCAGACTGCAGACTTCCTGCAAACCACTACTCACCAAGTGTGCACCTTCTTCCCTTTTTATTCATTTGTTCAGTAGGAAGCAACTCTTCCTTTTCTTCCTCTTCTTCAGGGTGCCACCATTAAACGCCATGAGCTGACAGGTGATATTATAGTAGCAAGAGTAATCCATGGAGGTCTGGCAGATAAAAGTGGTAAGGTGAATTTAATGCATCTAAAAGTTAAGAAATCACTGGGGAAGGGCAGGCATATACAATGGAATGAAGGCTATTGCTGAGCACACTGGGTTGTATCCCAAAAAAATTGTAAGCCGCCCTGAGTCTCCGGAGAAGGGCAGCATATAAATGTAATTAAAAAAATAATAATAATTTTCAATACTTGCTTTGGAAAGTTCTGTACAGATTCTTTTTTTTTTATAAGAGGTTTTATTTTTCCAAAAACACAAACATAACAAACAAACATACAACACATAGACCCATATCAATTTCAAGTATGTCGGTCGGTCAAAAATCACAGTGCCTACCCCTCATTGTTCATACTCAATATTACAAAAAGGAAAAACTATAATCATTATTATTAATCCTTTATCATATTATAATCTCTATATTGTTTCAACAGTTCTATCAAACTTTTTTGTCTAACCATTGATAGAACATATTCCATATCTTATAAAACTGCTTTTCTTCTTGGTCCCTAATTTCAAATGTTAATCTACTCATTTCGGCACAATCCAAGATCTTCTTAATCACTTCCTCCTGCGTAGGTGTCTTATCATTTCTCCAGTTTTTAGCAAATACAATTCTAGCGGCTGTCAGTACATTAACAATCAAATATTTCAGTTCTTTGTTAAATGTCTCTGGTACAATTCCCAACAGAAATATCTCAGGTTTCAAGTCTATATGTTGTTGTGTCATTTTTCCAACCACATGTGGATTTTAGTCCAGTATCTTTTAGCATCAACGCAAGTCCACCACATGTGGTAGTAGGAGCCAGGTATCTGATGACATTTCCAACACTTATCCGATTTATCCTTGAACATTCTTGCAATCCTTCTCGGGATAGGTGCCACCTGTAAAACATCTTATACAAATTTTCTTTATATGCAGTTGACATTGTCATTTTATAATTCTGATCCCACAGTGTTTGCCATCTCTCTAGATCTATCCCATAACCGAAATTTTTCCCCCAAGCAATCATTGTTTCCTTAACCTGCTCCTCTTCCATTCTAACTTCTAATAGATAACCATAAAGTTTTTTAATCATTTTTCGTTCGTGCCCATCAAGATTTTATCTAATTCAGTTGGTTTTTTATAAATCCCTTCAGTCCTAACATCCTCATCATATCTAGATTGTATTTGCAAATATGAAAACCAATTCATTTTTATACCTTGTTCTTGTAGTGCTTGCATCGATTTGAGTTCACACTTTTCATTTAAAATCTCTCCATATCTAACTGTTTGTTCCTTCTTGTATATTATTGCATATGAAAAAGCTTCAATAGTAGATACCCATAATGGAATTTGTATATAATGTTGTTTTCTAATTTTTCCCAATTTAAAAATAAAGCTTCTCGAACATGGTGTCTTCTAAAATATCCTTGTTTTTTGTTCCCTTATACCATAAGAAAGCATGCCATCCTAATAATAAATCATGACCCTCTAAAGTTAATAATCTATTATTTCTCAGTGTTATCCATTCTTTCACCCACATCAGACTTGCAGCTTGATAATACAATTCCCAGTTTGGTAGTGCGAATCCCCCTCTTGACCTTGCATCTTGTAATAGCTTAAATTTGATTCTTGGCTTTTTGCCCTGCCATATAAATTTGGATGTGATTTTATTTAGATCTTCAAAGTACCCTTTCCCAAGTCTAATTGGAATTGTCTGAAGTAGATATAAGATTCTAGGTAGAATATTCATCTTAATTGTCGATATTCTGCCAATAAGAGATAGTTGCATATTTTCCCATCTTTCAAGATCTGTCGCTATCTGCTGTTTAAGTTTTATATAATTATCCTCTTTCAAAGTACTGCATCTCGGCGTTATGTATATTCCCAAATATTTAACTTTATTTGTGATCTGAATCTCTAATAAATCTTCTAAATCTTTCTTGCGTTTTGCTAACATATTCTTTGTTAGGATCTTTGTTTTGTCTTTATTAATTTTTAAACCTGCCACCATTCCATATTCTTCTATTTGTTCTATCAACTTAGATGCTGATTTAAATGGATCCTCTAGTATGAATACCAAATCATCTGCAAACGCCTGTAGTTTATATTCTTCTTTTTTAATTTTCATTCCTTTTATTTCTTCATCTTCTCTGATAACTCTATTCAGTACTTCTAGTGTTAAAACAAACAGCAGGGGCGACAGAGGGCAACCTTGTCTAGTTCCTTTTCTTATCCCTATAGATTCTGTCAACTCTCCATTTACCAATATCTTTGCTGTTTGATTATTATATATTGTCTCAATAGCTTGTATAAAGTTTTTTCCAAAGCCCATTTGCATCATTTGCAATATCATAAACCGCCAGTTCACATTGTCAAATGCTTTTTGAGCATCTAAAAACATCAGTGCCATCTGTTTTTCAGGATGTGTTTCATAATACTCCAGAGTATCTAAAATTATTCTCACATTTTGCTTGATTTGTCGTCTGCCAAGATTGAAGCAAAGATTTTATAATCTGAATTCAACAATGAGATAGGTCTATAATTTTTAACTTGTTGTAGATCCATTTCTTCTTTAGGTATAAGGGTAATATAAGCTTCCAACCATGTCTCAGGTATTCTCTTTTTTAGTAAAACTTCATTCATCACTTCTAGAAGGGGAAAAGTTCTGTACAGATTCTTGAATGTTCTGAACATGTTTCTTAGTAAACCTTAGTGAAGGTATTCTAAATTGTTTTATTATGATCAACTTCCTTCTGCTTATCCCATATTTGCTTTTAGGAGGCAGGGGTTGGGAGATAATATAAAAGGCTTGGAAGCACTTCTATTGGAGATCTTGTTCCACAGACAGGCAGATGCATTGATTAGGCCAACTGTAGCAGTCAGTTTCTTGTGCTCATCACATTCAGGAGAAATCCAAAATATCACGTGGTCTCCTGTCAGCTGTCCCTATGAGGCCAAAATGCAGAGAGGAAGCTATTAGGCTAAAATCTGCTCTTCCTCCTTAAAATAACCTTGGCTGAAATGAGATTAGGATAATCAGATGCACAACTGGCTGTAATGAATAGCTTTAAATTTGGGAGGGGGAATAAACTCTAGGTGTTCTTTAGAAATCCAGACTATTTTTCTTCTCCAGTTCTCTGATTAATTACATTTTTTTTGGTAGGGTTGTTATATGCTGGAGACAAACTTGTAGAAGTGAATGGAATCCCAGTGGAGGGCCTGGAACCAGAGCAAGTCATACACATTCTGGTAATCACAATCGGCCTTCTATTCTTTAAATACCACTTAATGATAACATGTGATCAATGTAAAAGTGCATGCTTGGAATATAAAGTCATCCTCCAAAGTTATGATTTGAATGGCCTGAAGAAAAAAAGCTTATAAAGAGGGTCTGAGCATTTTCTACCAATTTTTCATAGACCCTCTCACTACGTGCAATGTAGTGCCCACAGGTTTGTCAGTCCTATTTTCCTTCCTGCAGATTTTTTTTCGACTGTACCAAAGAGCAAGGAGGCAAATATTCATATTTCTATTTTTGTAGGAAATACTTGGTTTTAATTTCAAGGTGTGTGTGAATATTGTTCCCATCACCATCACTTTCCCCATCTTCTGCTTCTGTCTGTTAACTTAGGGAAAAAGAAAACCCTTGTGGCAGTTCCAAAGCAATCAGAAGTAGGGGCTGTGCAATCTAATTCGTTCCTCAGTTGCGACTAACAGCCACTGCTTTGTTTTTTACTTTTGCACAATTCTTTTCCTTACTTTTGCACAATTTGATAGCTAAAATTTACAGATGGGCAGGCATATTCATATACTATACAGGTAGCCCTTGACTTACAACTGTTAATTTAATTATTGCTTTAGGTTACAATGGCACTTTTCAAGTGACTTATTTAAGTTTTCCACACTTGCAACCACTGCAACATTCCCATGGTCCCGTGATCATAATTCAAACATTTGGCAACTGATCCATATTTATGACTGTTGCAGTGTCCTAGGGTCAGGTGATCACCTTGTGTGACCTTCTGACAAGCAAAGTCAATGGAGAAGCCAGATTCACTTAACAACCATGTTACTAACTTAACAATTGCAGTGATTCACTTAACAACTGTGGCAAGAAAGATCATAAAATGGGGCAAAGCTCACTTAATAACTGTTTTATTTAGCAACAGAAATTTTAGGCTCAGTTATGGTCATATCAAGGACTATCTGTATACCAAAAACAATATCATTGTGGATTTTATCCTTCCTGTCAAAAGACATATCTACTCATAGAATTATAAATGTATTGATGATCAAATTAAGTTTGCAACGAAAGTAGGCAAAGTGCCTTAGATACTGTTTTTCTGAATTCTTGCAGGCTCTATCACAAAGCACCATCATGTTCAAGCTGATTCCAGGTTCTGATCGAATCATCAGCAATCAAACAACAGTAAGATGCAATGCATGGATACATTTCCTTTGCTTCAAATGGTTAATACATGAATCCCTCAGAGTTAGTGTTTAGTTAGCATTAAGTTTCTTCATAAGGAAAGAGTTTTTTGACTTTAATCATTCTCTTATACCTGTTGAATCAAATCAAAGTTCCACTTTATTTTCATAGTGATCAGTAAAATGATACAAGCAAGATGTTAGGGTCCCTATTTCACAATAGCTAGTAATAATTGACAAGAAAGGATCAATAAGATTCCAATAAAGGAGAATATTTGTAGCTCAGGGTTGAAATGAGGGGTCCTTGGTGCTCTCTGAGCTTGGCTGTGTTTTTTTTGCAGATGTTTCATTACCCAAACTAGGTAAAATCATCAGTGCTAGTGCTAGGATCAATTTATTTTATTGGACTTATATGCCGCCCCATCTCTGAAGACTCGGGGCGGCTCACAGCTAAAACATACAAATACAATAAATAATTAAAAAGAATTAAACAAATATAAAGGCCAATAAGGCCAAATTAAAATAATTTAAAACTATCCCATACCCCCCGTGAGGTAGTCACAGCCTGGTTTGGTCAAATAGCCAGGTCTTCAAATCACGGTGGAAGGTGCAGAGGTCAGGGGCCAGATGGAGGTCTAGAGGCAGCTGGTTCCATAAGTCCACTCCACTAAATTGGACCATTCCACTAAATTGTTGAGATATATCTATCAAGCCTCTAATTTTCTGGCTGAATATAGAGACAGGCAGTTCAACACTACAAAGGCTTCTATACAGAGTTACTTTATTGGATTATATCAGGCATCCTCAATGTATAACTCACAGTTATGCTGAGATTCATCTAATGTCCAATCTTTGCACTGTCATCTTCATAGTGTGAAAAGATAGTTATCTTCATCCCATAATGATACAGCAAGGGAAGACTCCAGCACGATGCTGGGGTCCAGGTAAGAATGACCAAAACTCCCCCAGCCCAACCAGAAGTCAATTCAGTGACCAATCAGGATTACAGATGTGACCACATGACATGAACTACATCTCCCATGAGGCATTCCCTTAAGGGGACAGCTCCCATTCCCAAACTAACTATGCTGTCTAACCAGCACACTATATACTGTCTAACCAGCACAATATCAGACAGGAGTAAGAGAAAAAAATAGTCTTCTATCACTGCCTAGCTAGCCAAAACTCTCCTCAGAAATAATTATTTTTCCCTGCAGATTTATAATTTCTTTTTGCTGTGCAGCTTCTTGCTTATCTAGCCCACTGTTCTTTAATATCATTTTATGCTTTTATTGCTGTTTATGAATTGCCATTACCTATTGCCATGTTTTGACTGCAGTTGTATCTTGGCTTTTTAAAGCTGACTTTTTATTGTTTGCAATTATTAAACTTTTACAAATGCATTTCCTTGTCTTTGGAGTGTAACTTCTGTGATTAAAAATAAATTTTCAATGTTGTCCTTCCAGCTCTATGTGCGTGCAATGTGGGATTACTGCCCTCGTCAGGACCCACTCATTCCATGTGTTGATGCAGGACTGCTATTTAAAAAAGGAGAGATTCTTCAGATTGTAGACCAAAAGGACATTCTGTGGTGGCAGGCGAGGAAAGTCTCCAACCTCAAAGCTTGTGCTGGACTCATCCCTTCCAATCATCTTATGAAGAAGTATGGAAAATGGGGATGTCTTCGGAGATGGGGTGGCATACAAGTCTCATTAATAAATAAATAAATAAATAAATAAATAAATAAATGTGGTGGTGGTGGTGATGGTGATGATGTAAAAAGGGAGACGTATAATAGCTGGCTCTGCACTCAACCAGTCAAATTTTAGAAGAGACAGTCTTTCTTTCTCCAGGAAAGAATTTCTCTTCTAAGGTTTGTGCCCTAGTTAAGAATGTACATGTAATGGAAATTTGCTTTTGAATTTCTCTCCAGCCATGAAATTCATCATAAGACCATAGGAATTCTAAATTCTGTTGAAATCTTTTTCTAATTCTGTAATTTTAGAAAATGTTTCTTTCCTCTGTCTAGGAAACAGCGAGAATTCTGGTGGACCCATCCCTTCCATCCCCACTCTTGCCTCAAATCAACAATCTGTAAGTATAATACATTCCTGATGATGAGGTGTGCATGGAACTATTTCTGTAATTAATATTATGTTTTTACTCAATTATTTCTATAGAATACAAATTAGACTACTTAGATTTTGGAACAAAAATGCTTGTAGTTTGAATTTCAAACCTACTAGCAATCCTGTCCAGCTAGAAACAGGATACCTAAGACAATTTAGTAACACAAGGGAGAACTGTTGGGAAATCATTTACTGTGCTTTAGTGTACAAAGGTATAAAGGTTATCAGAATAATCTGTTTCATTTACTTAGAATTGTTCATTCATGTCCCTGATTATATGTATATATTCTTTTTTTAAAACGAATTTCCCATGATAGTGAATATTGCGGAAGAAGGTCAGTAATGCTAATTGGATTCCATAAACGTGTGTGTGTGTGTGTGTGTATCACATTAGCCAAGGTCTTCAAACTAGTCCTATCTAAGATTGTTAATCTCTCTCTGAGATATACTACTCAGAATCCTGTAAGAATGTTGGGAAAGAATTTATCTCATAATTGAATGGTCTCTGTTTAGGTACAGGTAGTCTTCAACTTATGTCCACAATTAAGCCCAAAATTTCTGTTGCTAAGCAAGACAGTTGTTACGTGAGTTTTGCCAAATTTTAGGACTTTTCTTGCCACAGCTATTAAGTGAATCACTGCAGTTAAATTAGCAAGACAGTCCTTAAGTGAATCTGGCTTTCTCATTGAGCTTGCAAGTCAGCAAAAGGAAAAAAGCATGACCCCAGGACATAGCAACCATCATAAACACATGATAGCTGCCAATCATCTGAATTTTGATTAACTGACCACAGGGATGCTGCAATGGTCATAAGTGTGAAAAATGTCATAAGTTTTTAGTGCTATTGTAACTTTGAACAGTCACTAAATGAACTGTTATAAGTCGAGGGCTACCTGTATACTACTTGGAGGAATATTCTATACATTCTTTGCTGTCTAAATGGTATACATACAGTGGCAACCATATGATTTCAAAAGAATGAAGCACAATTAAAAAAGAAAAGAATTGTTCTTTTCGCATCATTTCCATGACTTCTATGACAGATATTTTTTAAAACTATATTCTTAAAAAACCTTCGACAGCCAGTATGGAGAGATTTCAGACTAACAGATTCCACTTTGACTTTGAATAGAGACTTAGAATACATTAACTTAGAAGGTGACACTTATACCTTTTAATAAAATGTGTTAGTCAGAAAAGATGCTGCCAGACTCTTCTGATTTTTTTGTAACCTACACTAACACAGCTTTCTTCCTGCAATGTCCTGGGTTTACCAGTTGATCCCAATCTATTTTCTGCTAAACCCCTGTGTGCTATATCCTAGTCATCTTCTCCCTGTCTATAATCCATTTTAATGTATGGGATCTATGTGTCTGTGTGCCTGTGTATGAACTACTGAATGTTTATTTTATTAATATATGCACAAAATAAGTAACCTTGCTCTCTGTGCATTACCTGTTCCATAGTGTCTTAACATCTCTGAAACTGAGCAGAATGCAAATTCAAACCCAAAACGTTGATTTCAATAATAATTTTACAGACACATGACATAATTTCATAACAGTTAGCAAACACATAACCACCATGAAATTAAATGCTTCATCAAGCAGCTTTAGAAATACTAAGTACAAAAAATGTATGAATGTATTATCTTCACTAGCTTTTTCAAGAGAAAATGGAACTGTCCTCCATATGCAGTAGTTGTTGCTTAATGACTACTCTGTTTAGTAACTATTCAAAGTTATGCCAGAGCTGAAAAACTAACTTTATAACTGGTTCATGCATTTATGACTAATCATAGCATCCTGTGGTCTGAGGTCACCATTTGCACACCTCATAGCCACCTTCCATCAAGCAAATTCAATGAAGAAGCCAACGGTAAAATTGCATGGTGCAGTCATGTCACATAACAACTGTGAATGAATCACTTAACCATAGTGGAAGTGAGGTTGTATGGTCACAGGATATCTCACTGAACAATTGTGTTGCTTAGCAATGGAATTGCTGGTCCCAATTGTGGTTGTTAAATCAGGACTACCTTTTTCTCCCCAAAAAGCACTCTTGGACAATATTGTCTGTGAAATCAAACAACCAAGCAGGCCAAGTCATCCTTATGGTTTTTTCCTCAGTAGCTTATTTATTCACCCGTAAGATTGCATTTAGCAATACCAAGTTGGAAGTCTTCTTTGATAACAAGATTCCCTCTTGCTGTCTTCCACCTGCACCATTCTGTCCACCAATCTGCTCTGATGCTTCCACCGAAAGAGATCAAGTGAATAGAGGGCAAGATAAGTCATCTTTTTTAGAAATGGAGAAACTGAGAATGGCTTATAATTGTAGAGATTGAAAGGTTTTATAATCACCTCGGGGAAAACAGACTCCATTGCAGCACTGCAAGGAGGTATCAATCATCTTCTTTAATCGTGAGGCTACTATAATCACATCCAAGCTCATGTAATCAATAAACTGTTCCAGTTCTTCCTTCAAAATCTTGGTGAAAGTGCAAGAAATGCAAGGATGGCAGAGTAGTTAATATATTTTGCTCCTTTCAGTGTTGGAGTTTTCAAATGGGCATTCCAATAATCTTCATTCTGTTGTTGATCTTTTCCATGTAAGAGTTCTTCCACTTATATTCCAACTGACTACAGTATACAGTAATCTTTGCTTTAATAAAAAGAAAATCATTATAGAATGTTGTACATCGTGATACTCTTATGAAATAGTAGATAAAATATGATTTAAAAAGTCATGGGGTAGATAAGTTATTGTTTCTAGCTTTATATGAGTTCTCTGAAAATTATGAGAGGCTGACATATATTTCCTTTTCCTTGTCTACAACATACTAGAAGATGACATGCAGATTGATGAGAAGTGTGTAGAAACAGGTAATCACTTCTAGTTTGGGTGCATGGAAATTATGTATTTCATTACTGCAGTTTAAATTGGTCAAAATTCCAATATGTGTAACCCATTTGTAAGAAACATTGAACAAAATGACTTCTAGTAACAATGAAAAAATGTTAAAAGTATGTGTATGTTGAGAGAGCTATAATCAGAGCCACAAGTCCAGTCGTATTAACTGTTGGCTCAGCTAGAGAGAATCATCAGTGTAGAAATCTGCATTTGTGTAGCCTAGTTATGCAGTTCCTTCTTTAGACACATTTGATGCTGAATTTAGAGAGCTCACTATTTGTCAAATTTTGACCTAATTCATGAGGCCATGCCCTGTAGCTTTTCTTCTGGCTTTTTTGATCATGATTTATGGTTTTTACTTTTGTAATTTTGAACAATTTTTATTGCTTGGTGTTAGGATTTTATAATGGAAAGGCTACAATAAGATATAAATAAAAACATTTAAAATTTAGTATTGTGATGTTGTGATGCTTTTTTGCACAAAGTATGCTCTTGAGCTAATAATAAAGCCATTTTTGTAAATACAGTCCTATTTTTCATGTTGCAATAAAAATCTGAAATAAGAAATGTGGAGGAAGTGAATTACGTCTCCCCTTGTATCAGATGCCTCTCCCGTCATCCACTTTGGAACTTATTCCATAGCACAAATACTTTTAAATAAACACCAAAATCAATCATGGATTTGCCCCATCGATGTGTAATTTGATTTCACAAAAGATTACAAGAGGATCTCACTGTACCTTCCTATTGCTGCCACAATGGGAAATTGTTTCTGGTGTGTTGGTTGTGATTAGGTTTTACAAAGGTAGCACTAAAATAAAATTCATTTGCTCTTTTTGCTGCCTGGATGACCTTAAAAGATGAGGAGACTTTTGAGTCTGGTAAGTTCCTGCAATGTCATTTGCTAATGATAAGAATATCAGAATTATGTAACATAGGGATTAAATAAATGCTCCATTTTTGTGTCTGTATGATAGGTGTGTGTTTATGATAGATATTTTCTCAGCCTGTCTGGGTATTTTTATAACCAGATCTAGAAAATGTGAAACAAATTGGCTTCTTTTTCCCAAATAATCATTTAAATTTGAATTACAGTAAAAACTGTAGTGCTATGCAAGAGACAGAGAAGACATCTGGCAGCTAATGAGATTACATTGCATAAGCGTAATTGAGCGGCTAATCTACTTTATTATTCTTGATGATGAAGGAATATGCATGTTGATGCTTCCTTACCAAGATATTTTTGTAGGTTAAAATCCGAAATAGTACAGACCAGAGGCATATCTATCCGCACACTGAGAAGTTAGCCTTAAAATGGTTTGAAATATCAGCAATAGTTACCTTTTCTAATACATTCTTTAAAAAGCAACTGTCTTTCTGTTGTGAAGCATCTCTTGAAGGTTTTGTCTCCCTTCACATTGTGGGTTTCCAGAGTTTGTGTACAAAAATCTCCAAAGGAAAATCTAAATTTCGTACCAGCTTTGAAATGCCAGAAGATTAAAATTGCTGTAGCTGACCTGGAAAATGATTAACCTGCTCCAATTTGAAAGGACTTGTGGGGAAAATTAAGATAAAAAGTCTGACTCTTGGTAATGAAGTTGTTTTTTAAATGAGCAGACCATGGGCAAAGAATGAAGTGAAATCTGGAACAAAAGGGCATGCATCTGACAGGATGTAAGTTGAGAAGGTCTGCTTGGGCTTATGCTGAAGCTAAGTTGAAGTCATAGGGAAACCAAAGATGGATGCATGCATTAGTTTTGCAGGCACTTATAAACATGTGTTGAAGGCTCTACTGAACATATTGCAAGCTTTTGAGTTTCAGAAACCCTTCATCAAATTGATTAGAAAAAGAAATAGGGAAAAGATTTATGAGTGATTGATTGTAGAGCCATGTCTGCAATAGACTGATGTGACAGAGACCTTCAAACCTTGGCAAGGATTGCATGTGTGAAAATATTCTATTCTTAGAACACGTAAACTCTACAGTGTAATAGACATATGCTGCTGCATAATTAGAGATTTCCCCTCTTGGGCTCTCTTTTCCTCTGCAACTCAAAACCTGACACTGATTTTGTGCAATTTCCCCAATAAGGGTTTTATCTATATAGATTTTATGTTCTCATGCCTTTTGCTGCTGCTAATTTGTGTGTGCTTTTTGAACAAATTGCCAGTGTTATGCTGGTCTGATCATACTGAATAATCTGCATGCTTTTCTGCTTTATATCATGAGTGGACTGAACTTTTAATTTGACATTTCCTATCGTTTCATTTTACGCAACATAACAGAGGAACTTAAAGAAGGTAGTTTAGCTTTTTATTTTATAGACTTTCAATTAGAGGCAACTGATCACTTCATGAAAAGGTGATATCCTTAATTATCACATCCTGCTAAAATATTCAGGGCTTGTGTACATTAATTAATTAATATGCTCCTCCAAGCAAAGACAGATGAATATATGCAAATAACTTACACTATAGGGTGGACATTAAGGCTGTTTAGAAACGAAACCCTATTTGATCATTTATAAAGAAATTCTATTTATAAACTGAACATAATATTCTTCATATGTGCTGAGATGCTGCACTTCTTTTGATATATCAAAAAGATTTCTTGCTTTGTCCATTAATTACAGAGTGAGGACTGTACTTATGCTCTTATTTCAGCTTTTGTTTTACACACCTGCAAAGATAATCAATACAATATTGATTACCTTTGAAGGTCTGTAAAACAAAGGAAAACTGAAGTAAGATCGTAAGCAGAGTAGCAGTTCCAGTCATGGTCATTAAACAGGAACTATGCATAATAGATTAAATCTCTCCACTGCCCAGAAAAGGTATAATCATATGATTAATCGACTTTCTTGACATGCCTGCTTTCCTTCAGGTCATTTCTGGCTTTCATTCAGGCCAAGCTATGGAGTTTGAGTCCCTATAGGAAAAATATTAATAAACAAAGCTCTATATAATAACAAATTACACAGGCTGAAAATTAGTGAACCACCAGGCAGTGTTAACCCTTATGGAATTGGCACGTTATGGCTTTGGAAATCAGTCTCATTCAAGAAGCTGCTTCAGTTCAATTCTTGGATGAGAAGTTAAATATTTTCTAGGAAAAAAATCCCAATAAGGTCCAGTTGCCTTTTGGAAAAGCACCTTTAGGACAACTATGACCTGATGATTGAGGATGTCTATAACTTTGGAAATCAGCTCAGAAAGATCATACTTTACTGCCTTTTCTTCCACTTCCTTTCCACATTCAAGTGTCGCCTTTAGTCTTTGAATCCACATTTATTAAATTAATTCTATAGACATACTTACTGCAAATGGATCCTATATATTGTATTTCATATATGTTGATCCAATGTATACTTTAGAAAACTATTGTTCACTATGAATAAGAAAACCTAAAGAAAAATCAAAAGAGGGTGTTATCTTAATTTGATATCACTGAATAATTTGACAATATTTTAAAAATCAAATGCTTAAGTTTTATAATTGAAGGACTTCTGTTGTTTTCGCTTTTTAAAGGCCTGTTTTGAACACAGAGTTCATAAATTAGTCTTTTCCTTTTGTTGGTAATATTACAAATTAAAATTGTATTTCTTGTATATGAAAGTCTTAAGGATATTGCTCCATTTTTTTAACCTTTATTTTGTATCTCTATCTCTCATTTCAGAAGAAGAAGAATTCATTGGATCTGGTCAGCCAGTGTTCATTAGTACGTAGCCAGTTCTGCAATTGGAGAATTGTGTTCAGGAACACCGAGCTACTGAATAGTTTATATCTAATGCATTGTATTGGTGCTTTCTTCTTGACTACTGTATTCCTTTACTTACTTCTGCTTTGTTATTTTTTATTTTTTATTTTTAATTACATTTATATGCTGCCCTTCTCCGAAGACTCAGGGTGGCTTACAATTTTTGGGATACAACCCAATGTGCTCAGCAATAGCCTTCATTCCATTGTATATGCCTGCTTATTTTCTAAGCGGCATTTTACAAAGTCAGCTTATTGCCCCCAACAATCTTGGGTCCTCAATTTACCTACCCCAAGAGGATGGAAGGATGAGTCAACCTTGAGCCTGGTGGGATTCGAGCCTACAGTAATTGTAGGCAGCTGGAACTTAAATGCAGGCATTTAACAGCTTGAGCCACCAAGGCCCCTTGGTGTATTGTTATGTAGGCTTCAAAAAAGCCAAATGAAGTACTGTTTTGAAGTCCTACATATTCACTAAAACATTTGTGACTAACAGCTTAGTTAGAAAGACGTATGAGTTCAACGGAAGCCACTGATAAATCAAGAGAATTTTATTACTGGTTGGTTTCTAAAATAAAAACAATGGACATGTGAAAACTGTCAAGTTAGAGCTGTTGCAAAATACATTAGCTGATTTGCTAGATCTTGGTTAGATAAATTTAATGGAGGCCAGGGACTCTGAAAAACCGTAGGAATCAGACAAATACATTCTGTATCTCATTTTAGAACTTCAATCTTTAGTTAGTATCAAATGGTCCAAAAATAAGTCATTCCTTATGAAGTGGGTTGGTAATAGCCATGGACAGATGTAACAAAATCCCTTGCTTGTGTTGTATATTTCTGTTGTTCCAAAACAAAAGGAAGAAAAGACAGCTTTAGCAGTGAAAAAAAATTGGGCAATAGGTATAATGTCCAAATGAATGATTGAGCATTCCTGTCAAACAGACAACAAATGGTCAAAATTGGGAGCGTCTTATCAAATTCTGTACCTGTCAACAGTGGTGTCCTCCAAGGCAGCGTTCTAGGACAAACTCTCTTCATACTCTACATAAATGACCTCTGTGATCATATTAAGAGCAACTGCGTTCTCTTCGCTGATGATGTAAAGCTATTCAACACCACAGACAATACTGCTACCCTTCAAAAAGACCTTGACTATGTATCAGAATGGTCAAACAAATGGCAACTTCAAATCTCAACAAATAAATGCTCTGTCTTACATACTGGCAAAAAAATCAGAAAATAAAATACAAGCTGAATAATCAAGACCTTGTTGATGATCCAAACTCCGTCAATGACCTTGGAATACTCATCTCTAATGATCTAAATGCTAGAGTCCACTGTAACTACATAGCCAAAAAGGCATTAAGAGTTGTTAACCTAATCCTACGTAGCTTTTTCTCTGATAATATCACACTACTAACTAGGGCATACAAAACATTTGCTAGACCAATACTCAAATACAGCTCATCAGTCTGGAACCCACATCACGTATCTGATATTAAAACAGTTGAGAAAGTCCAGAAATATTTCACAAGAAGAGTTCTACACTCCTCTACTCGTTGCAGAATACCTTATGCCACCAGACTTGAAATTCTAGACCTAGAAAACCTAGAACTATGCTGCCTTCGGTCTGATCTAAGTATAGTATATAAAATCATACATTGAAATGTTCTTCCGGTCAATGAATACTTCAGCTTCAACCATAACAATACAAGAGCACACAATAGATACAAACTCAAGGTTAACCACACCAAACTTGATTGCAGGAAATACGACTTCAGCAACAGAGTGGTCAATGTCTGGAATACTCTACCTGACTCTGTGGTTTCTTCCCCAAACCCCAAAAACTTTAACCTTAGACTTTCTACTATTGACCTCACCCCTTTCCTAAGAGGTCTGTAGGGGTGTGCATAAGTGCACCAACGTGCCTACCATCCCTGTCCTATTGTTTCTTTTATTTCTTATATGTATTCATTTCATGTATTCATAACTATGTTTATCCTTATACTTATTATCTTGTAAGCGATTGACAAAATAAATAAATAAATAAAAATAAAAAGTAGTGGTTTAGACAGACTTATAATTGTTTGAACTATGGCCTTGACTCACTGAAATGAATCTTTTGCTGCCCTTTCCCCATAGGGGATTTCCTAAACTGAGTCACTTGGTGTTAACACAGAACTAAAATTAGGCTTCTGCACATGAGTTTTTTATCTGGATCAACTGTGCTTACTAAAAGCAAATTTGTTAATGATATGTAATTTTTATGACGTTGGGATTCTGTATTTTCATAGCGGTATAATTCCATTACACTTGCTGAAATAAGCAATAAAATCCAAAAACATCCACTCACAACATAGCAAGTGGAAACTTCCATGATTGAATGATCATGCATAAACCTTCCCCACAGAAAGGTTTATTAGTTCAGAAAAACCCAATTGATTGCAAAATACAACTCACAAGTATATCTGGCTTCTTTCCAACAATAAAAATATTTAACAAATAACATTTTGCAACCCATTCATAGCACCAAAAAGCTGCTGCCTTAATCTGCCACCAACTTATTCTACTTAATACGCCCAAGTAGCAAACATGGTACTTGTGTTCCTTGTCTCCTCCAGAGAATCTGTTCTTTTTGCTGTTAATCAAGTGGACGGAATAAGGGAATTTGGGGTTTTAGGAGGATTAGAAATCCAAAAATTTGGAATGAACTCTGAAAGGGAACATCTGAAATGCCCCAAACATTGCAGGCTAGCCATATAGTTCAGTGATCAGTTTCTAAAGATCTGTATCTGTCTCCATTTTTCAGCTGGGTTCCGAAGAAGTATGCGTCTGTGCCGTAGGAAATGCAACTATAGTCACCTGGCATGTCACGTACGTTGTCTCAACAGTTGCTACGGTGCTATGGCAGCTCCTTATGAAGAGGTGGTGAGATATCAAAGGCAACCAGGTGATCGAAACAGATTAATTGTACTAATAGGTAAGTAGCAACAATTAAACTGTTCCTTGTTTAAAAAGTGATTACTGTGGCCAAAAAAAGAATGCATTAAAGAGAAAAAACTTGCATTAGTTCAAGGAAAAATAATCTCATCATAGTACAGTTATTTTTTTTTAATGCAAGTGTATCACATCTTTGTAGAACTGGGTCATAATTCAATGACTTTGATTTGTAATCTTTGTTTCTTCTTTGTTTCTTCTATGGAAAATGTCATTATTCTATTGTATGTAATTGTGGTATAGAATTTTTATTCAGTGCATTTTTATTCAATCATTTCTTTCATACTTAGGTCCCTCAGGTGTTGGAGTGAATGAACTACGGAGACAACTTATTGGTATTAATCCTCACCTGTTTCGAAATGCAGTGCCACGTATGTGATATTTTAAATCTTAAAGCGTACATGGAAGGAAACGGAACTTTAGAATTTCACTAATTGTGATCTTTGTATTAGCCTTTCATTATTTATAGTTACCACTGACTTTTTCACAAATTAAGAGAGGATTGAGAAGGGTGTATCTCTCACTTTAAGACAGATTTGGAAACCTAAGGACTTTCACATACCATCGTTCTCAATACCCCAACCAGTTTAAATCAGTATAAGATTTTTGTGTAAAAGAAGTTTCTTAATATACCCTAAAGTCAAAATCTTTCTCATTATGAGATTAGACACTTATGATTGCTACCTAAATAAAAAGGAAACTAATGGTCTTGCAGCTTTCCCTACTAGTACTACTAATTCTTCAATAGCATGATGTAATTACTTATTACGCTTTCAGAATTGGAAGCAAATACAATCAGTACATCTTTAAGAATTGCTTGGGTAGAATCAGTTACTAGCACAACAACATGTTCACTGTCTTATATTTAAAACAGGACAAATGTGAACACTGATCTGTCATAAGTTATAATTCAATAAATAAGTTAGCTTAAAAGGAGGCTTCATCATTTTTTCCCTTGGTGGTCATATCTAGAGTAATTTCTGGAGATTCTGTGATTCTGGGGGACAGCTTTCTCAGGTATGAACATCAGGATTCATGGATTTGGATTTTACAAAAAGAGGACCCTCTGGAATGTTTTTTATCTATGCATATACCAAATAAACAGCCCAATATAACGTTAAGTACTTAGCTTTACACTAAAAGTATGTTCCAGTAACTATTTAAAAGTATTGCAATAACCATAATGTGTCCTTTTTAAAAACAGATACAACCCGTGCTCAAAAGAGCTATGAAGAGAATGGTAGAGAATATCATTATGTACCAAAGGAAACATTTGAAAATATGGTGTATAATTACAGGTAATTTTTATTTAGATTCACATTTTTGTTCTTTCATCTAATTTCACAGTTCTGTGCCCAGATAGCAGGATAGCCAGTCAGCAGAGTTCAACATTTATTTCTGCCACTGTTTTCTTATTTTACAAATAAAATGTCATTTTATACATGAAATATTATTTATTTAATTAATGTTGTACTAGCATTCAGTGTGGTAAATATGTAGTGAGAAAGACAAAGTTGACCAGTGACCATGCTAGGAATGTGAAAACATAGAATATCAAATAATAGAGTTGGAAGCTACCTCAGAGGTCTTCTAATCCATCCCTCTGCTCAAGCAGAAGGCCCTGGGCCACTTTAGACAAGTGGTTGTCCAGTCTCTTTTTGAAAGCTTGGATGGAGCACCCACAACTTCTGAAGGCAAGCTATTTCAATGGTTGATTGCTCTCACTGTTAGGAAATTTCTCCTTAGTTCTAGGTTGCTTCTCTCCTTGGCTAGTTTCCACCCATTGTTTCCTGTCTTGCCCTACGGTGCTTTGGAAAATAGTTTGACCCCCTCATCTTTGTAGGAGCCCCTCAAATATTGAAACAATGCTAAAAGAATCTTCCAGCTTGGAGTTGAAATGCTCATTATTGCTAGAATTTAAATAATCTGAGGATTGTCTGTTTCTTCCCTAAACAAATAAATCACCTCCCCTTATATATATATGTTTAGTGTTTCACAATAGAAACCCAGGAATTTGCTACAAGGTTCATTGGAAAGGAGTTGACTCTTTATCTCATCTTGCTGAAAACACAGCAATTTGCATATTCATAATCTCCCTCAGTCATTAAATAAACCTCCAATCTGCATTAAAAAGCAAGCAAAAGCAGTGTTTGTTTGCAGTAGACAGAGCTGTTATCTTACATCTACCCCACATACATATATGCACAGACGTTGCTGCAATAAGAGAGGTAGAAAAAAGGTGACAGCACTGATTCCATGGAAGCGCATGGCAGGACTTTTCTTGTCTCCCTAAATACGTAAACAAGACTGCTGCCCCTTCATATTCTGCTTGAATTGAGGTGCATGGTTTCTCCTGGCATTATTAAAAAGATATTCATTGTGCAGACTTAAGTCGTTGCTTTGAAATATGCTCATCTCCCGCTCTACTTACCACATTTGCAGAATGTTGGAGTATGGAGAGTACAAGGGACACCTCTATGGGACAAGTATTGATGCAGTACATGCGGTGCTCAATGAAGGGAAGATCTGCATAGTGGATTTAGAGCCTTATGTGAGTCACAGAAAACCCCTAACGTTGAAGGTTTAAGCAATCAATCTTGAGTCTATTCTAAAAAAGTTTTTTTCTTTTTTCTGGCAATTGCTTGTTTGCTTGATAATTTTTCTAAATATTTATTTATTTACATGGTTGGGTAAATAAATGTATACTGTCAATATGTCAGGAATAGAAATAATAATGTATTTAAATATTTTAATGTACACAATATTTCTCACATATTTAGAATAGTTTCAGAACCATTTTATCCCAGATATTCTGGAATTATTATAAATTCTAAAACTAGCCCTACTAAGTTGATACACTAAGCTGTTTCTGAATTATAGATGTTACCTTTTAATCATTTTTTATTTTTGATGCAAAAACAAGGCAGAATAAATATAATTTATATGATTGTTTTTATTTTTTATTTTATCTTGCAGAGTATTCAGTTTGTTCGTACTCATGACCTGAAACCCTACATAATATTTATTAAACCACCAAGTGTGAGCTGCATGAAGCAGACTCGGAAAAATGCTAGGATAATCACTGACTATTATGTGAACATGAAATTTAAGGTAAGATTTGAGAGGAGGAAATTAGCAGTGAGATTTACATGACTTTAGGTTAGCTATACTCACTACTTTGATTTCTTCATCATATTTCTGGGAGAAAATACTGTCATTTCACTGTTATGAAGGGAAAGTAATTGCAACATTGAATTATCACTTTAATAAGTAAGCATGGATTCAGAATAATGCAGTAATTTTAAGAGCTAATTTTGACCTGATTTAGTTGTATAACATATCAAAATCAGCCTATGAGCCCTTCTCTTTTGCATCTAACTGCAGCACAACTATCACCTGTAACTATTTTCTCTGCTATGTCCTCCTGATATTCCAAAGTGCATTCATGTTTTCTCTTAGCGACAATTTTGTATCAATCTGACATGCTTCACCAACCATTGGTCCAGTATGATGACTCTTAGGAAATGAGATTACCAGTACTCCTTTCTTTACATTAGTATTTAAGACCAGCAATTCCTTTGCTAAGTAATGGGGTCATAAAGAGTGACATATGACTGGACCAATTTACAGTGGTAGCTGAAGCAATACCAGTTGCCACTGTTAGGTGAATCCCGGAGTCATAGAGGCCCACAGTCATGTGAACACTGTTGTGACCACTGCCAGCTTCCCCATAGATTTCACTTGTTGGAAACCAACAGTGAAGGTCACAAATGATAATCATGTAAACAAGGATGCTGTGACTGTTTTAATTGCAAGCCAATTGCCAAGTACCTGAATTGTGATCCATGATAATAATCGGGACATTACAGTGGCTGCAACAATGAGGATCTGTCAAAGGTCTCCTTCATTCAGCATTGTTTTAACTTCAGATAGTTGCTGAATGGCTGTTCAGTGAAGCCTACCTTTATTGGCTACTTTAGGTAGTGCAGCCATACTACCTCCCCTCCAGTCTCTGAGAACCATCCAGGCAGAGGTGATATTCAGCAGGTTCTGACCAGTCCTGGAGAATTGGTAGCAGAAAAGTTGAATAGTTCAGCAAATACCACTTCTGACTGGAGATTTTACAATATCCTTCCCCTGCCACACCCACCAAGCTACACCCACAGAACTGGTAGTAAAAAAATTTGAACCCCACCACTGCATCCAGAGCTATTTAGCTTCATGCAGCAAAATAGTCTACTTTTACTACTTCTTGCCTGTGCCACATCTCTGGATCAATCTGCAGCTTGAAATCTGGACTAGCCTGAACAGCATCCAACTACGGATTATAGGATGGGAGCTACATGGAGCTACCTCCTACCTGACTGCTTCACTGCTTAACTTTCTTCATACCCATCAGTTGTCAAGGCTGCTTTTCAACACAAGTTTAGCACTCCCTCACAATAGCATAAAATCCAGGTCCCAAAGAAACTCAATCAGTTAGAAGCTCAATCATTTAGGCTCTTTTCGAACATATTGACATTTCTGCAAAACCAGAGTAATTTTTTTTTTTTAATTACATTTATATGCCGCCCTTCTCCGAAGACTCAGGGCGGCTTACAATTTTTGGGATACAACCCAGTGTGCTCAGCAATAGCCTTCATTCCATTGTATATGCCTGCTTATTACTAAGCGGCATTTTTACAAGGTCAGCTAATTGCCCCCAACAATCTTGGGTCCTCAATTTACCTACCCCGAGAGGATGGAAGGCTGAGTCAACCTTGAGCCTGGTGGGATTTGAGCCTACAGCAGTTGTAGGCAGCTGGAACTTAAGTGCAGGCAATTAACAGCCTGAGCCACCCAAGGCCTGCCAGTAAAAGCATCTGTCAATGCTTGTCTCCTGCCCCAAACACCGGGCCCCATTTAGGGGAATGATTGGTAAATGTTTTTTTACTAGCTGGTAACTTTCAATAGAATGGGAGGGGAAAATATAGGACCACCAATCCCTACCCTTAACATGACCTGTTTCCTATATATGCATTCCAAATAAATAAATGACAGCATTATTTACCAGTATTGTGTCTGTAAAAGGATTGGTATTATCAATATTTTTCTGTTCCCTCATGAGCTTGCAGTAGCCTTTTAACTAACCATGAGGAAGAAGCCTATATCTCTTTGAGTATGAATTGAGAATTCATCTCTAAAGTCAAAGAACAACAGATCTGGTTTGTTATTAAGTATAAATAATCCTTTTCTTCGTCCACTTAAGAGTATTTTGATTCCAATTCCATTGATGGTTTTCAAGTCTTTCGTTCTCTTTTATGGGAGTCAAAATCAGGAATTAGCAGTTTTCTAGGTAGTGCTCAACAATAAATTAATTATGACTTCTTTAATAGCTGCAGAGCATGGCTTATCAAAAAAAAGCAGCAAACTGGAGTTCTGTCATGATGTGTAAACAAACTGGCTCAAATTGTCTTCTTTCATGCCTGCTAGCAAGAAAATACAAGATGGAGAAATGAAGCAGTAGGTACAATTATGCCAGCTCATTATTTATTGTGATCTCCCCCCAGGAAGAAGATCTGCAGGAAATGGAAGAGTCAGCTAAAAAAATGGAAACTCAGTTTGGACAATTCTTTGATCAATTGATTGTGAATGACAATTTACAGGAAGCCTGTCTGCAGCTAGTCTCTGCAGTGCACCAAGCCCAGAATGAGCCACAGTGGGTTCCAGCCACATGGATATGCCCAGGCTCTCAGGACTAGCCTGTTTCATGGGGTGACAGCAGGGTAATTGTGTGCAAAATCCAGCATTCTGGGGAAAATCCTGCTTTTCTTCCAGAGGGATCAATCTAGCCATCCTAGGGGTGGACACTACTTTTCTGGCAATAAATCTTTTGGAACTTTCATTGGGTTTTAAGGCTGGGGTTGCTGAAGGTATCAACAGAAGATTAACAAAAGCTATTACAAGGTGCAAGTATATTGGTTGCATTTGCCTGTCGCAAGCTAGGGCATAGGCTATATTATTTTTTTTAAGAATAATTTTATGGGGGTACCATTTTTATGGGGGTACCATAAGTTCTGGGAGTTGGCCAGATATTAAAATGGTAAGATCATTTCTTTCCCTTTTTTCCATCTAGGGCAGACACTCCAGGGAATGTTACAACATCCTTAACATAAACTTGCCTGCAGAAAACTTTAAAAAGCTAAGAATAGGTCTTCCCTGAATTAAGCTATGAACAGTTGTTTAATAAATCACAGAGCACATAATTTATTTTAATTCCTTCCTAATTCATATGAGCAAATAAAGCAAATCAACCAGGATTATGATTCGTTATGATCCCAAAGAGCCAGGATTTATGAACCAGCATTAATTCTTGGTTAATATTAATTTGTTAAATCATAATACAGAGTTTACTGTGTCATAAATGCAGCCATACTTATGTGATATTTTTCACTATTATTTATTAAGTAATTCTAGATCAAAAATATCATTCTGATGGTATAATCGGAAATGAAATTTTGGCTATTTTTTCCTTCTTAAGCACAGGAGGTATTGAGGGAATTGTGGCAGTTTTTGACCTACTTCTTGACTTATAGCATTCCTCCAACAAGAATGAAATCTGGAGAAAAGAATTTTTTTTATTTTCCACTGAACTTTCCAATTAGGAAACAGCACACTTCTAACAGCAATGATATCATAATTACTGTGATATTATTTAAAAATTTCTCCAGCACACTCTATCTTTGATAGCAAAAGGCACCATTTAAAAAGATTTGAAAGTGCACCTTGTCCTTTAAATGTCAGGAAAAGTGTGCTTGTTCAAAATGACTAAGACAGAACTGTTTAAAATTAATATAATTAATTATAATTAATATAATTAACTTTATATTATGAAGGATGAAGATTTTTTTTAAATTACATTTATATGCCGCCCTTCTCCAAAGACTCAGGGCAGCTTACAATTTTTTGGGATACAACCCAGTGTGCTCAGCAATAGCCTTCATTCCATTGTATATGCCTGCTTACTACTAAGCGGCATTTTTACAAGGTCAGCTAATTGCCCCCAACAATCTTGGGTCCTCAATTTACCTACCCCGAGAGGATGGAAGGCTGAGTCAACCTTGAGCCTGGTGGGATTCGAGCCTACAGTAATTGTAGACAGCTGGATCTTAAGAGCAGGCATTTAACAGCCTGAGCCACCAAGGCTCATAAGTTTTTGGGAATATATCACTTCTCAAATTCAGTCTATAATTAGGGCTTCAAACTTGATTTATTATACCATTAAGTGTTTAAGATATACAGAGATTGTCAGTAAACCAATGACCCTTAGTGACAAAACATTAAACTATTAGCTATATTTAATTTCTTATAAATTTTTAATGGATTTTTAATATTGTTTTGGTGATTTGTTTCATTTTGTTATTAGTTTTAAGTAAACCTCCAAAGCTAAAAACTGTATAAATAAAACTTGAACAAAAAATATCGATCAGGAAGTTTAAATCATCTTGAAAACTGTTAAAATATGACTTTGCAACAAGTCTTGGAGATTAATATTCACTTTGCCTGCCATCTTAGATTTTATATAGTTTATAATGAGTGTTATAATGTTTTTACTGATTTTTATAGGTTTATGAACTCCTAGAAATGTCAATCCTGGTAATATACTAGTAATGGAAGATAAATAAAAAGTAAGCAAGTGTTTGTCTGCTCAGTGGTGCACCCAGCCTATAAGCTTTTTAGAATTTTCTTTTCAGAAAAAAAATATTGTATTGTAATTACATTGGTTTGAATTATATTGCTTACTAGCCACCTTGGAAAGACTCCATTAGGAAGTCAGGTTATTTATTATTTTCATAAACATATATGATTGTGTCGAATAGTCCACATTTAAATACTGTTATTCTCTTAAATTGGGATAATTGCTATATAGACTCAGAATTTATAGTGCAATTCTATCTCCATCTAGAAGGCAGTTTCACTACTTTTAGTGAGTTGGCTTCTCAACTGTACAAAGAATTGTGGTCTCCATACTTAGAGGTGTCCTGAACTCACGTGGAAATAGATTTGCATTAATCACCGAAGTTTAATTTATTTTAGAAATTACTGCTTATAAGCTTGTGCATAAACTGCTGTTAGGTCAAGATGAGAAAGGCACATAAATAATAAAATTTACAAAAGAGATAGCATCCATATAAAACTGATTTAACATTCCATTTTTGTACAGATGTGTAAAGGAATCTGATTTAACATTCCATTTTTGTACAGATGTGTAAAGGACATAAAGAAATATGTAACTTCAAATTTCTTTGTCCAGTGCATTCTGCCAGGAGAGCAGTTTGCAAATATTTCACCTAACAAAATATTTGTATTCTTCTTAATGAAGCCTACTCACAATGGTCTTCGAGTGGCTGACATTCTAAATATAAGACATCAGCAAATCCAAAGTTCTGTAAGATTAGTTAAAACCAATACTTTTTTAAAAAAATAAGCTTATTGCGTGTAAACTTATTGAAATTCGATATAATTATATTATCGCACATATAGACACAGCTAGTCAGGTTCACTGTGTGGTCTACAACAGCTTCATTTTGTCAGAGGGGACAGTTTGCACAAAATCAGGTAATCTCACAAGATGCAAGGTAAGGACTGGGATCATCAGTTCGATACAGTATATAAATCCTAGTGAAAAGAAAACAATTTTCCTCGCAGCCTACTATACAGCTCATCAACCACCGCAATGCTCTGAAGAGTATCAGAAAGCCGAGAACACGCAGAGGTCAGCAGCGGGAACGAGGACACAAGCGCAGCCTCTCCACCCGGAAATGGCGCCGCCGGCTCTCCTCCTCTTCCCTTGGCGTCTGCGGCAGGAGCCTCTGGGAGAAGGGCGCGCTTTCGGTTGCTGTGAGGAGGTTGCCCCGGACGCCTAGGCTGCGGGAGAGGATGGAAGGTGTCCGCCCGGTGAGGGAGGGAAAGGAAACTGCCGTCGGAGTCCCGCGCGCTGTGGCGATCGTGCTGTTCGCGGTGTAGTTCCTGAAGACGCATCCCTGTTAAAATCCGGCTTGGTAGAAAGTGTGATTTTAGCATCGCTCAGATTTGTGGTTTTCTTAAACTGGCAGTTTCATGGCACCCCACGCCACCCCCTTTTAAATTGTTGCGGGGGATTGCTGGTGCTCACAATAGTCCCTGTTTAGGTCCTCTTCAAAATAAATGTATGGCAGTGTTTCCATCGTAAAGAAACGTCGCGTGCTTTGTTTGCCAAGCTGGCCGCTTGTTGTTGTTCTCGACTGGGAATTATTTTCCGCAACGTAGGATTCGTTTTGAAACGTTCGTTGTTCGATGAAGATATCCACCCTGGATAATCCGCACATGGCTTTTAAAGGTTCATACTTGTAATCCCCCAATAGCCCATTTTACGGTGTTTTTAAAATACTTCGGATTTGTTACAAGGGAGCCGGGAGGGAAAAATTGCGCACACCTTAAAGCATCCTTTGTTCTCCTTCAGTTTCTTTAGTCACCCTATCTTGAGTTTCCCCTTTGGGCCTCCAGCAACCCAATTCTGTGCCTGTTTAATCCGAAAACACACCCTGAATTCAGGGTGCACCTCACATCGCAGCCATTTAGTGTAATATCACTGTTGGAAGGAGAAAGCTTCCATCACTCTCCAGAAGCTAAAAGTATTTAGAACTGGGGTGTGATACATTATCTCATCAAGAAATTTGGAATCCTGAGTTTTTAGGATTCTTCTAAATCTTACTAAAGTAGGAAGGCGGCTTGCTTCAGAAGGCATCCTTAAAATTGCTGTTCTAAAGCAGTGGTCGCTGGACCACTGGTGATCCACGAGAAAATTTTGGTGGTCCTCAGAAATGTCACCCCCAAAGCAATTAATCTAGCTGCGTGGAAACACAAGGCTGTGCCACCCACATGGCCTGTGGGAACACAAGGCTTGCGTAGCTTGCATTGCAAACAACACGAGATAGTGAGGGGAGGGGGGAAAGGGCGGAGGGGGGGGAACTTGCCCCATGCACCGGGCCTGGCCACTGGGCTGCTTCTTTGTGCTTCTTTCTTCTGGTTTTGGCTGCATGCAAGGAAAGCAGCAAAAGTCTTTCTTTCTCTCCCCCAAACTCTGCCAGAAATGAGTCTTTGGGACCCTGCAAGACATCCTGCTCCAAGAGGCTGCGCCGGCAAAGACTAATTTCTGGTGGAGTTTGGGGGAGAGAAAGACAGACTTCTGTTGCTTCTGCTGATTTCTTTGCATGAAGCCAAAAGTGTCTCTCCCTACCTCCTGAGAACAGAGCTGGAGATGGTATCCTGCAATCCCAAATAAAGAATGATCAATCGGTAGAAAAACGGGATGGGGAATTTTCCTGCAGACTTTTTTTTGGGATTTTCCCAGCGTCTCTGGTCCGCGGGATTTAAATTATGAATTTGGTGGTCCCTGAGGTCCAAAAGGTTGTTCTAAAGAGTGATGACGAGGGACGCTAAGACCAATGGCAGATTTTATTCTTGCGTTTTCTCCTTTCTTGTTTACCTTGAAGAAGGTTGCCCCATAGGAGTTTTAGTACTCATCCACTTTAGGCTTTAATTTCTCTCCCTGTCTTTTAGGAATTACTATTTAAGGGGAATTTTGCTAAATACCTTTGGCTATCAGATAATTCAACAGATCATGTATAAACCTGATAGGAAGTTCAGTGTAGTGTACAGAATTCCATTTTAGTACAAACTAACCCCCATGAAACTTCATTTCAGAATACTTTTTTTTTTTACCAAAAGACATCTGAAGAGATATGTTAAAACTCAATTTTTACATACTTATTCCCTATCTTTCACTAAGAGTAGAATAACAGATCCTTTACTTTTCAGAGAATGATATGTTTGTGTATCAGGTGCCATTGGTTTTAAACAACTTCTGTAGGGCAATCCATAATAATGGTTTTTAATGAGTGCACCCTCCAGCTTTAAACTAGGTGGGGCAAAAGTTCATTTCTAGTTAATCCTGGGTACTGGGGGTTTATTTTTAGTACAGTACAGAATTAACAGGAGTCATTATAGGTATATGTCCTGGTTGTCTTAGTTCATATGTAACCTCACTAAGGGATATGGGGAAGAAGCAAGTGGTGAGTCCTGTTTTGAACGGTCATACATTTGTTTTTGTTTTTAAAAGAAATTAAGATAAAAACTATGTCTGAGTCTCTAGCTTCATTTTTGGTTCATTCATCTTTTGATTTCATTTACACCATGAAAGATCTGATTTCAGAATTGGCTCATTGTTTTCATGAGTAGAGAACACAGTTCATTTAACAATAGGAAAAGGAATGAATTTTTTACTTCTTTTTAAAATGTGTGCATCTTGTGAGATATCTACAATTGATTCAAAGATGCACAAAATGTGTGCATCTTGTGAGATATCTACAATTGATTCAATTGTATTGCTTATTTCAGTGGAGCAAAGAAAATTATTGTGTTTAGGTAGGCTTTTCTAAAAGACTACCTTAGTTATGAATAGTGCTACTGCTCTAAAATTGATGTTTGTAGTTTTTTTTAAATTACTTGCTGGTTTTGGTTACTATGCATTATCTTATATACTTTGCTAGAATAGTTTAGAAGCAGAAAGTTGAAAGTAATCATTTTGGTATTCTTCCAGTAATATAATTAAATCTATACATCAGTTTAAATAAATGTTTAGTGACTCACTTGAAACAAGGTTTACAGTCTTATATACACCTGCCAATATTCAAAAATTATATATATATATATATATATATATATAATATATATATATATATATATATTATATAATATAATATATATATATATATTTGCATATTTTTATATATTGCAGCGTCCACCCCGGATTCTTCCTCCAGTGCCAAGGTAAAATTACAATTTTCTGCAAAAATACAATGGGCAGATTAAGAAATTTCAAGGAAGCTTTTAGTTCTTAACTTTTTTTGTACCTGTTGCTATTATGTGAGTGGATTTTATTATGTTTTCCAAATTTAGTATTATGTATTGGATTATATATTTCAATATTAATATCAATAATTTTATTTTATATTTCTAATTTCATGTAACCTTGATTTGGAAAATATTAATCCAAAGTGGAGAACAAGGTGAGTACTATTCATTTTCCCTATTTTTTAAATTTATTCATTGATTAGTTTGCTGTCATAATTTGTGAGTGTTCCAGGGTGACATGAGATGGGCAACTATAAGAATTTAATCAAATTAAGTCATTCAATATAGTTGGTTTTCAGTGACTAAAAGTAGGATAGTTTTCAAACAAAAATGGTTGTCTTTATTATTACAACTTGATCGTACTTTTAAAATAGACTTTTAGATGTATGGACAGAATTTATTATTACTTATACTTGTAGAGTATTTGTTTGTAGAATCTTTAGTACTCTTTATTTGCAGATATTTCATTAACTAACTATGTAAAATATCAACAGTGCTAGTGAGTGTGGGGTGTGCCCCTTGATTATATGCAGTAACTTGCCCTGCCAGTGATGATGGGAGAATGGTTTTCTCCTTAATAGTGCTTTGATTAAGGTATTATTTTCTGCTTGATTGTTTATCTGTTGTTAATCCCTGCTTATCAGGACGTTGGCTGCTGAAGAGGATGTGTCTGGTCTTTTTGTTTACTTTCTGTCAGACCCAAACTATCAAGAACAACACAGAGTTATTTATCAGTACAGGTAGTCTTCAACTTACAACAGTTTATTTAGTGACTGTTTGAAGTTACAACAAAGCTGAAAAAAGTGACCTCTGAGTTTTTCACACTTAAGACCATTGCAGCATCTCCATGATCACATGATTAGAATTCAGACACTTGGCAACTGACTCATATTTATGGCAGTTGCAGTATCCTGGGGTCATGTGATCCCCTTTTGTGACCTTCTGACAAAGTCAATGGGGAAGTCAGATTCACTTAACCTTGTTACTAATTTAACAACTGCAGTTATTCACTTAACTGTGAAAAGAGAGGTCATCAAATGGGGCAAAACTCACCTAACAACTGACTCATTTAGCAACAAAAATTTGGGGCTCAATTGTGGTCGTAAGTCAAGAACTTTGTTTTCCCTTATTGTTATTTGCCTACAAACAGAATCTTGCCAGACTCAAGCAATTATATGTAATAACTATAAATATACTGCATGAATTGCTAGGGAGTGTCCAATCTTGCTGATTTCCTGCCCAGACATTCCAAGTTCCGCTGTTTCATTAGCTTCTGTGAAGAAGAGCCTCCCACTCCTACAACTACAGACTACATTCCACCACACCTTCTTAGCTTTCTTATTGTCTCTTTTGAATGGTGTGTAAATATGGTTAATCTTTATATATATATTGGATATATTGTCTGAATGTCAAGCTTCCAGGAATACTCTAGTGTTTTTATCAAAGAGTGTCTTGACCACTCAACCCACTATAGCACAACCAATACAAGTTATGAAAAGGATAACACTGTCATACACTAAAACCATCTCAGAAACAATCAACAGACTGTGACAATCACATGGCATCACTCTAGCACACGAACAAATAAAAGCCTCTAAAACATCTTAAGAAAACCAAAGTCCCAGTAGCCCATGTGCTGCCCAGCCAGTTATAGTTAATAGGGAATTGGGATAGTTAGTTAAGAATTGGGAGCTGTCCCCTTAAGGGAATGCATCATGGTAAATGTAGTCAAGGTATCCTGGGAAATCATGTCATGTCACATCTGTAATCCTGATTGGTCACTGAATTGGCCCTTGGTTGGGTTGTGGGAAGTTCCTTGACTCTTGCCTTAACCCAGCATCATGCTGGCATCTCATCTCCTTGCTCCTTGCTCATTTGATATGGGATGAGAGATTACCATCCTTTTACACCAGAAAGTCAGCTATGCAGAGAATTGGACATTGAGATGAATCTTGGCGTAACTCTAACTTATATTGAGGATACCTGATGAACCAATAAAGAGACTTTTAGGGATGCCTTTGTGGAGTAAATCTGTCTGCCTTAAATTCAGCTAGTAATTATAAAGAGCAGAACAGCCCAAGTAGAAAGCGTGAGAACTGTGACAGTTACTATGTAGGATCAGTAAGCAGAAGACTAGCACAGTGCATCCATGAATACCAATTGTGTCAGAAGACACAATGAAAACAACTTACTCTCAGAAAAACTGACAGACTCATTTAACCATAGTTTCAACTAGGAAACTATTAGCATCCTAGGCAAAGCTGAATTCAGAAACACTAAGGAATTCCTGGAAGCTTGGCATTGAGACAAAGCAGCAATCAATAGGCATATACAGGTGAACCATATTTATACACCATTCAAAATAGACAGTAAAAAAGCTAAGAAGGAAACAAAAAGACCAGAACACATTGTTTACAGCAGCCTACACCCAGATAAGTAATGATAAATATCAGACAATCAACCAGAAAGCAATACCTATTCATACCAAGAGAAAACCATAGCTCACCAACCCTGACAGGGAAGCTACTACATATAAACAGGGAACAAACCTCACCCTCACTAGCTGTACAGGTAAGTCCTAGATTTACAACCATTCATGTAATAACCATTCAAAGTTACAACAGTGTTGAAAAAAGTGATAATCAGCCATCACATACTTCAGAAACTAGGCAATTAACAGGTATTTATGATAGTTGCACCATCCTGGGGTCATGGGATCATCATTTATGACCCAGCCAAAGTCAAAGATTTCCTTAATGAACATATGATTCAGTTAATGACCACAACAAAACAGTAATAAAATTGGATGTCACTCACTTAACAATTGCTTTGCTTAGAAATAGATGTCCTGGTCCCAATTGTGAGGGCTACCTATAATGGTGTTACCTAGTCAGCTAATGAATCATCTGTAAGCACAGATAGCACCAAGGACTCTACAGTTCAACCCTAAATCTGGAAGCAGCCTAGGAATAAAGATAAGGTAACAATAAGAGTAATATAACTAGTGACATTCCACAAGGGACTGCATTGGGACTTAATGCTTTTAACTTATTCATAAATAACTTAGTTTAAGATAGTGAGTTAGCCAAAATTATAAAATATTTAGATGGTTGAAATGAAAAGAGGCAGCATGGAATTCCCAAATCATATCTCCAAACTGGGAGTGAGCATTAAGATGATTGGACTGTTGTAAATACTCAACTAGATAATGCACATGAAATAGTTTGAATAATGTACTTAAAGCATTTATACATATAATAAAAATGTATGCTTACTATTATGGGACCAACTAATTCTTGGCTTTTGATTTTGCAGATGAAATTCCTCTTAGTCGGCCCAAGAAGAAAAAAATCAAGAAAAATTCATTAGGTAAGAAAATGATTCAGTTACCAACCATGCAGGCAAGTTTAGATGAAGAGATCATAGAGAATGTAAAGGTGCAATTTGTGAATGGTATTATACCTGTTGGCTTCGTAATTCTGGATTATAGCTATTACTTGAGCTCCAGGTACTCTATGAAAGATGCTTCACATCTTCAAATATTGTTTCATAAATAATAGTAATTTTATGTTTACTGAGACAGTTTATATTACAGCAATAGCAATAGCACTTAGAAATATACTGCCTTCTTTATAGCACTCTCTGGGCACTTTACAATGTACAAGCATTGCTTGCATATTGCCCCCAACAATCTGGGTCCTTCTTTTACTAACCTCAGAAGGATGGAAAGCTAAGTCAATTTTGGGGCCTATCAGGATCCATCTGTAGACAGTTAGCCTGCAATACTGCATTCTAACCACTGTGTTACCAGCAATATACATACAATCAGCTAAAGGTAGTACAAAAGTAAATCCTAATGGCTACTGGATCACATGATGTGATTTCTGACATTCCCTGCAAGCTTCACACAAAGTCAATGGATAGATTGGCAAGAGGTCCCAAGTTGTGGTCTCTTAACAACCTGCATGTTCCTTGCTTAATGACTTAGCAAAGCAGTTGTGTTATGTCATACTTTACAACCATATCACTTAGCAATAGCAGTTGCAGTCCCAATTACCATCATAACCGCAGAACTAACCTGCAATTGACAACAGCCTAACTTTAAATACAGTTTGTACTTGCTGGCAAATACTTTGTGAATTATAAAATGTTCCAATAAAAGCAAGAGCTAACTAGGATCAAAGATTTTTCGTGCCGGTCTTCAAAGGCTTGGAAGCATCTTGTGGTGCACCAAAACTACCTTTCAGCAGTGCTTCTGTCTGTCTTTATGGTTGCTACCAGTCGACACTGACTTGATGGCACATAATCCATTTTAGATGGCATGGGTCAAGTTGCTGTGTCTGAAAGCAATGAGCCTCTGACTTCTGAAGTACAGGATGTTCCACCTCAGAAGAAGCGTAGGAAAAAGAAGGTGCCTCTAGGTAAGTAAATAATTTTGAACAATAATTTCAGCAGAGAATACAAGCCAATGCATATTTGTTTTTAATTAGGCTGCATATGCTGCTAGTTAAAATGTTTTTAAATGGTTTATAATAAAAATGAAATTTCAGTCTAAGAATATTAAAGTGTGGTGTTTAGATTTAGAAAACTAAAAGTCATAGAAGGTTTGAAAAGTAACCAGCACTTTGTTAACACATCTGGAAATGAAATAGCAGCCAATATAAAACTTTCCACATAGATACAATATGATCTAAGTTTTATGTCCTTGACTACTATATTAACTGAATTATCCAGAGCTTGTCCATGGTTAAGACTGAACAATATCAATGTCTGCAATACCTTCTTACGTAAATTTTCCCTAAGTAAAATTAAAATTGAAGGATCAGCCAAAGTTGATAAAATACACTCCAGATTCAGAAGCACTCTGACAAAAGATCATCTCCTAGAAATGTGAAGCACATCTAAAATCATAAACTGTGATTCATTTATACTGAGGAATTCTGGTTATCCTGTTTCAGTTTGTTATCTTTTACAGCAGAGGTGTCAAACTTGCATCGTCATGGCGGTGTCACATCACATGACATATTGGGACTTTCTTCCCCTTCACTAAACTGAGCGGAGCCAACACGTGACACATCCGGCCAGCGGGCTGTGAGTTTGATACCCCTGCCTTACAGCCTATTATTGACTGTAGGCAATCATTCAAGTGTGTTCCACCCTTAGCTGAAGATGTTGCAATGAAATAAATTGGATATACTGATCTAAAATGCCTAATGATCTTTCAATGTGTAGACACTGAAAGCACTGGAGGTAATATGAAACCCAAGGAACATCATGAATTCTAGTTTTCATGGAGCAACTATGTCCAAAGCAACATTGTTTTAAGCACATGTTAGACAGATAGGAATGAAATCATAGAAAATTATTTGAATAAATAATACCTTTGATACCTAATTTTGAAGGAAGTCATGGTTGATGGTAGTGAAAGTGGATGAGAAGTCAAGGATAGTAAATTTGGGGTTCTCTTCCCCAACCAAAGATCATTTTGTTTACTAAGGCAGACTTAAACCTGCAGCTTCCCCTGAAACCAGTCAGAATAATCTGCTTAAACCAGGGTTCCTTGCAGCAGTTGAGAAATTGAGAAGCTACTGTTCTGCTGATCATCTTTCAGACTCATATGAGATACAAACCAGCCTTCAATTGGTCATGTCCATTAGAGTGCAGTGATTAGAAGAACAGATTAATGTAACAGTCACTTCTCTGCTCAGGCGTAATATAATTTGGTACAAGTCAGTGTCTCAGGCTCTCTTGGCTTAAAGAATTATAAAGCTGAATGTTCTGACTACTAGAAGAGAAGCACATGATGGTGATTCCAGCTCAGTGCTAATGAGATGCCCTTGCTTACATAACCAGTGTTGTTATTAGTTTCCATTGAATGTTAAAAATAAAAGGAAAGGCAACCAGCAAAACAGGTACAACTATATGGCTCCCTTACCAATTTTTGCATGACATGGTTCTGGAAGTACTCACAATACTTTATGGTTTCTCATAGTGTCTTACAATACTGTATCTCATAGTAAAAAATAATAAAATCAGCAATAATACATTTTTAGTTGCTGGGCACTCTTGAAGTGCCTGATCTTATGATAATGAAAATAAAGATCCTGGTTTATAGCAAAATCATTTTATGATTTTTATTATGAAATGCACTACAGCTGTAGTGTTTTGGAAATAATTTTTAATACAGCAAGAATGTCATTGCGTGTTCCCAGTTGAGTTATGACTAGGAAGATACCTCTCCAATCCAAATTCACTCATAAAACATACTGTTTTGTAAACACGACTTTGTTTATCATTACCTCTTAGCACAATCTATTTTACAGAGTTATTTATATTATACCTCACATTTCATTGGAACTCAAGGTGATACATGTGGGGTTCCTGCCTGATTTACTCATGACAAAATTTCTTCAGGAAGAGATGCGTGTACTGCTCCTTAATAGAAAAGTAGGAAATAAATATACCAAATACTTTTTATGTGGTTTCTAGACTTCCAGACACATGTTTAGTATATTTATTTCCTGCCTTTGATTTAAAGACTCTACATGTATATCTTCTTTACATGGTTATTCTTGTGAAGAAGAAAAGGAGCTCCATTTATATAAAACCTTATTGGCAAAGGAAGTGCTTGCTCTCTTAGCCATCTCTTCTGTAACTAAGGGTACAAATAATATTTTTATTCAGCACAAATTTCCTGGTTTTCCATTTGAAATTTTCAGAATCTGAAACATCATTTACTGAACAGAATGGAAATGACATGGATCCTTCACCAGTGGAAGAAACAGTAACTCGTAAACAATGGAAAAGAGTAAAGTGAGACACTCCATTTTGACTTCTATATTCCTTCTGAAGTAACAAGCTTGCAATTTATGTTGTTTGACAGTAAGCTGGTGATCTTTTATCTCAGTTATCTACATTTGCTTTTGAGGGGAACCTGACAGATTTATTCAAAGCATGCCAACTCTGCAAGATGAAATTGGCCAGGCAGATGCTAAGACAGGCAGTCGCTCAAATAGCCAAGCCCTGTCTCTATTGTTAACCATAATTTTTCATTCTTTCTTTTACGGTGCCAAGGGGAAATGCAATGTGCCATACTTAACAATGTAAACAATGTTTACACTGATTCCTATAAGTTTCTGATCTGGGAGCATATACTTTGGATCAACTTCTAGTTCACTGTAGTTGCCAGGCCCAAAACCAAGAATGTCACATGATTCTTTCAAGCTTTCTTTATTGTTTCATGCTTATAGACAGAATCTTGCCAGATTAAGCACTCTATTACTTCCATCTATAAAGTGAACCTTCTTCCTCTCACACCAATCTCGTCTAAGTTGCTTTTTACTTCTCTGGAATGCACCCTCTTCCATTCTATGAATCCACCTTCTTACTCTATTCCATTACAATAGAAGAGCACAGATTATCCTTTGAGAAACATAATAGCTCTGTGGATGTGAAGGGGGAAAGATTATTTGGAGGATTCAACAGTTCCTTAAAACTACTACATCTTTTTCTGAATCAACAGTTTGCAAATTTAGGAAAAGATGCACTTGATTTAAGCAGGTGCCAGAAGATGTGATGTATTCACCTCCTCTTTGAATTCAGATTGTGGCACAATCCTAGCAAATATATGGCACAGATATACCCTGAGACACTAACATTAAAAAAGAAAATGACTGTCCTTTTTCTTTGCTACTATAATGCTAGAAAAGCCCGGCCTGCAGAAAGTTCTGGTGAATTGTGTGTAGAGGATGAAGATATAATTGAGGATGAGCAAGTAAAAGGCACAGAACAACGTTCTGTGTTTTCTGTTCCAACTGGGGTTAGCCAACCTATTAGCAAAGTGTTCGTTGAAAAAAATCGTGAGTAATTTGTTTTACAGCAAAATGTTTGTATATATGAACAAATAAATGATGATGTCTCCCATCTAACCTTGTAGGAATTACTTTCTTTATCCAGATTATATCTGTTTATTTATTTAATCAGTTTCAAGGCCACTTAGTAACTCTGGCATCTTATAATTTTAAAAAAATATATAAAAGAGAGTATGGCCGACCAGAAGAATAAAACTAAGCAATGCTTAGTGATTTTTAGTAATTTCTAGAACATCATATGGGGATTACATGAATAAATATCCTTTAAGTTGAAGTTATAGTACTTCAAAATGTGCAAGCACATCATACTTAAGAATCGCTGTTTTGAAACTCATGTCACTTCACTATGTTTTATCTCATTTTATTGTATTTTATTGTGGCTGATGCTCATGCTTTGATACGGTCAATTGCTGATCAAAAATATATCATATTTAAACTCATACAAAGCTTACATGAAGTATCTGTGCCATCAGACAACCCTTGGCATCACTTGATTTTAAAAAGTGCAGGAATTCATCCTAAAAGCATTGTGGAAAGAAAGTTTAAAATTCTGATTTCAAGAATGTGCTTTTGTGCCATTTCATTTTCTTTTGAAGAAATTTGCAGAATTCTTGAGGCATATCCTTTTCCACCTAATGCATTATAATGTTCCTGCTCTTAGAAATAGTATAGTCTGACATGACGCTCTAAGAAAAATTGAAGATTATATTGTTTTTGTAAACCACTCAGAGCTATTGATTTTTATTTATATCTATATATCTATATATATATAGAAAGAAATAATATCTCATATTTAGGATTCTTTCATAAATGAGATGGTGTAGAAATGTAATATAATAAGTAAAAATAATCATATAGAGCTGCTAATTAAAAGCTTTCTAACATTTCTTGATAGTCTTTGTGCCTTAACCAAAGAATCCTAATTTTCTCAAATGGGGGAAAGGTGTTTGAACTTTCATTTGTCTCAGAAGTTGATACAGTAATTTTCATACTCCACTCAGATCTATTTGGCTGAGATTAGAAGAACCAAAGTTTTAAAAATTTGGCTATTAGGCTGAAAAGGGGGCTTCTGGTGACCGTAGCAAATTAAATACTTTACCATTAAATAGTCATCTTGTAAATAGTCATGTTTTACTGAAATCAGTGGGGTTTGCTTTCGGGTGACATTCCTGATATACAGTTAAGAGCAGCAATGAGTTTGTAATAGAAAAATATGCATATGTAATATTATGTGTACAGTCTCCACTTACACTCTCACCAAAAATTATCATGATTTTTTATGAACAAGTATAGTAATAGGAAGCTGAAACAATATTTTTCTTACAAGCGCTTACATTTGTTTTTTTCCCCTAAGGGCGTTTTCAGGCTGCAGACCGCAAGGATTTGATTAAAACTACTGAACATGTTCAAGTGTTTATGGATGTAAAGGCTTCCTGGACTACTAAGGATGTGGCACTTTCAGTCCATCGTGGTTTTAGGTATGAAATTATTTCCACTAATGACATTAAAAATGAACAAGTGATTAAAATGAATAAAATGTCCATTGATGCCTACTCCTGACTTTGGAATCAGATTCTCTTCCTTTCCACCATCTCGCTCTCTGTCTTGGCCTCATGCATACATGAAATGTTGGTTCACTAAGATGCAATTGTTTACCAAACTCCCTAAGATTTCACTCCATAATGCAGGTGAGCATCTGCTTAGCAATCAATTAACCTTGCTTTAGAGCTGTGTGAAGAAAAATAGGTTTCCCTGAAAGTCCCCCTCTATCATTATAGCCCAAGGTAAGATGCTGCAGACAGTTTTTAGTTTAAGTGTATTGTTTTGACTTGGTAATAAAAGCTCTGTACTAAGGTTTAAAACACAGAGATGTAAATGAAGTTTGCAACTCAGCACTTCGCCACAAAGCTTTTTCTACTCATATACTGTAGAACAGTGATTCTTAACCTGGGTGATATTGCCCCCCAAGGGGTGATTTTGTTTTTCAGGGGGGCAATGGAACAAAAAGGGGCAAAGGAATGGAAGGGGGGCAATGGGGGCGATGGAGCGAGATATAGTGGGAGAGAGGGAGAGAGGGAGAGATCTATATTGGTAGATAGGTAGGTAGACAAAAAGGCAGACAGGTAGGTAGATAGGCAAGAAGGCAGGCCGGCAAACAGACAGACTTTTTGGGTGGATGGATGGACAGGCGCCAGTTCAGGTACGGTACAACAGTCAATGGGGTGAGCCTGCAGGGCCGGCGCCTCGAACGCCCCCCTGCCGCCTCTTAGCGTCCCCAAGGGGGTCGGCAGAGGGGGCGTTTGAGGTGCCAGCCGTCCCTGCAGGTTCACCCATTGACTAGCACTGCTCCGGAGCCGGCGCCTCCAATGCAGAAGCAGTGGCATGTTACATGCTGCCGCAGCCGCGTTCGATGCGCCGCCCCCCTGCTGCCTCTTAGCGCCCCTCTGATGGCCCCCTTGGGGACGCTAAGAGGTGGCAGGGGGGCGGTTATGTTGGGGAAGGGGAGCAATGACAACTTCCTCAATGGCTCAAGGGGGCGATTCTTTCAAAAAGGTTAAGAACCACTGCTGTAGAATACAATGTTTCAAACTACTATGGTGAATGTGCCTGCTGACTCTTGGCCAGTTTAGCCTTTAGTGAGCTGGAGTATCTAATAAGTTTAAGATTATTTATAAGAAGTTCTGTTTCAGGATATATTACTAGAATCCCTCCATAAGAAGCACACTTCCATTGCATCTTAATTATTCCCATTTGTCCATCTTGGGATATTTGTCTGAAAGTTTTAATGTGTGATGCTTGCATACTCACTAATATTCTGCACAGTGAGTTCAGTCACATCAAATAAATGGTCTTCCTCAACAATTAACTTCCTGGTAATTCTTTCAGAGAATGACAGTAATTGCTATGACGATTGGCCTCCACTTTTAATTAGAAATATAACATTCTTTTAAATGTCATTTGCCACCCACAAAAAATATTTGAATAAAGATTATTAACTAAAATCTTTCGATTTTGAGCATTCCCCTCTATTACTTGAATAACTTGAATACAGATTAATAACTAGGAACCTGAATTCAAAAGTGCTATTGCATAGATAACTACTGACCTACTGACTTGGCAAATTCAGAGGCTAGAATTTGAATTTAATTCACTAAATTCCAAATTTAGGGAATTCTGACTTTCTGATTAAGTAGAAACTGAATTTAAGATGGTGGACCTAAAAGTTCCTGTAAATCTGACATTCTGAACATTTAACTCTGTAAGATTTGTACAAGTTTAATTTTTTATGAATATGCTTTCTTTTATCAGGGTAATTGGATTTTTTACTCATGGCTTTCTCGCTGGCTATGCTGTGTGGAACATCATAGTGATTTATGTTCTGGCAGGAAATCAGTTTTCAACTCTTTCAAACTTACTACAACAGTACAAGACTTTGGCATATCCTGCTCAATGCCTCCTTTATTTTCTACTTACAATTAGTACCATTTCAGCTTTTGACAGGTATAATAAGTATTTGTGCATTCCACTGCCTTGGTGACAATGCTATGATTTATTGTGAAGCTATTCTACTAATTGGAAAAAATGATTAATAGCTTAAAGTCTTGATATTTATAATTGTAGCAGTGCAGTTTAAGTTGGCCCATCAGATGTTTTTCTGATGAATTTTAAGATGGTAAGTATGAAAACTACTCTCAAGCCAGAAAGATTTGCATCGTGTTCTGTTAGTTACTTATACTTCTTACTTTTGAAATTCTTTATTCTTTTATTATAAACTTTTATTATCAATATTTCTGAACTGGAGACATTAGCTTAACCAATTATACCAATGCAGGTTAATTAATCTCATGAAATAATTGGCCCACTAGATCAAGGTTTTAGAGGACATCTTATTTCCTTAACGTCAGTGCATAGTTTCTTACGAGATATAGCAGAACAAAGTCAACCATTTATTGGCTACTTTTAATTAAATCCATTTCATACTCATTATTCAGAATCGATTTGGCTAAAGCAGCAGTGGCAGTACGCAGTTTTCTTACATTGGACCCAGCAGCAATTGCCTCTTTCAGTGAGTAAGCAGCATTAGTTGACCATAAGCATTAGCTAATGACTCAAGTTTATGTCTTAATTATATTTTCATTCATGATCTTACGGCCTTGTTCTTTGGTTTTCATATAACTGTTCTTATTGTGTAATGTAAAAAGGCAACCGTTTCCATTAAACACTACCACAATAAATGAAAGAAATGCTAGGAGGCTCTAAGCTGATTATATAGGTAATTTATCAATAATTTGATAAGTGATAAACTAATTCTGCAGATTTATATCTCACACTTCTGTATCTGTGCTCTGAAGAGACTAAATAGCAGCAAGCTTATTTTCTGACATATACAGAAAAGAGCAGACTGAATGCTATCAAAGTGTTTTGCTTTTTTGGAATTCCTGAAAGGGAAAATCTAGGCAGTGAATTTGGGAGGTTGTGACAATAATGTAATCGTTTTTAAAGTTTTGAAAAACTTGGTTCCTTTAGCAATGCTAACTTGTGTGGATTTACTGCTTCCTCTGCCTGAATATTTAAAGAAAGTTAGCTGGGATATTTTCTGTGCTGGAAAAGTAATGAATTTGAAGCAATATTAATGTAAATTAATGATATATAATTAGCTATTACTATAGGTAGACACTTCATTTAATGACTGTTAAAAGTTACAATAGCACTGAAAAAAGTGACTTATGACCATTTTTCACTTTTATAACCTTTGTAGCATCCCAATGATCATGTGATCAAAATTCAGATGCTTGGCACTCATACATATGACCATTGCTGTGTCCCAAGGTCATGTAGATTACCTGTTGCAACTTTTGACAAGCAAAGTCAATGGGAAGCCAGATTCACTTAACAACCATGTTACTAACTTATTAACTGCAATGATTCACTTAAACAATTGTGACAAGAAAGGAAAATGGGGCAAAACTCACTCAACAAATGTCTCACTTAACAACATAAATGGGCTCAATTGTGGTTGTAAGTTGAGGACTACCTGTTCTCTGAGTCAGATTCATGGAAGAAACATAAGGATCAGACAGGTTAATGTGTTGTTAATTCTATTCCCAAAATCTGGAATATCTCAGTAATAAACATTATTGGTTTCTTCCAGTGTATTTTGCTGCTCTTATCTTGTCTCTGAGCCAACAAATGACAAGTGACAGGATCAACTTGTACATACCACCTTTAGAAAATGGTAGCCTTTGGTAAGAATTATGGACTTTTTTCTTTTTAAAAGAATATTTAAGATTTAAGCATATCTTTACTATATATGTTCATAACTAACAAATACATACGATTCTCCTCTCTCCCGCTACCCATCCCCACCCAGGGTTTCAGATGAAGAAAAACAGATTCTTCAGCCTTGGATTGTGGTTAATCTTGTGATAGCTATTCTTGTTGGGATCTCCTGGTTCTTTTTGTCATACCGGCCACAATTGGATCATAGTGAAGGTATAGACCGAAGAAGATAGATTGTATTCCATTAGAATACAGGCATCTCCTTAATAGATTATCTAAATGGCAAATTACTGATTCTTTCATAAACAATTTTAGATCAAGGAAGCTAGTAAGGAAAGGGAGATAGTATGGCTGTAATTTCAATAATTAGTCACTCTGAAAAGAACAGCAGATGACAGTGTTAGAAAAGAATAAGGGAATATATATGAAGAGACAGCAATATTGCAAAATGACTAGAGAAATTAAGGGATTGTCCGGCAATAAATAGAATTCAGTATCTCAGCATGATTATTCCGATATTTAAGAAGTACATACTTTAATCTTGTATTTTATATTTTATATTTTATGTTGCATAGTATGTTTATTTTAATTGTGATGCTTCTGACACTTAAAACATTTAACGTGTTATTCCCTTGTTAATAGTGCTGGCAGTTATATTGAGAGTAAAATGTTAATAATTTTAAGGAACTTTAGAATGCTGAGTGATATCTTTTTCAGCTTGCAGAAGAAAATTTTATATGTCAATAATCTGAAGGAGTTACATATAGGGAATCCTGATGCTAAGGGTTTCTTTCCTGCTTCCCACAAGCCTGCAACCTATTCCCCAGCTGTAATACTTTCAGAAGACCATGTAGATAGTCCTCTACTTACGACAATAGAGCCCAAAATTTCTGATGCTAAGTGAATTTATGATTTTCTTGTCACAGTTGTTAAGTGAATCATTACAGTTGTTAAGTTAGTAACATGGTTATTAAGTGAATCTGCCCTCCCCGTTGACTTTGCTTGTCAGAAAGTTGCAAAAGGTGACCATGTGACCCTAGGGACCATCATAAATATGAGTCAGTTGCCAAGCATCTGAATTTTGATCATGTGACCCTAGGGATGCTGCAATGGTTATAAGTTTGAAAAAGTGACTTTCAGTCACTTTTTTCAATGGCATAACTTTGAACTGTCACTAAATGAACAGTTGTAAGTCAAGGACTCCCTGTATCCGGGTGGAAGGAAGAAATGGAGGAATTATTTTTATGGACTTTATTGTAAATATATTTTCATATTTAAATATCCTATGATACTTTGTTTTTTT
This sequence comes from Naja naja, assembly GCA_009733165.1. NCBI lineage: Eukaryota > Metazoa > Chordata > Lepidosauria > Squamata > Elapidae > Naja > Naja naja. Next base: position 190,334,374 of record CM019148.1, read on the forward strand.
CTTGTAGAGCTGATGTTTAATGGTGAAGTGGAAGAATATCCCCTCCCGGACAAAGAAGCTAAAGTGCCATCTTAGTATAGGCAACTTCTTTAATTTCATAAGATGCTTCAGTCATTTATACTTGCATGTAATATTTTTTACACTTTTTAAACATTTAATTTGAATGAATTTTGTAATTGTGCTATTTATATGTTACAATAGAATACAAAATCATTTTTCTCAATCATCAAGTTATTTTCTATGAATTTTATGCAACTTTCAGTGAAGAAGATAAAAAGAAAAAAACAATATATTTGTTCATTCCTGATTGTCTATATTTTGATATTCAAAAGTAACTGAATGCCATGGATACTTGTCAGAGGCCAATTTCTCTTTGAATAATTAAATTCAGGTTTTTTAAAAAAATAAACTGCTAAAAGTTTTTGTAGAAACAACACCTAATTAAACTTTGTAAAATTTAGTTCTACAAATTTATCAATTTTTGCTGTTTCATTGTGTCACATTAAGGTTTCATGTATTCACAAATTCAAATAGTATTTAAACTCATGTAGTATGTATGTAATGGTGCACTTACATCCACTGTTACAAAAGTGGATTTGTCCAACAAGAATTTATCCTTTTATTCGTCTAGTATCATTTTCTTCCCTGTCTTTGCAGAAATATCCTTGAATCCTTTGTAATAGACATGCAGGGAGATTACATCAAGGGGATATTTTGATTCATTAGCTATCTTGTTCTTTTGCTAGGATGACAGTCTGGTGTACCATGTAATACACAGTAAAAGGCTAGTATTCTGTATGAGGATGCTTGTTATGTAGGTTTTTTGGGATATAGTGTGTCTATGTAAAACTTTTATTGGAAACTAGACAACCTATGACCCATTGGCTCATCCTTTCAGAAATATTTCTTCACCAGATTCCTCAGTAACTTCAACAGTGAAGAATTTTTAATGTACTGCCTTCACTGGAAAAGTTGGAATATATTCAGAAATGTATCTTCCTTGATGAACATAGTACAAACATTAACACAGGAAATGTTTTATGACATTTTGTCCTATGTCATAAACTCTTTTATGTTAATTTTTATTTCATAAAATATTTTATAACATTTGCCAAATTTCAATTCTACAGGAGTCATGGATTAGAGATTTTGATCACTTTCCCTAAGCTAGTTGATTTGAGATATCTGATTCAAAAATTGTACCCTGTGATGCACATTTCACCCAGTTAAAGGTTACAGGAACAAGAGTTTTAGTAGTACAGACTAGATTACATCAGAGGCATAAAAACATTATGGACATTTTATAAGAAGTCTTATGCTTTCAATAGTGTGCAGGTTAGTCTGTGAAATCATTTTAAAAATTCAAATTCATTTAAAGTATGAATTTTAAAAATTTTCTGGATTTTTAAAAAGCAGTTTCACGTAATATGCCCATTTTTTAAAGGATATGTGTGAACTGCATATATATAGTATTAATTTTAGGATTTGGATTGCTTTTCTTCAATTATGGACAGACAATATTAACTTTAAATACTAAAACCAACTTTTCAGAAAGCATACTACAATATAGTTCATTTTACCTCCTAAAATAGGAATAAACAATCTAGTGTTAAAAAAGGAGTTAATATGGGACATAACGCAAAACAGCCTGGATTGTGCTATGTACCCAGCTTAGGCTAGGATTTTATATTTTTGCTCAGACTATAGATTTTTGTAAAGCATTGAAGCATTTTGCAGGATTTATATTACCATTTCCATTGAATTTCCACTTAGGAATAGTAGGAAACTGCTTTTGGTTTTTGGCAGGTAAATTAGCTTCAAGTGCCACAAAAAGAAAATTCAGAAACTACAGGTTGAAGATTTAATAAGTAATTTTTGTACATTTCACTAATTTAAGGACAGTCCATTCTGAAAAATACTTCCACAGATGTTCTAAATTATGAAAGTTTGTGAACCTATCCTCCAAAAATGGAATGATTTCTCCTAAGAGTAATTTTTTGCAAGGATTTGTTCTGATGTGAACCTATCAGATTTGGATAATTTATGTGCATACATGAAAGTGCTCTGTAAATTATACAGACTGTTAAAAACATCAAATTAAAAATGTTTTTTTTTATGTTTTATCTATTTAAGGATTAAAAGCTAAACAAGGTTCATACCTTTGCCTAATAATTTAAATACTGTGTTAAATCAGCTTTTGCTATATTTAAGGAAGAATGCAGTGTTTGGGGTTTCTTTTACAGGAAACTGTACACAAATGTCTTAATATACTTTTATGATATACTTTTATAAACTAAATAACATACTAGTATTTGGTATTCAATGTGGTATAAAATTCATGAATTAATTTGAAGTAAATGATATGAACACTCACAAGACGGTCTTGCATTGGAAAGATTTTTTAATTATTGAAGGAGGTACATGAATACCAAATAATCTGAGGTAACAAGAGGAAGGCTTAGCTAAGTGACAAAATACAAAAATAGTTTTAATATACTAAATTGTATAAACAATTGGAATAGACATGTTGGTAGATTGGCTTGCATTGAAACTTATTTTTTATTATGGAAGGTACTTGAAAAAAGGGTAACTGAATGAATCCAAAGTAACAAATATAAAAATATTTTAATATACTGAAGTGTATTTTATCCATAGGATCATAGTGCAATTCTTACAATATAGGACAATATACTTGACAAGTAAGGAAATGCTTCATGACACCATGCTTCACTATAAGTGGGTCTTAACTCTTTCTGCTTGAGTCTTACTGTGGTTAGTTTGATTCTGGTTTAGTATGCTATGTGAATGAGGCCAGCCCTGTAGATTGAGGAGATGAACTCAAACATTTTTTAAAGGCGTTTGATAGAACGATGGATCTATCAGAAAATAGCTTATTAGCCATGAATTTCAAATGAGCATCGATCGAGTTTACTCCAACTTGCAAAAAGGCAACTTAAGGAAGGTTCCGATTTGAGTGTCTTGGTTATCTGGTTAGCCACTATGTTTTTCTGCGTGGAACACCACATTTAATTTCAGTAAAATCTTACCAAGTTGCGTCTATGTCACTTTCGAACACCGTCGGGCGTCGGTCTTGCAGAGGAGACTACAGACGCGAAAGATCCGCGTCTCCAGGCTGAGCAGAGATGTGGGTTTTAATAATAACTTCGGGTAGCCGCCGCCCGCCGCCACCAGGAATCCAAATTGTGACGATGCCTGAGCGGGAAAGGGGAGGGTAAGAAAGCCGAGAGGGAGGAGCAGGCGGCTCGCCAGAAATTCTCCGCCTCTCGTAGGAAGGCTCCTGGTGAGGCGGGAGATGTGAAAAGGACGCGCTCGGAAGCCTTCCGAACAGCCGACGCCTGAGCCCGAGCCCCCGCAGTCGCAGCCGCAACTCCAGCCGCCCTCGCCATGGCCATGCCTGGGCGCCGCAAGATGAGCACCCCCGTGGAGCTACCGCCGCTGCGTCCCAACCCCCCGTTGTCGCAGCTGCTGGACTCGACGGACGAGGGTGCCACTTCCGCCACTTCCTCACGCGCCCGCAGCGTCAGCTCCACCAGCACGACCACCCGTGGCTCGATGGAAGGAGACTCGGGCATCTCGCAATTCTCGGTGTCGACCATCCTCGGTCTGCGGGGCATCAGCTCCTCCTCCACCCTCAATGTCCCTGCCGCCACGACGCACAAACTCAAAGGGGAGAAGGCTCGCTCCCTCCTCAAGGTGCAGTACTCGATGCGAGGCTTCCCGGATCGGGGCTGAAGCCGGAGACTTATCTCTTTTTGGCACCGGGTTTTACCTTCGCTCAACCTCTGAACACAAGAGTTCACCTTTTCAAAATAATTTTATTGAAAGTTTTAAAAAGGGAATTTAAAAATCAATGCAAACTACTATAAAGTAAGAAAGAATCAGAAAAAAAAACTGAAAGTGCAATACAGGAAAAAAGAGGAAAGAGGAAAAAAAGGTTTCCAACCTCTTCTTTATAACAGTTATAACTACAATTATAAATTAATCTTTTTCTCTAAGGTTGAAACTTCATTCTACAGGTAATCCTCAATTTACAACCACAGCTGAGCCCAAACTTTCTTTGCTAAATCAGGGCTGTCTTAACACATGGGCCTGATGGGCACTTGCCCATGATGGGTCCCACAAGCATAAGGGACTAATGTATATTAACCCATCAATGCACCTTGTATCATATAAATACAGCAACTGTATGGCTTAGTTGTCTGGGGGCCCCAGTATACTGCTTTGCCCAGGGCCCAGAATGTTGTTAAGATAGCCCGGTGCTAAGTGAAACATTTGTTAAATTAATTTTGCCCCCTTTTATAACTTCGCTTGCCACAGTTGTTAAGTGAATCACTGTAGTTAAGTTAGTAATATGATGGTTAAGTGAATCTGGCTTCCCCGTTGACTTTGCTTGTAAGAAGGTTACAAAAAGTGATCACATGACGCTGGGACAATGCAACTGTCATAAATATGAGTCAGTTGCCAAAAGCGTCTGAATTTTGATCATGTGACCATGCTGCAACGGTTGTAAGTGGTGAAAAACAGTCAAAAATCACTTTTTTAGTGCCTTTGTAACTTTGAATGGTCACTAAATGAACTGTTGTAAGTTGAGGACTACCTGTATAATCTACTCTGTGTAATCATCAAAACCATAAACCATAGGTTCATTTTTTTCTGTTTTCCGCAAAATGTCCATTAGCCATTTCCAGAAAACAATAAACATAGATATTGTCTTTTTTCTAATCAGAAAAATCAAAGTTCCAATACTAAAGTTCCAATTCAGCTGTTTGTCCATCAGTCCCAAAAGAAAGATCACTGTTCCTAATTTTATATTAATCTTTAAAATCTTCTACATCACGGGTGTCATGTTGCTGTCACTTGACATTTCATGATGTTTTTTCCCTTTATGGAGCTGGGGTGGGCATGGTGTACATGTGACACATCTGGCTCGCAGGCCGCCAGTTTGACTCCCCTACTGTACATCAATAAATGTATGTATTTGTCCAAAATTTTCTAGCTTTTTACATGTCCACCAAGCATGATAAAATGCCCCTTCTTTGTTCACATTTACAGCATGAATTGGAAGTGCATTTATACATTCTAGACAATTTCTCCAGAACACATCCGAGGCTTCGATAGCCAGGTTTGCCTTGGGAACTGGGCACATCCAAATAAGAGATCATGGCATCTTAAATGCCAACAAGCCTTAGGGCACCACATACCTGTCAATCTTCTGAAAGACACACACATCAGAGAATATAGGTAGTCCTTGACTTACAACCACAATTGTTCCTAAAATTTCCATTGCTAAGCAAGACAGTTCTTAAGTGAGTTTCGCCCCATTTTAAGACCTTTCTTGTTAACAGTTAAGTTAGTAACATGGTTGTTAATGAATCTGGCTGCCATTGACTTTGCTTGTCAAAAGGTCGCAAAAGGTGATCGATCATATGACCCCAAGATACTGCAAACATAAATACATGCCAGTTGCCAAGCATCCAAATTTTGATCACATGAACATGATGGGGATGCTGCAACAGTTTTAAGTATGAAAAACAGTCATAAGTAATTTTTTTCAATGCCATTGTGACTTTGAATGGTCACTAAATGAATGGTTCTAAGCCAAGGACTACCTGTAGTTGAATCTTCCCCCACTGGAGAGCTGAGAATACAACTCCCAGAATTCCAGGCCGGAGAACACTGGAATTCTGGGAGCTGTAGTCTTGTCAAACTACAGGGCACCATAGTGAGGATGCCTGGGTTCGTGAAAGGACAATTCAATGTGGTTTCTTAATCAAAATAAAGTAAGCATTGTTTCATAGTTTTTTGTGAGATGCTTGGCTATGCATTGTTCCCTTGTGCCTTTTTAGAATAAATACAGTCTAGTGCCAATTCAATAAGTAGATGATGAAATGAATTTCTAATTATGATCTTCCCAAAATTTCACATTCCATTCAAAAACCATCTCCAGTAATTCTATTCTGGATTAATTTTTTCTATTACCTGAAATGTAGACTCTACAAGCATAGGTGAATACTCTTGGATACCAAAGAGAATCCCCTTTCTCAGATCCTATACAATTTAAATGTACATCAACATGCTTTTGCCTTTGGTAGGTAAGTTCAGTGAATTCTGGGTTACTTGCTCACATATCCTTTATAAGATAAAATAAATAAAAAATGAGCAGGTATGAACCTATTCTAATTGCTTCATCAAGATGTATATATCAATAGATAAACTGTCCTATTCAAGGGGAAGGGAGGGCTGTCAATGTACAGCATTCCCATTATACAGTTGTTATTTCCCACACTCCAATTAAGGACTAACTGAAGGACACAAACCTGCTCCCTTCTTGCATTCAGCCAACATGCTTAAGAAGGTGAGATTAGGGCTGTGTTAAATGGAAGCAGAATTTCCACAGTCCAGCATTCCATACTAGCTGAGACTTGGTTTTCCTTCAGCTAGAATGCTGGCTTCTATTATGAGGTAACCTTTCCTCTCCAGGATTTGACTGGTAGGCACAAAATATCTAATTCCCAGCTTTTCCAATTATAACTGTACCTTGGATTACAAATGTGCCAAGTTCCAAGTTAGGGGATGACCTAGAAGTACCTTTTTTATTCATCCACCCATTCAATTAGTATCCTTCCAGAAGCTCAAGGCAACACATGTACCCATTATTCCAGTTATTATACTCGCTGTTCTATGAGGTAGATTAAATTAACAGATGGTATCTACCCCAATTTCATCCTGTGAGTTTCCATGACTACAGGTAGAGATGAATCTGGATTTCCTGGTACTGCACCATGATGACTATACTTCATCATGTCCCTATTTCTGGGAAAAGATTAATAAATCTAATTTCCATTACATTTTAAATCCAGTTGAGCACCAGTTTATGGTGTGAACTGTTGTTATCTAACTCTACGTGCTTTGTAAGTACAGGTAAATTGTTTTTCTGAGGTTACATTTAATATTCTGCTGTTCTGCTGTACAAATGCCAAAACTGATTCTGTGCTACTGAATGAACATTTGCTTGTTCATGGTCAGATTATCTTCTGCTTTTTTTATTTGTAAGTGATTTTGTTGTGTGAATCTGTTGCTTTAGATGTATTCAGCCCTAGAATTAGGAGTTCCAATTTGATTTATATTAAAGTCATTCATTTCTATAGATTTAGCCTAAAGGTTAAGAGCATTTATGAGGAGAATTTATTCTTTTTATGTGTTATTCAGATAGATTTAGTGGGGAGGAAAGTGTCCTTTATTTGGTTTGTTTAAATTAATCTTTATTCATTCTCAGAGTACTTCCTGAGGCCATTTAATTCATCTGATTGACCAATGTAATTTATTTCTTTAAAACCATTATTAAATAGCTTTTATAATATATTGCAAGTGCAAATTGCCAATAAAATCTGGCTTAGCATACAGGTTGAGCATTTTAATAACATATGCAAATTGCTCAGCACAACATATTACCAATCATATCTTTGCTTCTCTCATGTAGTAGTTTTCTCCATTAATAATACCCCATAGTTAAAGTACAAACATGTCAAACCATAAAGCTGCAGTTCTATTTAAAATGCACTTTAGTTTGGATCTTGGAGAAATTATGATGAAAATAGTAAAATCAACTTCTGCATTTGGGCAATTTACAATCTGGAAATAAGCCATGTTCCTTATGGCTCTCATTTAAAACTCGGCTAATTGAAAAGTATGGCAAGCATTGATTCTAGTTTTTCACCATTGCAGTAAGCATTAAAATTGGAATAGATATTGAAAAACTCTTCCTCCCTCCCTCTATGTGTGTGTGTGTGTGTGTGTGTGTGTGTGTGTGTGTGTTAGAAGATGAGTCATCTAAGGCAGGGCTGTCAAACTCCTGGCCCATGGGCCAGATGCGTCACACTCTGGCCACACCCACGCCTGGTTTAGCAAAGGGGGAAAAAGTCTTGATACATTACATGACGCTGCCATGATGCTGCGAGTTTGACACCCCTGATCTAAGGGAAACTAGATTATACAGAGAATGCATATTCACTGGATATTCACTCATTCTAATAGATATGATTCTATTATTTACTGGGTTTAGCTAGCCATATATTCAGCTGTGCCCTTTGAGATATCATTATATTCCCTTCCTTTTTATGGTCTCATGCCTGAATCATATAGTCAATTATATTCCAATTTAAGCATGTAATTACATGGTCCAGCCTAATCTACTTAATTTGTTCATTCCTAAAACATTCCATTTAATGTACTTCTTTTCCTATTTTCCTAATGCACTTTGACAAGTTGAAGTTTTCCTTAGTTCATACTTCTTACATTCCATGTTATGATTGCACATCTTCTTTAAAATTCTTTTTAAAGTGCAATAATTAAAAAGTTTCCAGTATTAGAACTGTGATTATTCCATATATTTTGTAGAGAATTGTGGATTAGTAGTTTTTGAGGAGGGCTACTTCCTTGTGTCCCAAACATGAAATTGATCTTTCTTTTTTCCTGCAGTATACTTGGCTGATATTTTTATTGAATTATCTACCAGGCCTATGTAAGATGACTTTGATTCACCTCAAACAAGAGATATGCTCCATTGATCTCATCTGATTCTTTTTGTGGAAGCAAATAGGAAATGTGATTGGCCTCAACAAAGCAAATTATTCCTAGCAGAACAAAATCCAGAGATATTACTCAAAGCACTTCTGGATTTTGTTCTGCTGAGAAGGCAATGAAGAATCTTTATGCCTTGACGGAATTATTAAGGAATCTCTTAATAGTTAATAATGTACTATTCCTGCAACAGCACTTTCACAGTTTGGTGGCAGGAAGGACAAAGACACTGCACATTTATAAAATGTTTCATCAAAGCAAATTGCGTTGTCTTTTTCTTTCGAGAATTCAGATGCATAATGACAGACAAGCTACAAAGAGTTTCCTTACAAGTCATGGCTTTTCAGCCTGATTTTGTAGCACTTTTCCTTTTTATGTTTTGTTTTCAGGTTCTAGTAGTTATGATTTGTCCAGCTAACAGAGCCTAATTTACCCTTTTTCATAGATGTTAATGAGAAATCAGAAGGTAAATGAAGACTCAACACTTCACATGTCTGCTGACATCCATAATTTAATTCCTTGTGGTGATGTGGTATGTAATTAAATATTTATTCTTTGTCATGCATTGCATTTTATTGCTAATCAGATGCTTTAAGATTGCAAATATATTTCGATGATAAATGGTGGGAGATGTCCTTGTGAAATATCACATCTGTTGTATGAACCTATTCTTGTCTTAAAATTTTAAAACTTATTTTGTGCTAGAATTGATTACAAACATTGGTGGCCTCTGCATTGGATCTCAGCAACTGGCAGCACTCAGCTAACTTTATTTGGGTTCCAAAAAGCCAGTTTGGTTAAGGCACCAGGCTAGAAGCCAGGAGACTATGAGCTCTATAAAAAGTTCTGCACAGTCAGGTCTCCTAAATGTGGGAATATCACAGTTGGATGCCAGAGTGTGAAGTCTAAAACAGATCCCTGAAGGTGGCAGTGGCCAACCATTTCCACAAAGTTGCCAAGAAAACTACACGATATGTTCAAAAAGCCCAGGTGTTAAGCCAACCCAAACAAAGTTGTATTGTTCTGTATACTAGCTTAGCATATCTGCCTATGCTGGAGATATAACTGTACGTACTGCAGTCTTAGTATTCCATTATGATCAGTGCTTTCCGGTACAGCAAGTCTGGAAATAAGGAGAGGTTTTCGGGCTATAAGAGCTATTAAGGAATGAATAGCTGAAGCTGCGAGGTTTTCGAGAAAACATTGGACAGCTATCTGTCTGGGATGTTATAAGGATTCTTGCCCCAACAGAGGGTTAGACAAGGAGATGTCCAACCCTATGATTCTAAGTCAAAATACTCTAATGCATGCTAAATAGGTTCAAAACCTATGCTGATATTTTATTAGTACAGTACTAACTACAGTAGCAATTTCCTAACTCAAAGTGCTGACAGCTAAGTACGCTTTTCAGACTTGTATGTGACTTTATAATGAAATGAATATATTTCCTATTTCAACAGGCAGGCTTGCTGGCAATTAATGTGAAACAGTGCAAAGATTTTACCTCCAAATGTATCTTTTTACCCCTGGTGCTTGTATAGTAGCTGATTAACAAACTACACTTTCTTAGAATAGATGAAGATATGATGTGAGAAGTTCATGAATTTGGTATCAATGTTGCTGCAGTTCTAGACACATATGGTGCAATAGAAGCAGCAGGATACTTGAAAGGCAGTCAACATTAGACTATAAATTATACATATCATTGTTGACAAGCTCACAGCATTGTGGTGAATGTAGAGTATCCGTGAGGCTTTTTTAAAAGCAACTTTGATAAACGCATGTGCAAATACTGTATTTTCCTGCACAATTCACATTTTTTCCTGTCTTCGTAAGATACTACATAGCCTTATTGTTTAATGTACTATGAGAAATTTTATATAAAATATATTTAATACTTTACACAGTTTCCATCTTCCCTTGAAACATGGCAAAGTTCACAATTTATTTATTTATTTATTTATTTATTTATTTATTTATTTATTTATTTATTTATTTGACTTGTATGCCGCCCCCTCTCCAAAAGGACTCGGGGCGGCTCACAACTAAAAACACAACAATAAGTATTTACCTAAAACATATTAAACAACACAAGCCAAATGTACAAGTTTAAAACCCCAGAAACTAAAACACCCATCAGCCGCCCCCCTAGGAGGTCAGCACAGCCCGGACTGCGCAAATAACCAGGTCTTTAGATCGTGGCGGAAGGAGCGAAGATTGAGGGCCAGCCGGAGCTCCGGCGGAAGCTGATTCCACAAAGTGGGAGCCGCCACAGAGTAGGCCCTCCCCCAGGTCATCGCCAAACAACATTGAGTCGCTGACGGCACCCCGAGGAGCTCCCATCTGTGCGCTCGCACAGGGCTGTTGGTATTTGATGCTGGCAGGAGTCGTTCTCGTAAATATCCTGGACCCATGCCTTGTAGGACTTTGAATGTTATCACAATGGACTAAGAATCAGTGTTTCCAATAGATAATTGATGGTCTGAAACTAAATTAAGTAAAAAATAGCAAATGGGGGGAAATCTTTTACTCAGACTTCCTCAAATCCCAAAGTAAGTTATGCAGGTCTAATCCACATATCAAAAGATAAGGTCTAAAAACAGGAATAGAGTTAATTAAATTAGGACTCCCAGGGAATTGCATTTTCACAAGAATAAGCATCATAGATGACACATACCTACACACCATGCACCATAAGGGTCTCCCTAGAATCAGCACATAGATTCTTCCACACCCAGGACAAGCTCCCCTGTTTAACTATGTCGCTTTACCCCATTTCTCTGCAGCTGCCCCAAAGGCATTTTTTTTTGCTTTTTAGGAATAAATATTTATTTTTTCTTCACAACTATCTGGATCTCATTTTTATTTATTCTTGAGCAACTCTGGCTCAAGTTGGAACTCCAAATTATTCTTCTGACAGTATTTAAAAATATCAGTACTTTCAAACATCAGTAATTTAATTGCTGAAAATACATTAATAAGTAACCATGGTTTAGTTTTGAACTACGTTTGTTGCTCATTAATCACAACTATGGCTGATTCTGATTGTGGTTTCTGTGGTTTCCTGGATTATTTAGCATGTTGTCAAAACTTCTTGTTAATCCAAAATGTGCAATGCAAGAAAACCAGGAATTTACTTCAGTCAGCTTTCTTATGTGAGAATACTGACAATAGTTTGTTTAAGGCAGCAGACAATGCAGACAACCATTAGATGGCAGCAAAGTACTAAAGTTTTCTATTTCTCTTTTCTGCCAAGATAGATTTTATCTGGATTTTTACAACCCAGATACATGACAGTCCTAGGTTTCCCACTTGTTCAGTAAATCATGGCTTAGTACTTAGTATGATATGTGAATACAGCTATTGTTTCAACGCAATTTGGGATTACTCCTTACATGCTGCGCCACATAACACTAGAAATCTCTTATTTGTTTTCTTTTTAGACTGTATTTTACATTCCTCTAAGTCAGAATTGAATGAATAGAAATCTAATTATGTTTTATAGCATGCTCTGAAATCTTCTAAGACTCTTACGCAGTCAACTTGCTTTATTGTAATTTTCTGACCAGAAAGATCTAGGCTTCCTTAACATAGAACTCTCACAGTCAATGTTAAACGTGATACCTACTTATTGATTCGTATTAGTATTGATAAAATCATGAAATGCACAAATCCCCAATTGTACAGAGCACACTTCAGGACCAGAAAGATGAATACAATCTATTTCGGAGATGTGAGATATTTTTCTGTAAAGGTATGTTTGTTTGTTCTTTTCTTTTATATTTGTATGTTTATACTTTTCTTATACAATTATCTTTTCCATCATGGCCATAAAATACTTTACATGAAAATCTAAATACTTCTACATTTACTTTGGTAGCAATCTGGTGATGTGCATTTTTTTTCATAGCAAATGTAATCGTTTGAATTAACCCATTAATTATTATTTGAGCAGATATTTTTCAATTGCTCCACTACAAATTTATGTTCCTGTAAGTGAAGTTATTGTTTCCTGTTTCCTATTTTCTTTCTTTTTAATGCTAACAGGAACAGACACCCTCATGCCCTGCATATGGACTTTACTAATTGCAATAATAATAATAATAATAATAATAATAATAATAATAAATATAAGTATAAATATAACAACAATAATGAAATTGCAGCATGATGACAAGATGCCAAATTGACTCTTTCATATTTGCAGTCCAGTGTCATACACAAGCTTATCAGTCATAGATATTACTTTGTGGCATCATAACATCTATTTGTCACTTATTATCTTCTCCCCCTTATATACACTGGATTTTAATTTGGACTAGTTTTGTCCAGTTTGGCTAATGGTAAGAGACTGGGGACTATTGCAGAAATATCCAGTGGATGTGAGACTGCCCAGTGATTTAGTGAAATTTCATTATAGAAATAAAGAAGAAGAGTTGGTGAGCAACTGTGAGTCTGTTCACACTTGGTCTGCATAATCTGTTCATCTAATTCTTCTTCTATGAATCCATACTTATCAAGAATCAATGAAATGCCCTCAACTGCAGGAAAGAAATAATTAATGTTGCTAGGCAGTTTACTAAACTGGATTTCTATTGAATAATTACAGGAGGCTCTCGTTGGCTAGTATAATGCTCTATTAAATGTCATTTAATAGAGCATTATACTAGCCAACGAGAGCCTCCTGTAATTATTCAATAGAAATCCAGTTTAGTAAACTGCCTAGCAACATTAATTAAAAAAATAAATTTTGCCTTTAGCTAATAGTAAAGTAATATCTGAACTATAGTAATATAATATGCTAGAAAAATATATGTGTGGCATATAACTTTGCGGTAATATTGCCATTTTGACTGTATTTATTACTATTTAAGTCTTCCACAACCGAATCCCCCATTTTTTCCTCTTTTGGTTGGAGACCACCTGCTTTTGCAAGAATCATGATTTGCAGATTTTCATTCATTCTTCTTCTTTGGAGACAAACCTAAAATTTTGGGGTTCAGAAGCACAGCCCTATCTTATTCTTATTATTTAGCTGCTGCCTGGACAAAGTTCAACTGACTCCTTGAGAACAATCAGCAATAGTTCTCTACACCTGATAAATCAGGACTTACTAGAGTTATGGACAACAGAAATTCTCCAAAATGCTGCACACCCTTACTTCTTCCCCTTTTTAGGGAGAATGGGTTAGGGAGAAAACAGTTCCCTGAAGTGTCACAGCACATTGCTTTCCTGATCCAAAACCCGCTACCTATAACTAGAGAAATGACACCAGGGGTTAATATATTAATATATTTTAAGCAGAGCCCAAAGAGAGCTCCAAGAACAGGTGGCTGTCAATCAAATTAATGAACTGATATCTATTGCGTTCAACTGCTGCCAGTTGGCAATATTGATGGATATATTCTTTTTTTTCATAGTAAATGTTTGCTACATATTTTGATTTTCAGGTTCCAAAACAGAAAAGTGATCCTAGGAACAGGATTGTTTTAGAGTTGGTGGGCTTTGAAGGTCCAAAAGACTTTCCAAGGCTGTTTGGGAATGTAACTATGCACCTTTATGAAGTTATTCAGGTAGGTTTAATATAAAAGCTGTTCTATATATGCTGCAAGACAAAGAGTTGTAAATCTTATATCATAATAAGTGGCTTTGGAGAAATTAACTTGCAGTTGATGATGATAAGTTGGGGTAGTGGTAAGTTGAGTCACCATGTGACTAGACCCAGTTTTATGACTATTTGTATGATTATCATGAGTCACTGCGGTTGTTAGACAAATCATATTCATTAAACAAACCACATGGTTGTTAAGCAAATCCATCTTCCTCTATGGACAATTTTTACCAGAAACTGACCAAAAAACATAGCAAATCACAATCATGTGACTGCATGACACTCCATCCAATCATAAATGTGAGCCAGTTACTAAGCACCCAAATTGTGATCATATGACTAGGGCAATGGTGCAATGGTTTGTGACAGTTGAGAACTACCTATAAAAGGAACGCACATAGAGCAGAATCAAGAGAGGTCAGCGGTCCAATAGTAAACAGTCCCAAGGAACATGGCTGTTTTTTCCAGCCCACAAACTACATTGTTTCATTTCTCACACAGAAATCCACATTCAAGACAACATCTTTTCCCAATAATTTATCATACAAGGGAGCTTGAAAATGGGGGTTGGCCTTACCTAAAACTTTCTGAACATTTTTTATGGACTGTTAAAGCCTGAAAGCATCTGCCAAGGTTCAGCTTTACTCATATTAGTGAAGCATAAAGATCAATCATCCAGTATCAGGTTGAATATATTATTTTTCTAATTCCACTCAAATTCTGTCTTTCTGTAAACTGAGTAATGTGCCCACAGAAATTTTCTACAAAATTATCTCCAGCTCTTTATTGTAACCTTTCTAACAGTTCTCCTAATTACACCTTTACAGTACGTATATTGTGGAACATAACTAGCCAGTGTTTGCTTAAGTGCACCATTATACGCCCATAAATTCAGCTGTCTTTCATGGATCCAAAGTTCCGGTTTTTGCTTTTTATAGGCTTAAGGTAAATTGCCAATAGTAGTAACTATTACCAGAAGTGTTCAGAAAATTATTGTGTCAGTCTGTTCACCTTGAAAGTCTCAAACAATTGAGACCTCACTTTGCCTTTTTAAAGTTTGCCTGCTTCATAACTAAGTAGATGTATCATTTCTCACACTGGGATTTTTGGAGAAAAATTTACATGAATGGATTTACATGACTGCTATTCAGGAAAACAAACAAATACTTTGTTAAACTTTTTAGTAATTTCTTATTACTATCTTATACTGTAACTCATACCCCCTTGTAGGATGATAATATAGTAAACTAATTTCCTACATATCAATGAAGGTGATTCAATCCATCTGTAAATAAAGGAAGATAAGTTATTAAATATTAAAGACCTGGTCAGGTTTTTGGAATGTTTGTGAGCACAGGTGGGATTCAGCCATTTCTCACTGGTTCACCCGGACCATTAGTTAATTGGTTATGCAGTTTAGAGAACCAGTTAAAAATAAAGTGCAAGAGAGGTTTTTTTCCCCTCTGTCTCGCTTCAGTTAATCAGTTAATAACTTCAGGCAGATAGCCAAGAACCACTTAACAGTTGCAGCTGGGATGCAGCTGATACACACTGAATCAAGTCAATAAACAACAGAAACTGACAGGATTAGGGCAGGGAAACCACCCATCTAAGGATGGGATTAACCTCTTCCCTTCAGGAAGAAGGACATGATTACAAACATTTTCATTATAAAGAGTAACACTTCTGTGATCAGCTGATACTCCCTGGAGTTCCCCAAGAGCTTTTATAGCTGCTGCAGTGTTGCCTACTTTTTGTTTCTTCCTGACAATGATGCAGCTTGATCATACAGGTCGTGAACTTAATGCATGTATGGTCCAGCCAGCTGTATTGCTTCTGCTGTGAAGCACTCAATTTTGAACATGGAGAACATAGACTAATAGAGTTGGAAGGGTTAATGACTTTTGGCAGCACGCCCAGGCTTTCAATTAGCCTGAGCAGTTGCTCTTAGATTCCCTCTCAGCTGCTGCATTTGCTTTGGGGTTGACTTTTTTTTTAAAAAAGGAAATGGCTGTTTTAAATTTTCTGCATTGTTTTAGTGGTTCCTTGCACTGTCCTTTTGGGGTATACTTCCCTCACTCTTTTTGAAAGCCTCTAGTGATGGAGCACCCACAACTTCTGAAGGGACAGAACAATTAATCAGTGGAACAACTTGCATCCAGAAGTTGTAAATGTTCCAACACTGGAAGTTTTTAATAAGAGATTGGATAATCATTTGTCTGAAGTGGTGTAGGGTTTCCTGCCTAAGCAGGGGGTTGGACTAGAAGACCTCCAAGGTCCGTTCCAACTCTGTTGTTCTATTCTATTCTAAATATTGGAACAATGCTATTTTATTGTGAGTTGAATTAAGGAGAAATTTCTTAAGGGTGAGACCAGTCAAATTGGCCATGCCCATTCAGTCACATGACCCACTTCCCACAGAAAACACCAAAAGCCACAAAACCTGGATAGGTGTGGCTGGGGGTGTGTGTCATGTGACTGGGTAGGAGTGACATTGAGTTGACCATGCCCACCCACTCACATGACCACCAAGCCATGCCCCAGAACCGGTAGTAAAATAATTTGAATCCCACCACTGCTTGTGAGGCTGTAAAGCTCTGCTACTCCTTATTTAGCTTTAGTAGCTTCAGTTTTAGTTTAGTTCACTCCAGCAAACTGTTTTAATTTCAACTCCTCCATGCATGATTGGCTATCTTCCTCCACTATTTACTGATGTCAGGCTTAGCTTTTGTAGTATGGATAGTGAAAGTCCCTTTCAAGGCCAATCATTAGTTGCTAAAGAAGTTAGGATTATGGTTGATAAGAACAAAAAAGTCTTAGTCCTGGAATAATAACAAACCAAATTAACTACAGGAAGGATCCATTCCATCCTCAAGGCTTCAAAGCCTTTTTGTAACTCATACTAATTCATAATCAACAAAAGCTAAGGATCAAAATCAAATCTGGTGTTTACTTATACCAGATAAGTTAAAACTTTCCATTTAGCTGCAAGAGGGTTTGATTTTTATTTAATGTGGTGGATGAATCAAATTTATTGCTGTAATTTCATGCATTTTCTGAACTCTTTGAAATCTTTGTGTTGGACTAAAGCTTTTATTGCTTTTATGAAGTAAACAGAAAAGCTTTTATTGCTTTTATGAAATAAACACAGAAAAGCAATTTAAATTTTTGTTTTGGCCCCCATATTTAGAAGCAGTCCTTCGTTGAAACATGTCCTATGAGGATTAGAAACATGGTAAGACTTTAAAAAATTTTTTTTTTAATAATATTAAATTTATATGTAAACAGTACTTTTTATTGTCATTGCAATTTTGTAAGCTCCATTTGTGTTGTTGGCATAACAAAGGATAGTTTATGAACTATACTTTATAAATACAATAAATTCCAATACATTCAGGAATATATCAGCAGAAGATAAAAATGATCGTATTCTTGTCAAGAAATCTAGTTTATTTGAGGAAATATTCACTTTTCTTTCTTTTTTCTGCAAATGAAATTGGTATAAAATAACAGGTTTAGTAATGAATTCTTATGCTTTCTTTAGTACAGATGTGTAGATAGTAACAAGGATCCAGTGGAAGAGATTTTTCAATAAATAAATAAATACTGATATCACACCCATATATATTTAGAGGGTTTTTTCTTGTAAATTGTTCAATCATATGGTGGTTTCCACTACCAAATGACCACCTCACAAACTTTTTGATTCTAGTGTAAAACTTTTCTAAGATTGATCAGTCTGATTTATTTATTTAAGCAACCCTGGACAGCTTACAATTAAACAATCAATAGCAATAATAGAAAAAATAGAAAAACCTGTTCTGTAGTTACACTGCTTTAATGCACCCACATTCTCACCCAACTCTGACCTTACATTATCTCAATGTTGGGGAAGACTCAAGTTTTAAGTGCTGTCCCAAAGGATAGACAGGTAGGGTCCTATTGAATACCAAGGGCCATTATTGCTGAGCACCAACCACCCTCCCAACAATTTTCCTAAGAAAGGCAGATTGTAGTCTGGACAAAAGTTGTCAAGAATTGTTGGGTCCAATGATCTCTTGAGAAGGGGGTACACCACTGCCTCCTTCAAGGCATATGGTATACTCCTTCCTTCAAAAAGGTATTAACCACAGCTTGAACTGTCATCTTCCAAAACTGTTACCTCCTTGAAATACCACCTCCAAGGAATCCTTAACCAAGAGGGGCATGAGTCCAGAACACAGGTGGTTGAAATCGCAGCCACAAAGACCCTATCTAGTTCCTTAGACCATTCAACTCAAATTCCTCCCAAATAATAGAGCTCAGATGTCTCTCAGTTGCTTCCAATGGAGTTGCCCAGCCAGTCCAGTTCTGAGTCAAATCAAGCAACTTTGTTTATCAGATGTTGAGAACAATTTTCACAGCAGTCCTGTAGAAGAAACCCTGGCTTCTTCTGGTTATCTGAAATAGGGCCACTGGGCAGTTATCTGTCATGTAATAAAGAGAAATGAGAACAGTTCACCAGCCTTATGATGGCAAGTTATAGAATACAGAATAACAGAGTTGGAAGGGACCTGAAGGTCTTCTAGTTCAACTTTCTCCTCAAACAGGAGACCCTATACTTTCCCAGACAAATGGCTGCCCAACCTCTTCTTTAAAATGTCCAGTGAAGGAACACCTACAACTTCTAAGGCAAGCCATCCCATAGTTTAATCTCACTGACAGGAAATTTCTCCTCAATTCTAGGTTGAATCTCTCTTTGTTAAGCTCCCATCCATTACTTTTTGCTTGCCCTCAAGTGCTTTGGAGAATAGGTTAATTCCCTCTTCTCTGTGACAGCCCCTCAGATATTGGAAAACTGCTGTCATATCACCTCTAGTCCCCTTGGTAAATTTTAATAAACACTCTTACCTGTGCTTGGTTGACTTCACTCTTTGTCTTTCTCCAGCAATGCTTAAGGTGTCTCATGTCATTTCATCTCACAGAGCTACTTGGTAATCCATATTGTTCTACAAGCACAGAGAGTTGCACAGGTGCAATTTGCTCCAGTGTCCCCATCATCTGCTCATTCCAAACTGCAATGAGGGCCATTGACTGAACCATATGCCTGTGCTTCGGGAAAACAACAACAACAAGCTCCTCTGAAGCTGCCCTGGGTCAATCAGGCATCTGTCTTATCATGTTCAGATTTGTTCAGATAATGGGATATCAGTTCAATTCAATTTATTCCTTTTAGGCATCACTTGAACTGTTCACTATAAAAAAACAGAGTAAAAAGAGACAATAAAAGTAAGAAGACAAAATGGTGAATTTAGCCAGCAACAAACTCACACGTGCAATATTGAATGCAATAGCCACCCTTTACCTCTCGCAACATCATAAGAACATGATTAGGAACTTGCAAAAAAGATAGATACTAGCCAATGAGTACTTTTCTTTTCTAAGCAATAGCTGTATACAAAGGATTATTACTCCCATCAGGATTTGGTTGCAGGCCTACCTTCAGTTAAGAAACATCATGAGTATGTTTTCTTCTGTCATGTGAATGTTTTCTTTGGAAGCCAGTTATGAAATGCAAGTTTTTTTATTATTGTTTAGGTAGTCTTTTTTATTTATACATCATACATATACTCAGACTCATGGTAAAACCAGAAATACTGTTGCATCTCATACTTAAAAGGATTTTATTAGATTTTTAGGATATATAATATACATTGCAAACTAAAAGCAGTATGTTTACACTTTTCAGATATTCTGCACAGCAGAGGTGCAATTTATGTTCTGTTATGGATGTCTTGGATATGGATATTCACATCAGGTTGCTATCTCCTTCTTAAAGTAGATTATTTGAATTTTAATCAGATATTGAAGGGAGAGATGATTCACACTCGCCATGTAATGAATTGTTAAAGGAAGATGAATGGACCAGATGAATTATGTGATATGCAGTTTAAGGCAGGGCTTTAATCTTATGCTAAATCTGTCATCCACATATATAGTAGAACAGCCTTCCATAACCCAAAGCAGGAAATAAAGTAATTTTTCCTACTAACTAACTGGGGTTTTGGATAAAGATGAAACATGCAGACATAAACAACAGGAGAAATTGCAATCCAGTGAAGCATGTGCTGACCTACAGTATGTTAGTTAGTTTACTTTATTGTCATTGCACCTTATACAACAAAATCAAACACCATTTTCAGTGTACATCATGACCATGAAAATAAACACAAACACACATCCTTCACACTCCACACATTGAATTGAAAACCCTGACATCACACCAACACTGCACCATACAGTAGAATTCAACAGAGCTACTGTCCTGGGATAGAAGCTGTTTTTCAGCCTATTTGTCCTTGTTTTTATTATTCAAATAGTTCAAAAAAAGGGTTCCCAGGATGAGATGGATCTTTGAGAATGTTTTGAACTTTCTTAAGGCAGGGGGAGCTATAAAACTCTTCCAAAGAGGGGAGCGGGCAACCAATGATCTTCTGGGCAATGACGTTAACCCTGTGGCCTTAGTTATCTGCATTATAGTATGTGGTTTCCTCTGCAGAGACAGAAGAAATAAAAGAAACTTGCACTGAGACAGGTCCTCCAGTCAATATATTTAGACCAGGGAAAATGAACATGAAAATGAACCAAACTGAATCTGGTTTTATATCTTTTTGAATAATATCAAAATTTCCTCTCAGAACCTTGTAAAATCTAAAATGATTTTGCAGGAAAAACAGAAAAGGACAAAACTCTCTTTCTCAATTCTCCCTTTATCCCAAGAAATATTCAGAAAGGGGACATCTGAAAACCACAGGTATCAATATTATTTACTGTCATGTGCAGAAGAAATGAAAACAGGTGCAAATATGTATGATAGAGGACAAGAAGGATCTGTCACACTGACAGGACAAGGGATAGGAAAGTGAGAATATTTTAAAATGGTTTAGCAAAACCAAAAATCAAGCTCTAAACCAGAGCAAGAAAATTAATGGATTGTTCTAATCAAGACATAAGTAGATATCCAAATGAATAATCCATGAAAATTCTATAGGTTTATAAGTCAATCCATAAAATAGAAGAGTCAGCTAAGTACATAATACCACAACGATTTAGTTGTTTTGAGCTACAATTCATGTCTTCCAATTAGGCAATGATAGGTCTGGAAAGTATTTTAGTAGAAGTAGCCAGATCATATCCATATAATTCCAGATTGGAAATAGAAATAGAATTACAGATAGTATTTGGAGTAAGAAAAACAAATACAGTAATACTTTACCAGTTTGCTCCCCCATGGATGCTGTAGTAAAAGACTAAAAAGATTGTGGTACATAATCTGTAAAACTTCAGCTAGTTTGGAGCTTTATTCTTTATGCTATTTTATAAAATGTATATTAATAAACTGAAATTATATTGTTATTTATTTTATAACGTGGTGGTTTTTTTGCAGTTGAAACTGCCAGGAGCAGATCCTGCCCAGGCTGTGGCATATTCCATGTTTCTACGGGTTCCACCACCAGAAGATAGAAAAGATTATTCAAGGCACTTATACCAGACATTAAATTGTTCTGATAAATTAATTAATGGCATACATACAATATGTCATGTAGTTTTAGAAATAAATTATTTTTAAATGAATTAGAACTGTATAGATTAAAATGAAAACATTTATCTGAAAATATAAATTAACTCTCATCCATGAGTGCCTCTTGCCTAGGAAGTAAAATTTTATTCCAGATGACAAATATATTCTCTGTCTTTTCCTATTCTTGGGAAAAGATATATGAAGAATTGGGAGAGAATGATTTTGACTCTCATTCCAGTATTAGATAACCCAGTGTTAACATATACTGTGTCCTGAGAATTCAAAATCTTTTTTTAAAAAAATTATCAGAAATTGACATTAAAACAGGTTTTGCAAATCTTGGATTTGTCCATTCAAAGTTTGAGACTTATTTAGGCACCTAGGTTCTAATTTTTACTAAAAAATACTACAGAACCTGATTTATACAAAGGCTTTTCTCCCAATTGGACTGTGGATATCTACACTCGTACCTTGAGTATATGAGAGAGAGAGAGAGAGAGAGAGATTGTACATTTATAGATGCATAATTATATCAAAAATTGTCTTATATAAATTTCAATTATGTGTTAGAACACATGTAAACCTTTTCTCAGATTGAAGATCCTAATTTTTAGCAATATAAAATCTTCCCTAAAATCTGTTTTTATTTCAGTTATTGGTCAGCAACGCATGAATGAAATTCAGAAGGGGTGTTGTCTTACCTGATAGGCTTCTTCTCGGTGTGCTGAGAGAGAATCCAAGTAATGGGTTAACTCTGCTCTTCTGCTCTGAGATTGAGTTCTGTCAAACTTCTGTAGCCATGCCTCTTGACTGTGTCCCAGTTTTGATGAAGGCATAGCAATTGACTTGACATACTTCTGTTCTGATTTGTCCACTCCTGGACTCTGGACCAGACAGTCGCCAGGGTGGGATTGGATTCTCTCTCAGCACACCTAAAAGAAGCATATCAGGTAAGACCAACACCTCTTCTCCAGTGTGCTGAGGAGAATCCAAGAATGGGACATACCAAAGCCAGCTTGTCCTAAGGGTGGGCAGTGGTCTGGTCCCAAGTCCCCTGGTCCATGTGCACTCTCTGGAGAATTTGCTTGATGAAGGCCGCTTCAGCCGAAGCGAAGGCGCCCAGTTTGTAGTGTCTTATGAATGGGGATGGAGAGGATCATGTTGCTGCCCTACAGATTTCATTGATAGAGGCCTGTGATGCTCACGCAGCTATCGTGGCTGCGTTTCTGCTGGAGTGGGCTGTCACTTGCCAAGGCAACGGGAGAGCATGAAGCTCATAGGCTTTGGCAATGCATGCCCATATCCACTGGCATACGGTCAATGCTGTAACCTTGTTCCAGCGTAGAGGGCTGGAAGGATACAAACAGAGACTCTGTCTTTCTAAGAGAAGCTGTTCTCTTGATGTAGATGTGGAGGGCCCTCCTAATGTCCAAGTTGTGCCACTTCTTTTCTAGGGCATGGGTCAGACTCAGACAGAAGTCTGGCAAGATTATCTCCTGTGTTCTATGGAACAAGGAATTAACCTTGGGAAGAAAGGAGGGATCCAAGCGCAGAATTACCCTGTTTGAATGAAATACACACAGGTCCTCCCTTATGGAGAGGGCCGCCAGTTCAGATATTCATCTGGCTGAGGTAATGGCCACAAGGAAGACTACCTTGCAGATGAGGAAGTGCAGGCTCTCTGACCATAACGGCTCAAAGAGCGTAGAGGAGAAAGCTTGCAGGACTTTGGGCAGGTCCCAGGTGGGATACCTGTGTACCACCAGAGGCTTTAAGTTAGTTGCACCTCTAATGAAACTGTGCACAATAGGGTGTTGAGCAAGGGACTCCAGATCCCCGCATGATAACACTGAGGACAGAGCTGCCACTTGTCCAGCCCTTCCTGAAGGAATTCCAGGATCTGGACCACCAATACAGAGATGGAATCAATGTGACCTTTGGAGCACCAGCCACAAAAGGCTTTCCAAGTTGAGTCATGAATTCTGTTAGTAGATGGCCGCCTGGAGGCCTGGATTGTCTGTATTACTTTGTTGGAAAATTTGCCCTGTCTCAGAACTCTCTGCTCAAATGCCAGACAGTCAGTTGGAACCACTATGGTTCTGGATGGATTAGGGCCCCATGACTGTGGGAGATTCTATCTTGAGGAATCCTCCAGGGCCTGGATATTGACAGGCTGACCAGATCTGTGAGCCATGGCCATCTGGGCTAGTGGGGAGCCAGCAGTAGCACCTCTGCCCTCTCCACCAGCACCTTCCTGATTACCCCTGGAATCGGGAAGAGGAGGAAAGACATAGTAGCCCTCAGAGCCATGGATTGTGGAGTGCATTGACCCCTTCCGCCCCTGGTGCTGCAAACTTGGAGTAAAACCTGGGTAGCTGGCGGTCTTCCCCACTCACTTCTGTCACGTTGCAGTTCCCTAATGCCACGGAATCCTCCATTTTGAATTTCTTGGCCCTTTTGACAGGCAGGCT
Source organism: Naja naja (assembly GCA_009733165.1). Classification (NCBI taxonomy): domain Eukaryota; kingdom Metazoa; phylum Chordata; class Lepidosauria; order Squamata; family Elapidae; genus Naja; species Naja naja. Next base: position 190,358,618 of record CM019148.1, read on the forward strand.
CATTCCGAATGGGGACACTGCTGCTGCGGCTTTTTCTGTTTTGCCACAACAGAGTATGCACCTGGAGTTAACCGGGCAGTGACTCCAGTCCCCTCCACTGGTTGTGGATAGATGCCAGAGACCTTGACTCTATCTGGATGAGCTGGATCATGGTGGCTATGCCGGACGGACCAGGGAGCCAGCTGGGTCGAGGCGCTATGCCAGACGGACCGGGAGCCAGACAAATCATTCTCTTTCCTTGTAAACAATTACACAAGTCCAAATGTCCTTACTGTAAAGAAGAGCGAGAATCCAAGAAATGAACTCACTCTGTTTGCTCTAAGGTCTGAGTCTCTGAGGAGCTATCTTCCAAACATTTCTCTTGAGCCAAGACTGAGTCAAAACTGGGACCCAGTCAAGAGAGGCGTGGCTACAGAAGTTTGACAGGACTCAGTCTCAGAGCAGAAAGGCAGAGTTAACCCATTCTTGGATTCTCCTCAGCATACTGGAGAATTGTGTTTTCTTTTTAATATGAAAACCATATTTCTCTTTTCCAATTTCCAATTTAATTAAATGGAAAAAGAAAAAAGAAAAGTTACAGCTACTTAGATAGGGACACACACATATATCAGTGTACATCAATGTAAGATATCTCATGCATGTCTATAAGTGTAAAGAAGTTCAAGAAAATATGGCAATATTTTGTTATAATTGTCCATACATATCTCTGTGTGTAAGTAAGCTGTAAATAACATCAAATCTTCAGTCTATTGAGTAACTCGCCCATAAATTTATTTTTCTAATACTAATTTTATTTTATTTATTTAGTAGAATTTGTGCAATTTTGCTGCATTTATTAGAATGATGAAATTGATATATCTTTGAAAGCTCTGTCCTTTTTAAATGGGTGGATATAGAAAAGGGCTAGAGCTTGAGTTATGAGGTCATGATACTTTTGTCAGTTTGACCCTCCTTATATCCCACAGATGTCATTGGTTGAAGAGCAAATTTCTTAGTGACTAGACAGATACAAAGAATCCATTTCTGTTGTCCAGATTTCATTTTCCATGTGGTAGCTGTGTAATTCAGAACAATATCAGCATCTCAAAATATTAAAACCTGTCTCAGAATTATAATGTTGTTCTATCTTCCTAGAACATAGTGATTTTAGAATGTAGCATTCACATGAATTCACATATGAATTCTCGTATGCCCTCATATTTAACAAATTAAATACTTCAAATATTTCTTATTAGTTATGCTACAAAAATATCAGCTCAGCTCTTATTCCATGTAGATAAGTTGTAACTATTCAGCCAATTACAGAAGACCATAAATCCTTAATTAAAAGTAGGTACTTAATGTAATCTGCAATGAGTTACAAAAAATAAAAAAGAATGTCAAATACACTAGCAAGCATTTCACTGCGGCTGCTATCAATGGCACCATCTTGATGATCAAAGGTAGATACTTTTATTAGTTGCTTCTGTTCAAAGAATGCATTAAAGACAGTTGTTACCCTTGAATTTTGCTTGGACATTTCTGTATGAAGACATGATTTATTTCTTAAATATCTAATGTAACGATAGCCTGCATGGATATTGGATCTCCTAAACTGGATTAAGTCAAAACCTTTTTACCAGCAAATTTTCTGTTCTTCAGGATGAATTTGTTTATTATTTCCAGCTTTCATTAATGGTTGTTTATGGTTCTTGTAGAGTCCAACGTATGAGTTCTGAGTATATACAGAATTCTTTCTAGGCTAAATGGGTTCAAAATTATGGTATTGTGATTTCATGGTCACAGTGGCTGGAGAATTCTGGAACTAGCTGAAGATTAGAAGATACAGATTAGTGATGGCTGAGCTAGAATTTTGGTGTGAATGCCATCCTCCATATTGATATATTAATGCTCAAAGGGAATGCTTCCTGTGTTCTAGTTCAGCTTCAGTTTGTAAAGAAGTAAACAGTAAGGAGTATCAAATTTCAGATGTCAAATTTCACAACAAAGTTCCATTTCTTTCCAGTTAAAACTCATTGGGAAATGAACAGTGGGAGAGCAAATTTCATTGTCTGGACATGAAATATTTTTGACCTAATTTACACAAATGTGTGAGAAACTTTTATGTATCTGGCTAATAGAAGTACAAGCAGCATCTATATAACATTGATCTAGAATGTCTAAACGTTGCTGCAAACATTTTTAGGCAAGCTCTTGTAAACTTTGGCCCATTGCCATGGCTGCTAGATTATCAGGATATTTATACCTGCAAAACTCACTATAACTGATGTCTCTAGTTTCCCTGAACATTTAAATATAATCTTTATAAGGTACTTACTTTAGCTGAGAAAGCATGATCATGTTGATTGTTTTTTTAAAACTGAAATTATCTGTTTAAGTATAGTAAGTCCTTGTGCTTAAATTAATTTTATTTTAAACATGATTTGCTTCTGAAAGTATTTTTTCATTGAAGATGTATAGACTGCTTTCCCTTGATTAAAAAATGGTATCCAATAAAGAAGGATAATAGAGAAGGGAAGGGTTCTTTTGTGATTACTTTTACCAGGAACAAACTTTGAAGGCACTACTTTTTTTTGTTTATTTTGCAGCAATGTCATCAAACCACGACACATGGATTACCCCGCTTTCTTATCTCCAGATCTGAAGGTCACAGTTGGAAGCTCTGAATTGGAAATTCCTAGAGAAAGTGCAGAACAGTACAAAACTCTTCAGAAAGCTTTGAAAGAACCAGCCCGAGCAAGGTAAGAAAACTGATGAAAACACATTTCTCTTGTATATGTTAGCTCTTCTTAAGTTCTCTAAATTCAGTCATGCATTCAATATAGACCTCCTTTTTTGTTTATAAAAAAATCAGCTGACTGTGAGGAAACAGGCTGAATTTGAAAGTGTCCTTTTTTGTGGGACTGGCTTGGGCTTTGAAAATCTGTATGTGGCAATATCCAGTCAAGGTTATCTGCCTTTTCCTTCTCAGAATAAAAGACACCCCCTCCATCTGATGTTTTCTTTCCATCCATCTTTGAATCAGCATAAAACTGTACTGGCATTAAATTCCCTGTCCCATTGTTGCTCCCTAGCTTCCCTCTGTATCAAGATTGTTGCCTGACTTTTCTCCTGGATGCAATAATTAATGGGTGACAAAGCCTAACACTTTGAGGCTGCCCTTAGGGGTCCAGTGAGAAAGCAAATGCTACTTTAATACTGGTATAGCTTAGGATGACTTAAACCTATCTTTTATGAGCTGGCGATGATGAAAGCTATGACATGGAAACATGGCAAGAAAACAACTGTTGCTAGGACATCTGGTACTATGGTTTGGTACAGATGATGAAGAGCCTGCAGAAGGGATTCCAGGCTTGATCCTGTGTGGTAAGTTTGGATTCCAAGTATTATTTGGTAAAATAAATCACCCATCAACAAACCTAGAATAATATGGGAACATAGAAATTTTCCAAGGCTTTAACATGTTTTGTGATGCTAAGGAATGGTTGACTATATCATTTTAACATCATTTATTCTCGTCTGTTCTTAATGTCTTTTTTAGGCATCAAAAGGATATTCTAGCACCATAACTATTTGATATTAAGAAAAAAGAGAACCTTATGCCAATTACATGCAAAGTGAAACATGCTATGAACTGTCCATTCTATTTCATTTTAGACTACATGTTATAAAATTCATCTTTTCACACAGTTTAATTCATGATCTACATGGTCTATGTAGCAGGGAAGGATCAGCAGATGTATACCAGCTTCCAAGAGGCACCCAGTATTCACATACTACCTAGTATAAATGAAGAGTTAGGCATCTTTTTGAATCTTAGAGATTGCTGTCTCAGTATGATACCAATCTTTACAATTAAGTTATATCTCTATGCTAATTGGAGGTGTACATGGGGTTTTATGTATTCTTATCTGATTGTTACTTTTCTGATTGTTTATTTGATTTTAACTGATTCTCTCTATACCAATGGGTGTATCTCAAAAGATCTCTCTGTTAAAGTATGGAACTTTGTAGATACAATAGTCATTGATCTCATTCGAGATGGTGATGAATCTGCATAGAGATAGGAGGTTGAACAACTGGTCCCATGGTGCAGCCAGAACAATCTAGAACTGAACGCACTTAAGAGATGGCAGTAGATTTTAGGAGGAGCTCTTTTGTTCTACCACTCTTATAATATTAGATACATATTATCAACAGTAGAGACCTTCAAGTTTCTGGGTGTCCATAATCTCCTAAAGCTTGAAATAGACACTCAATATTAGAACCGTCGTTAAAAAGTAACAACAAATTTTTTTCTTCTTGCGCCAAATCAGGATGCCCAAGGAGCTGCTGATATGGTGCTACAGATAAATTATTGAGTCTGTCATCTATACTTCTATAACTGTCTGGTTTGGCACAGCAACTAAACAGGACAGGTACAGACTTCAACTGATAGGACTGCAGGAAAAACAATTGCTACAACCATTGAGAATTTGTATACTGCATAGATTAGAAAGAGAGCTGAGAAAATATCTACAGACCACTCACATCATGGACATAAATTGTTTCATCTCTTCCCCGGGATGCCACTATAGGGCATTGCATATCAAAACAACTAGACACAAAGACAGTTTTCCTCCCATGCCATCACTCTGCTGAACACCTAATTCCAACAGCACTGTCTTATGCCTAAGGTTATCTAACCATGTAGTAGGGCTGTATTGCTGTTATCCTTCTCATCGATCCTATTACCTATTCCTACTGGTATGTTACTAATACACTTTGTTGCTTGTATGTACACTGACAGCTTAGGCACCAGAAGCAAATTCCTTGACCAACAAAAAAGAATATATGATTCCAATTAAGAATATTCTATTGGTCATCGTATAAAGGCCATTAAGATCACTTACTAATTTAATATTAAATGTAATTTAAACAATTCAATAAATGAACAGAAAAAAAATATAGAAATTAGGAATCAACTCTAATATGAAGTTTCCCAATGTGGTGGTGTTGGGTGGTTGTTAATTCTGTTTGCTTCAGAAAAACTGACTTAGCTAATAACAATTGCAGATTGGACTTATACAATTTTGAGTTGATCTCTGATATTGCAGCCTAATATTATCCTTGACTGAATCAGAATTCAACTTTGTCTTTCTCTATCTGATAGCAAAAATGTTAATCCTATTTGTATATATGTATGTATGTTGCTTTTTAGATTGGAAAAAATGAAAAAAGAATACCGGACCTTAAGAACATGGCGTGAAAAGGCTGAGTATTTGGACCAGCTGATTTTAAAAAGAGGACCAAAATCAAAACCTCTAACAAAGGTAATTTTATATTATAAAATAGGCAAATGGTGTGCAATTGATTAAAGGCCAAAGTACCTGTTATTCTTCTTCTTTGATCTCTGATATTTACAAAAAGTGAAAAAAGGCAGCTGAAAACTGAACATGCAAGATCAGTTACTCCTTTCCCTCCCATTATTTGTCTTCTCAGAATCCAAGAGTTTTTCTCATCTTTCTCTTCCAAATACCATGTACAGATAACAGGACAGGGACACTCCTTTGCATCCTGGTTGTGTGATGGCTACAGAAGATATGAAATATAATCCTCTTGTAGCAAGATTTATAAATGCATCAGTTTAAGTATGTCTAGTGGTGTTCATGGAAAAGATGCTTTCATGATCTGATAAACATGCTTAAATTCAAGGAGAAATGCCCAATCATCTAACCCTACTGAGATCAGAATTTGTTGGATATGGAATGTGTTTAAATTAGAGTCCCTAAATCCACAGCCAGAAAGAAGCTGTAAATAATGTAGGGCATAATCTTTGCATTAAGTAGAATCTACTTCTGAGTAAGCTCTTAACTGCCAAGGGATTCTGTTTATATCTTGATATAGAACCTTAATAACTTGTATTCCTTGGAGACAGAGGTGGTATTCAACAGGTTCTGACCAGTTCTGGAGAACCGGTAGCGGAAATTTTGAGTAGTTCAGAGAACTGGCAAATGCCACCTCTGACTGGAGATTTTACAGTATCCTTCCCCTGCCACTCTCACAGAACTGGTAGTAAAGAAATTTGTATTCCATCACTGTTTGAGGGTGTTTCTTTGGCCTTGTCTTTTAATTCATACTAGGAACCTGAGGCCCATGGAGATTCTGATCAACACATTGTGAGGGTTCAGGTTTCCCAGTATTCAAGACTTTTTGGACTTAGCTTCTGTCCAAAGATATTAAAGTTTAGACTCCTGTGCTTGTCTTTCAGTGAAAAAGCCTCAGCAGAGTTGTGGCAGGTTATAATTGGAGAAATAAACACAGAACCATTCAAGAGTTAATATACTAGCTATGACACCATCCTCATAAAATATGGGATAAACGCAGAGAATAAAGTGTTAAAATCAGGTTGCTATCACTTTATTCTATCCAATAAGCATTCATCTTGATCTTGAGAGTCTGATCTTGTCCCAGTCATGATCTGTTTACAATTTTGTAATATGTTCTATAGACCAAAATTGTATAGAGATGGTAGAGCTTTTTTCAGTATTAGAGAAATTACTTTTATAGATAATTTAACTATGAGATATACAGATAGTCCTCACTATAGTTCTCTTCCTCAGTGCATTCGTTAAACAAATGCACAGGTCATTAAGCGGAACAGGAGTGGGAGAGATCCTGGGAGGCAAGTGAGCCATTCTGAGCGGCATGGAATGAGCAGCATGGAATGAGCTGTGAGTGGTGGAGAGTGTGATTCTGAACTCTAGTGAAAGAGATGAAACTGACAGAGAGGGTGATCCTAAACATCCGAAAAAGAGCCGGGACTGGAGGAGAGCAGGAGAGTGTGATTCTGAACGGCCAAGAATTGCAGAGATCTGAGGTGACTCACAGAGAATCGATATATCCTACCTGGAGAGGAATAATCTCCTAAACAGTCGCCATTTAAATCATTCAGCTGATTAGTCAGCCTGCATTTAAATCCCCACTCAGCTGATTGGACAACCTCCACTTAATCCCCACCCAAATTTCATCCATTCCAAACTCCCAAGTAGATGATTGGAGAGTTCATTCAAATCTCCATTCAAATCTATCAAGCAGTTGATTGGAAGATCTCCACAATCTAATAATACATAACTGATAAAAGAGTCTTCCACAGAATGCTAACAAAGCTCCCTCAAGCAACGCTTCCTCTTTAAAAACAAAAACAAAACAAAACAAAAAACAAACAAAGTGGCTTTAAGGAAAAACAAAGGAACTTTTCACTACCAATCTCCAATACTTCACTATCTCCACTATTTCATTACCTCAAGACCAATTATTGATAGATAATGTTTTGTCTAAAATAATTGATTTATCATTTAATAGTATAATAATTAATTGTTAAATGACCACTAATTTACTGATTTATTGATTGATAGTGATTTAATACTGTATCATTGATTATCTAGTTGATTGATTGATTGTTTGATTTTTTAGTAATAAGTAACCTTACTTTTGATTTGTTTTCTAACTTATCAATTAACATTTATTAATTACCAACATTCATTAATACCTATCACATTAATTAGCTATTGTAATTGTTTACTGTACTATTGTCATTGACCATGTCAGCCAAAACCTCCAAACCCTCCATTACCAAACACCAACAAAAGAATAATATCTCTACCAAAGACTTCCCAGACTCCATGCTACATGCACATGCACATGCTTCAAATGTCTTGAAACCATCAATGAAAGTGAAAATAACATTAAATGCCACCTATGTGACAATCAAGCCCACCTCGCCTGCTTAAACTTAACCAGAAATCTAGCTGATCTCCTACAAACATCAGATACATTTTCTTGTCTATGTCCATCCTAAGCTAAACAAACTAAGTACACTGTCTGATAGAGTTGAAAGCATAGAATCATTCATTCACTCAATAGAAGAACGCTTAGTAACATGTTTTGAAACAACTATACAAGTAAGCCTAATCTCTCTTGAAAAAAAATACAGCACAGATAAGCGAATACCTTACAGCTCAAAATCAAATCCCAACTCAACAACCACTACCACAACTACTACCTCAACTACAATCACAACTACAACCAAAAATAACCACCAAACCACAGCCACAAATAATCACTATCCCATCAAATAATACCAGAAATTATATCCCTTACTCATCAGGGACATCATAGAACGTGATCAGAAATGTCCAAATGCCATCTTATTTGGTCTTGAAGACACCAACGAATCTGATGATATCACAAAGTTCGCAATATCATAAGCAAGTCCAATACAACAAACATCTCTCCTGAAGGTATCACTGAAATAACCAGAGATGGCCCCGAGTTCAAATACAATGATGGCTCGGCAGCCCAAGATTCTGTAGAGTTGTTTGCAAAAATGAGTCCAGCAAACAGATATTCATTCATACAATAAACACCATTGCTAAAACCAATCCCAACCATAACAAACTTTGCTCACGACCAGACTTATCCATACTGCAAAGAATCCGCTCCTGTGAACTCCGCACAGAACTCAAAAAACGTCTAGACAATGGAGAGAAGGACCTATACATTGACTACCATGCTGATTGTATCAAAAGTAAGTCACACAACCTGGGTAGGATTTGATGCACAAATTCCATAGGCCACAAGTTCCAATGCACATCCTTGTCTTTTAGCAAGACAAGGTCTCCTTCTTTGAAGTTCGGTTCTTTGGTCTTCCATTTACAGCAGTCTTGTAGGGTAAACAGGTACTCTTGCTTCCAATGGTTCCAAAAGGTATTGGCAAGCTGTTGGACTTGTCTCCATTGTTGTTTGTACAAGTCCTTTGAATCAAAGTTCCCTAACGGTGCAGGCCAATCACCATCTAGGCCTACATTGGTGAACGGTGGCTCGGGACTCAGACACTCAGGTGGTAAATCAGCCATCATCTGGTGTAGAGTCATGCCCCGTTGTTTGTGACAATGTAAGCATCTCTGCAGAACAATTGTAATGCATCTTTTGGCGCCTACAATCCAGAGTCCATTTGCTCTGATGGCACCTTCTGTGAAGTCGCGGCCTTGATGGTGGACTGCTTCGTGGTAGTGTCATACTAACAGGCTTGTTACATATTGGCGAGCAGGAAGGATGATGGGGTGTTTGCTGTGTAAGGCCATTTCAGCTTTGTGTAGGCGTCCACCTACTCGAAGTAACTTGGCTGTTGAGGTATGAGATCAATCTCAGAAGTGGGCTAGATTGTAGTATGGGCTTCCCTGCTTTCAGGCATCCAAATTCCAATGGATATGCATCTTGTTGTGCATTTATTATTTATTTATTTATTTATTTATTTATTTATTTATTGGATTTCTAGGCCGCCCCATCTCCCTAAGGACTCAGGGTGGCATACAATAAAAAACGATACAAATATACAATTAAAAAGAAATTAAATCTAATAGAAACCCAAAATGTAGTTAAAAACACTAAAAACAATCCTTAAAACTCCCCATATAGCCCACCCTCAGTCCAGGTCAGCGAGTTGGAATAACCATGTTTTTAGGCCCCGGCAGAAGGAGCGGAGGTCAGGGGCCACCCAGAGCTCCAGGGGCAGCTGGTTCCAAAGGATGTGCTCCCACAGAGAAGGCCCTGCCCCTAGGGGTCGCCAGCTGGCTTTGTCTGGCTGACGGAACCCCGAGGAGGCCCTGTCTGTTAGAGCACACAGGACGATGGGAAACAGTCGCTGGCAGCAGGGTCTCCCGTAAACTTCTCAGTATTCGTCTCTCTGCCTGGATATAGCTTTTCTGGGAAGGTTGACTGGAAACCTTTCCGGTGACTTTGGAAATGGACAATCGCACAAATGATCACAGTTACGCCCAATACGAGAGGTTTCCATCGGGAGAAGGGCTCAAAGCGAGCAGGTTCTAAGGGGCCTTCCTTCTTGTGTTTGACCATCGTTGCCATGGTCAAACTGTTCATTCGCCTTCTTGACTGGAGGTCGAATGTTGGCATCCTGGTCTGGATTTAAGAGCTCATAAAGTTCAGGTACCCCAGGCTCCAGGGTATCTGTATGCAACAAGAACTCAGGGCCTTTGAGCCAGGTAGATTCTGCTAAATGGGATGCAGGAATAGACCTTGTAGCATGGTCTGCAGGTTTCTGCTCTATTGGTACACACTGCCACTGCTTGGGTTTGGAAGATCTCCTGATCCGCTCTACTCTGTTGCTCACGTAGACATAGAAGCCTGCTCTCGTTATGGATGTAACCCAGTACCACCTTGCTATCTGTATAGAAGGTGGTGGGTTCTAACTCAAGGTCTATCACCGTGACGGTGAACCTATGGCATGCGTGCCAGAAGTGGCACGCAGAGTCATTTCCCCGGCACGCGAGACCTCACCTGGAAGAGGTCCACTGCGCATGCGTGCACGCCGCCGCCGCCCAACAGCTGATTGTCAGGTATCTGGCATGCATGCGCAGGAGGGCACGGGAGACACATGTGCATATGCAGAAACGTGCAGCATGCGCTGGGGATCACGGGCGCATGCGCAGAGACGCATGGCGCACAGCGGGGGAATCATGCACGCATGCGCAGATGTGCAGCACGTGGCAAGGGGATTGTGCGTGCATGTACAGGAGGTGTGGGGGTGGGGCCCAGAACACATTGCCTTCTGGGTATTGGCACGCATGCACGAGTGCACGAATGCGCACACAATTATCAGCACAGAAGCCAAAAAAGGTTTGCCACCACTGGTCTATCATCTTCATTATCATGTCTGCTAGTTCTGCAGCCAGCGCAGCTCCACAAAGTTCCAGCCATGGTATGGTATGACCTTGTTGCAGTGTTGTTTTGTCTTTCCCATGACAAATCCAACATAAATGTTGCTCTCCCCGCCATAGACCCTGAGGTATGCTACGGCTGCAACTGCCTTTGTTGATGCATCTGAAAAAACATGGAGTTCATTTCTTTGTGCCGTGGCGGGCGAGATAGGAATATATGCGCTGTAGGTGAACGTCTTGGAGACAGCATAGAGAGTTGCACCATGTCTCTCATTCTTGCTTCTGTTCTGGTGGGAGCAGTTCATCCCAATCTTTGGTGTTTTGGAAGAGTGTGCGCAGTAGGATTCTACCTTGAATGGTGAATAGTGATCTTTTCATCCCATAACGAAGGAGCAAGGGGGTGAGGCACCAGCACGCTGCTGGGTCTAGGCAAGAGTGAAGGAACCTCCCCCAACCCAACCAAGGGTCAATTCAGTGACCAATCAGGATTACCAGATGTGACCACATGACATGGACTATGTTTCCCAGGATGCCTTAACTACATTTACCATGAGGCATTCCCTTAGGGGGACAGCTCCCAATTCTAACTTAACTATCTCAATTCCCATTACCTATATACTGTCTGGACAGCACAGAGACAAACAACCTACTCTCTAACAAACAATTTGGTTTCAGAAAAAAACTATCCTGTAATCTGCAACTCTTACACTGCAAAAACATATAGACTACACAACTCGATCAGTGCAAAACAATAGATGCAATCTACATAGACTTCTGTAAAGCCTTTGATTCAGTTGTACATGACAAACTACTCCTAAAACTAAAATCTTATGGTATCTCTGGACACCTGCATAATTGGATAGAAGCTTTCCTGTCAAACAGACAACAAATGGTCAAAATTGGGAGCGTCCTTTCAATCCTGAACCTGTCAACAGTGGTGACCCCCAAGGCAGTGTTCTACCAACTCTCTTCATACTCTACATAAATGAACTCTGTGATCATATTAAGAGCAACTGTGTTCTTTTCGCTGATGATGTAAAGCTATTCAACACCAACAATACTGCTACCCTTCAAAAAGACCTCAATTATGTATCAGAATGGTGAAACAAATGGCAACTTCAAATCTCAACAAATAAATGCTCTGTCTTACATATTGGCTAAAAAAATTCAGAAAATAAAATACAAGCTGAATAGTCAAGATCTTGTTGATGATCCAAACTCTGTCAAGGACCTTGGAGTACTCATCTCTAATGATCTAGGTGCTAGAGCCCACTATAACTACATAGCCAAAAAGGCATTAAGAGTTGTTAACCTAATCCTGCGTAGCATTTTTTCTGGTAATATCACACTACTAACTAGAGCATACAAAACATTTGCTAGACCAATACTTGAATACAGTTCATCAGTCTGAAACCCGCATTACATATCTGATATTAATACAGTAGAGAAAGTCCAGAAATACTTCACAAGAAGAGTTCTCCACTCCTCTACTCATTGCAGAATACCTTATGCCACCACACTTGAAATTTAGACCTAGACAAGCTAGAACTACGCCACCTTCAGTCCGATCTAAGTATAGTACATAAAATTATATATTGCAATGTCCTACCTGTCAATGAATACTTCAGTTTCAACCATAACAATACAAGAGCACACAATAGATACAAACTCATGGTTAACCGCACCAAACTTGATTGCAGGAAATACGACTTCAGCAACAGAGTGGTCAATGTCTGGAATACTCTACCTGACTCTGTGGTTTCTTCCCCAAACCCCAAAAGTTTTAACCTTAAACTGTCTACTATTGACTTCACCCTTTCCTAAGAGGTCTGTAGGGGGCGTGCCTATTGTTTCTTTTTTTTCTTATACGTATCCATTTCATGTATTCATAACCATGTTTATACTTATACCTGTTATTTAATAATCTCCTGACAAAATAAATAAATAAAATAAAATAAAACATTAGGTGCCAAAATTTCACGTCTGCTCCTCAATCTCTATCCCTTTAAAAAAACACCTTACTTTGACTCCAGGCTGAAGAGTCGATGGAGGGAAGCAAGAAGGAAAGAAAAATTTTCATCAGTTTTTTTCCCTTGAATTGCAGAAAAAAAATTACCTCAAAAGTTAGCCGACTTGTGCAGCAAAATGGAGGACGTTGAGTCTGTGCAAGCTTTAGCTGTTTGTCTAACTGCCTGTAGAGGCAGTCTACTATCTAGTGCCTTTAAGTCCTAGCTGGGCTCTACAGGTAGTTACTCAGACAGCTAAAGCTTGCAAAGACACAATGTCCTCCATTTTGTTGTACAAGCCTCTAGCTGGCTAACTTTTGGGGATGATTTTTATTTTCTTTAGTTCAGGAGAAAAAGCTGAAGCAGAAGCCCAGCAAGAGACAGGAGAGCTTTGCAGCCTGCTAGTGGCCAACTGATTGGTCAGAAAGGTGTGAAAATAGCTGCCATTCTTATGAGGAATTGTGGGGCCTTGAAAATGATAGCTGCTTCCAAGAGGCATGAGGAGCAGGCTCGAGTATTTATTGATTTGTTTATTTATTTGTTTGTCAAACATGTACAGGATAACAAGTGTGGGTATGAACATAAATATGAACAAAGGAAGTAAATACAAGTAAATGGGGGCAGTAAGGGACGGTGCATTTATGCACGCCCCCTTTAAGGACCTCTTAAGAATGGGGTGAGGTCCACGTTAGACAGTTTGAGGTTGAAGCTGTGAGGGTTTGAGGCTGTAACAACAGAGTCTGGTAGAGCATTCCAGGTGTTGACCACTCTGTTGTTGAAGTCGTATTTTCTGCCATCAAGTTTGGAGCGGTTTATCTTGAGTTTGTATTGGTTGTTTGCCTGTGTATTATTGTGGTTGAAGCTGAAGAAGTCATTGACAGGCAAGATGTTGTAGCAGACAATTTTGTGTACTATGCTTAGATCGGACTGCAGGCAGCGCAGTTCCAAATTGTTCAGGCCCAAAATTTCAAGCCTTGGAGGCATAGGGAATTCTATTATGAGTAGAGGAGTGGAGTTCTCTTCTCATGAAATAATGTCCAATATACAGTGTGGATGTATTGTGATCTCTTCTGGAGAGGATGGGGAGGGGAAGAGGCAGGGGCACTGCAGCATCTCCATGGTCTATTGTAAAGAGGAATGATAGCTGTTATGAGTTTGAAAGAGGGTCATATGTAATTTTGGATGTCGGTCATAACTTTGAACCATTATTAAATGGTCTGTCATTTCTCGAGGACTACCTGTATGTTTCTAAATTGCAAAGCACTGGCATAGATTGTTGTTGTTGTTAGTTGCAAAGTCATGTCCAACCCATCGCTACTGCATGGACAATGTTCCTCCAGGCCTTCCTGTCCTCTACCATCTTCTGGAGTCCGTTTAAACTCACACCTACTGCTTCAGTGACTCCATCCAGCCACCTCATTCTCTGTCGTCCCTTTCTTCTATTGCCCTCAATCGTTCCCAGCATTAGGCTCTTCTCCAGTGAGTCCTTCCTTCCAAACTATTTGAGTTTCATCTTCAGAATCTGGCCTTCTAAAGAGCAGTCAGGGTTGATCTTCTCTAGGACTGACTGGTTTGATTGCCTTGCAGTTCAAGGGACTCGCAGGAGTCTTCCCCAGCACCATAGGCCTCAATTCTTTGGTGCTCAGCCTTTCTTATGGTCCAACTTTAACAGCCATACATTGCAACTGGGAAAACCATAGCCTTGACTATACACACTTTTGTTGGCAGGGTGATGTCTCTGCTTTTTAGTATGCTGTCTAGATTTGCCACAGCTTTCCTCCCCAGGAGCAAGCATCTTTTAATTTCTTGGCTGCAGTCCCCATCTGCAGTGATCTTGGAGCCAAGGAAAATAAAATCTATCACCATCTCCATTTCTTCCCCATCTATCTGCCGGGAATTGAGAGGGCTGGATGCCATGATCTTAGTTTTCTTAATGATGAGTTTCAAGCCAACTTTTGCATTCTCCTTCACCCGCATCAAGAGGCTCTTTAGTTCCTCTTCACATTCTGCCATTAGAGTAGTATCATCTGCATATCTGAGGTTGTTGATATTTCTCCTGGCAAACTTAATTCCAACTTTTGATTCATCTAGCCCTGCCTTTCTCATGATGTGCTCTGCATATAAGTTAAATAGGCAGGGCAACAGTATACAGCTTTGCCAGATTCCTTTCCCAATTTTGAACCAATCAGTGGTTCTGTGTCCAGTTCTCACTTTGCTTCTTGACCCACATATAAGTTTCTCAATAAACAAATAAGATGGTCTGGTACTCCCATCTCTTTAAGAACTTGCCACAATTTGTTGTGATCCACACAATCAAAGGCTTTAGCATAGTCAATGAAGCAGAAATAGATGTTTTTCTGGAACTCCCTAGCTTTCTCCATGATCCAGCATATGTTGGCAATTTGATCTCTAGTTCCTCTGCCTCTTCGAAATCCTGTTTGTACTTCTGATAGTTCTTGATCCACATACTGCTGGAGCTTAGCTTGCAGGATTTTAAGCATAACTTTACTAGCATGTGAAATGAGTGCAATGGTGTGATAGTTTGAACATTCTTTGGCATTGCCCTTCTTTGGAATTGGAATGTAAACTGACCTTTTCCAATCCTGTGGCCACTGCTGAGTTTTCCAAATTTGCTGGCAAATTGAGAATAGCACTTTTACTGCATTGTCTTTTAAGATTTTGAATAGCTCAGTTGGAATACTGTCACCTCCACTAGCTTTGTTGTTGCTCAGATTTCCTAAGGCCCATTTCACTTTACATTCTAGGATGTCTGGCTCGAGGTCAGTGACCACCCCATCGTGGTTATCAGGGATGTTAAGTTTGTTCTTGTATAGTTCTTCTTCGTAATTTTGCCACCTCTTCTTAATCTCTTCTGCCTCTGTTAGGTCCCTGTCATTTTGGTCCTTTATCATGCCCATCTTTGCATGAAATGTTCTACCCTTCATATCTCCAATTTTCTTGAAGAGATCTCTGGTCCTCCCTATTCTATTGTTTTCTTCTATTTCTTTGCACTGTTCATTTAAGAAGGCATTCTTATCTCTTCTAGCTATCAGAGATTCAAGGTGCCGGTTTTGACCTATAAAGCCCTTCATGGCTTAGGACCGGGATATCTATGGGAGACCCTGCTGCCAGCGACTATTTCCCATAGTCAATGTCAGCTGGTGACCCCTAGGGGTAGGGCCTTCTCTGTGGGAGCACCCACCCTATGGAACCAACTGCCCCTGGAGCTTCGGGTGGCCCCTGACCTCCGCTCTTTCTGCCGTGGCCTAAAAACATGGTTGTTCCAACTCGCTGACCTGGACTGAGGGGTGTGTGTGGGGAGTTTTAATGACTGTTTTTTAGTGTTTTAGATTATAATTGGGTTTCTTATTGGATTTAATCTGTTTTTAATTGTATATTTGTATTGTTTTTATTGTACGCCACCCTGAGTCCTTAGGGAGATGGGGCGGCTTAGAAATCAAATAAATAAATAAATAAATAAACAAATAAATAAATAAATAAATAAATATTCTCTGGAATTCTTCATTCAGTTGGGTGTCTTTCTCTTTCTCCCTTACTTTTAACTTCCCTTCTTTCCTCAGGTATTTGCAAAGCTTCCTCAGACAGCCATTTTGCTTTCTTGCATTTATTTTTCTTTAGGATGGTTTTAATTGCTACCTCTTGTACAATGTTGCAAACCTCTATCCATAGTTCTTCAGGCACTCTGTCTATCAGATCTAATTCCCTAAATCTATTTGTCACCTCTACGGTATATTCATCAGGGATATGATTTAGTTCATACCTGAGTGGCCTAGTGCTTTTCTCTACTTTCTTCAATTTAACTCTTAAATTTTGCAACGAGAAGCTCATGATCACAGTCAGTTTCTGGTCTTGTTTTTACTGACTGTATAGAGCTTCTCCATATTTGGCTGCAGAGCACATAGTCAATCTGATTTCTGTGTTGACCGTCTGGTGATGTCCATGTGTAGAGCCGTCTCTTGGTTTGTTGGAAAAGAGTGTTTGCTATGACCATCATATTTTTTTGGTGTTAATTCTGTAAGATGCTGTAGGGCTTCATAGAATCAGTCAATTTCATCCCCTTCAGCACCAGTGGTTGGGGCATAGACTTGTGATATTGGATGGTTTGTCTTGGATTCAAACTGAGATCATTCTGTCATTTTGGGGATTGTATCCCAGTATTCATTTTCCTACTCTTTTATTGTCTATGAAGGCTACTCCATTTCCTCTGAGGAATTCTTGCCCGCAGTAGTATACCTGATGGTCATCTGAATTAAATTCACCCATTCCTGTCCATTTTAGTTTGCTGATTCCTAAGATGTTGATGTTCAGTCTTGTCATCTCTTGTTTGACCACGTCCAGCTTGCCTTGATTCATGGATCTTACATTCCAAGTTCCTATGGAGAATAGATCTTTACAGCATCAGATTTTCCTTTCACCACCAGATGCATCCACAGCTGAGCGTCCTTTCAGCTTTGGCCCAGTTGCTTCACTCTATCTGGCGCTACTAGTCTGGGGAAGTAGCATATTGGACACCTTCCAACCTCAGGGGTTCATCTTCCAGCATCATATCTTTTTGCCTTTTGGTACTGTCCATGGAGTTTTCATGGCAAAGATACTGGAGTGGGTTGCCATTTCCTTCTCCAGTGGATCACATTTTGTCAGAACTCTCTACTATGACCTGTCCGTCTTGGGTGGCCCTGCACAGCATAGCTCATAGCTTCATTGAGCTACAGAAGCCCCTTCACCACGACAAGGCAGTAATCCATGAAGGGGCATAGAATGGCTACCACTAATAAGACCTTACTTGTATTTATCATTCTTTTCCAACTGTGCAACTGCCTATGAGACTTAGACTTGTTACTGTCAAAACCAGGGATTTGATAATGTGACATCTGCACTAATGCCTATGTATAAAGAATAAATATTACTATTAGTATTAATATTGATCCTCCCATCCTTTCTTTTACCCTTCTCCTCCCACTTATGACTGTATGACTGTAACCTTGTTGCTTGTATCTTAGCAATTTTTATTGACTGTTTCCTAGTATGATTTGATTGCTTATTGTACCCTGTGACTATTATTAAGTGTTGTACCTGATGATTATTGTCTCTTGACAAATGAATCTTTTCTTTTATGTACACTGAGAGCATTTGCACCAAGACAAATTCCTTGTGTGTCCAATCACACCTGGCCAATAAAGAATTCTATTCTATTCTATTCATATTTTTTTATTTTGTTTCAGTTGTGTAATATAAAATCCATTGGCTACTATACACATTGTTAGTTAGCAGAGTAATGGAATAAATGACTTTATATTTGTAGAAGTAAAAGTAAACATTTAATGAGAAATTAGTATGTCTCCACTCTCCTTTTGCACACTTGGAGCAATGCTGTCAGTCCTTTTGAGTTACCCTAGCTATCAGACATGAGACAGTTCATTCTATCTAATCATTAAAAACTATAACAATTCCCAGAAAAAGAAAAAAACACATTTAGTATGCAGTTCCAATACAAATTATTATTAGCGCAAGTTATTCTTGCAAATACTATGAATCAAAATTAATTGTAATTTCTTTTTCCTCCCAAGCTCTCTCGCTTCAAAGAAATTGTTGGGAAGATTCACACCCCTGTTCCTCAAGAAGCCCCTATCCCTCAAGAATCAGCATTTTACCCTCCTTCAGGTTTAGTAAATATTTTTATTTTTGTATTAATTACTTGAGTAGAGATTAGAATCCACATATATAGTATAGCTGCATATAGCAATAGTGTTTAGACTTATATACCACTTCACAGTGCTTTACAGTCCTCTCTAAGCAATTTTACAGAGTCAGTATATTGCCCCCAACAATCTGGGTCCTCATTTTACTGACCTCAGAAGGATGTAGGCCTGAGTCAACTGAGCCTGGTGAGATTCAAACTGCCCAATTGCAATCAGCCAGAGGTCAGCAGAAGTAGTCTACAGTATTGCATTCTAACCACTATGCCACCGTGGCTCTTGGCAAATACCATATATTTGCACCATTAAAATCAAATATTATTTTGAATGAAAACAGGAAGAGAAATTGGCCTAAGTAAAATGACAATATGTTTTGTTTGTTTGCAGTTTCCAGTTGCAGCATGGAAGTTTACAGCTTAAATTGTTCAGTTAGTTGACAAGATATTAGCTACTCTATCAAAAGTGCTGCTTGTTTTAAACAATTTATCAAATGAAAGGAGGTTATCCCAATCTTTCTGGTGTATAATTGTCTTAATCTTTATTGCAAAGTGCCTATCATGTAATCCTATTCTAACACATTCCTTTTTTAGCAACTTAAATATAACACATTGACTGCCTTTTCCTTGGTGCCAAAGGAAGTATTTTGCTGGATATAATACAATAGTATTCCTATTTCTTAGAAGGAAAGCTGAAAGAAGCCAAGAAAAACAACTTTTAAAGAAAGTTATCCAAGGTGCCTGCACCCAATGTTGCTTTGCAACTTTGAGGCTTTGTTCTAATGTGTGTGATGTATAAGTCCAGTCTTTGAAAATAGATTAATATTCACATCTCTATAAAAATGTAAGTGTATTTTATCAAAAACTGGCTTTTCAATAGAAAATTCTGACATTGAAGATACCTTTTGTTCTTCGTCTGGGTGTCTGTTCACACAGATAGCGGTACCCCGGGTACAGTCCTGTGTAGAACCTTAAAACCTAAAGAATTCTCCATGTACCACACCCACAACTACATGAAACTCAAGCTGAGTTCCCTGTTGGTTGCCAATCACTGTAGATATTGCATAGCACATTATTATTCTATCTTATTTCTCTATTTTTTTCCTTTTCCTTTATTATTTTCTCTTTCCTACCAGTTGAGTTGTAAGTGTTTCACCCTTTCTCTCTTTGTCTTCCAGCCTTGTTCATAGCATTTTAAAGGGTTCTTTCTGCAAGTGTCCCTCTTGTGAAATCAAAGTTTACAATTTAACAAGTGATATAATTTTCAAATTCAGGCATCTTGAACAATTTTTATGAATTCACAAGACTGCAACATCTCAAATTATTTTTTTAATTTAAAACAGGGGTCCACAAGTGCCATTTTATGATTAAATGGATAGGAGAGGTGTATCCATGGATGTCCTGTCTCTTGATTGAGGTTTTGGAGTTTAATTATACTTCAACATCTCTAAAAGTGCTATGTCTGTTATGTTGAAATGTTAAAGCAGAGGGTGTAGAATATTATAAAGTTAATTACAAACTAATTTATTTACTCTTTATCATTTAAGGTAACTGATTGTTTCAAAATTTCAAACTGATTAATTGTTCATAACTTCAATGTTTTTTTTGTAAAAAAAATATCCATAATGCAATCAGCAGGAATGTGATTTAAACTTATGTACCATCAAAATCAGAAGTAAAATTATATAGCGTTGTGAATTTGGTGACCGGGATTTTTCCCCTCTTGTGTCAAAATGTAACCACCCTTTTCCCCCCCTCTTTCTGTAGAACAAGAAGTTAAGGCAGTAAAACAAGTATCTGATTTTCAGGTATGAGGTTCGTAGTTAAATCATGATAAAATGAGATTGCAATAACAACAACAAAATAATAATAATAATAATAAAAATAAAAATAAAAATAAAAAACAAACAACTAGATAACCCATGACGCATTGGGCCATCCTTTCGGAGATATTTCCTTCCCAGATTCATGAATGCCTTCAACAGTGACAGAGCTTCCAATACACTATTGTCACTGGAAAAGTTGAGATAAATCCAGATACAGTATATAATTGCCTTGAATATAGCCCATGTTCCAAAGAGTAATAAAGTCAAAGCAACAGCACAGGAAATGTTTTATGACATGATGTATTATGTCATAAATGGTTTTATGATAATGCTTATGTCATAAAATGTTTTATAAAATTTGCCAACTTTCAATTCCACAGGAGTCAAAGGTCCTGGACTTTGGATGCCTTCTGTATGTTAGCCCATTTGAGCTACCTTGGTTCAAAAATTGTTGCCTTAAGACGTACCGTTTTGCCCAATTAAAGAAATGAGAGTGTTAGTAGTATATAGATAATAATAAGCAATTATTATTATCCCAGTTCAGTGTTGGCTAGTAAGGAAAACATTCATGGAACTACATTTTTCTAACCCAGGCTTGGAAGAGAAAAACTAGTCCCTGTCCTTAAAGTTATCCACATTACTTTCTATAAAGGCAACTCAACTACAATAGCAGCCTCAAACCTGAGACTTGGTAAAAGATAGGCTAAGAGAATAATGGGTTTTCAGTTGATTCCCCTCCCCACAAAGGAAGAACTTGCATTAACCCACCTGTGTAGGCAAACTTTTAGTGAGGAACAAAGCAGATTAATTCTTCTGACTCCTCTAATACAAAAACTAAACTACAGTCAATCTCCATTAAAGTCAATGAGGTTTTTATTATTGCCATAGTGGTGGGTTTTTTCCCCATAATGTGTAGTATTTTCTAACTTAGTCCTCTTCTGAGGCTAAACAAACCTATGCAACAGCAAAGATACATTCCAGAGAAGCTTCCTATCTCAAAGGGAAATAAGAGATTTCAATCTTAATTGTCTCAATGCTAATTTATTAAGGCATTCTGTATTCCACTTCCTGATATTATGCTTTTCTACATACAAGTAGGTAAACATAAATTTTCTGAAGAATTTTACCATATTTGATACTATGACCATTTTCAGGCTGTTTTTCTAAATTCTTCAAAGATAAAAATTACTGGGTTTATTATGAAATGAAAGAATGCATAGGCAAGGCTATTCATTTGCCAAACAATGAATATATTTCATTAAATAAATTGCAGTTTTTCTGATGATTATCATGATGATGATGATTATGGACTGATGATTATCATGATTTATTACTGAAATTATTTATTTTAGAAATTTCCAGGTATTCCACCTGACTTATCTAATATGCATTTACAAATTCCTGCACCTGTACCATCCCGTGTGGGAAGTGACTCAGAAGAATCGGAGAAAAGTGAAATTTATACACCTGTTGAACAAATTGAATTTCCAGCACTGACAGTAGTATCTAGCAGGCCCCATTCATCAGGATCTTCATCTGACAGAGAGAATCTGGAACAGAAGATTACAAGACGACAAATTTCTCATGTGTCTGAAACATCTCTATCTAGTTCTGGAGGAATCGTAGCCGAATTTTCAGAGAGCGGTGATTCTGAACCCCCTCCATTTCTTGGTCCTAGAAGCAAAATACTGCTTAAAGAAAGATCTGTAGCAGAAGCACCTGCCTTAGACTATTTACCAAAACCAATAGAGGTAGTTGTTGCTAACATGTAATTATGATGTACACTCTCTCTTCTTCATCCCTTTCTGTACATAGGAGTTTTATATTCCTGTCCTTTCTGTTTTGAAATTCATGCATTATTCATACAACATGTCTATATTATGAACTTAAACTAGTTCCCAGTCACCTCACTGGGAACATGCAAAGTGTCCTTCCATAAGGAATTAAAAAGCAAGAGCAGATATATTTTTAAAACAGCTGTACCAGCATTGCTTTAACCAGTTTCTACTACTACTATCGTGCATGGTGAAAGGGTTTGCCGGTGATATCACCGTTGCTTGGGGGGAATGTTCAGTTATGGAATCCATTTGTGTTCCCATGAAATTGCCCACTGAAGTAATACCCATTTATCTACTCGTGGTCACCCATTTTCAAACTGCTGGGTCAGCAGGAGCTGGAGCCTCTGACAAGAGCTCAACCTGCCCTGCAGCAGCAATAGGCCTCAAACACGAGCCTGCCTATTGTCAGCCAGCATTCTAACCTTGTGAGCCACCGTGCTCCTATTAACCAGTTTTTGATCAGCACTGACATCATCTGATCACTGGAATTTCATCCAGACAAATAGGTTTGCTGCCTATAAGAGAAACAAAATGGCTTTTCTGCTGGTTAACCCAACACACTTTTAAAGAGCAGGGAAGAAAAATTATATAGGACATTTTATCTCCTCTTTCAACAAAACTAAGAAGTTTGTCCTCTTCTGTTACTTCTGGATTACCAAATGGATGAACTGAACACAATACTTGTTCCATTTTTAATGTATCAACCAGGACTGGTAAAAACAACTTTGTCTCCCTCTGCTCCCAGTTTGTTGGGTTTCATAGCTAGATGTAGACTTGCTAGAGAAATTAAAACAGGCTGCTAAGAAGAACATTCATTTGCACCTTTGGTTTCTATAGGGGACCTGTAGGCAACGAAGCATCCTACAGTGGGATCAGACCATAGGACTTTTTTCTATTCTAGATGTGCAGGTTAGGAAAATCAGGCTTCATGTGGCAAGTCCTTCATTAGCATTATCCCAAACTCTGCTCGCTATTGGCTGTGTCTGTTACTGGCACCTATTATCTCATATTGTGAGGAAAAACTCAGGCAAGACCTGGGTTGGCTTTGGTGAGTTTCACTGGAGGCCATAACTGAACATTCCCTGCAAGCAACGGTGATATCACCTGCAAATCCTTTCACCATGGAAGCACTTTTGTGCTTCCAACACGAAAGTAGTAGTAGAAACTGGTTAAAGCAAGGTATAGCAAATGTAGTGCCAGGAATACAGTTCTCCAGAATGGGTCAGTGGGGTCAGACCTCATCCTGAGTAATCCTCAGTATGGACAGAGGTTTAATGCAACAGCTGAGAAAATGTAGTTTTCTCTTTGCAGAAAGTGAAAGTGAAAAGACACATCCTTGTATGTGACAACTCTAGTGGACAATCACTTGCAAGTTGGATCTATGAAAAGAGAAACTTCACTAGATATATTTCTCCCTTTGGTATATTTTGCATACTGATTTTCTTCTTGTATACATTTATGTAGTATATTATTAAAAATATGAAAGTAACTATTCCTTTCTTCTTGATAAGTTGCCTTCTAAGACTTCAAAGGAATCATTTTCTGTTTCTGAAATTCCTGTGAGAATCTCAGGTAAGGCTGTGGTACCTAAATTCTTAATGAAACAAATATATGTATAACAATCATGTCTTTCCAAGCAGATCACAGAAGAATAGAGGAGGCAATGAATCTCTTGGTATAGGTTTCAGGGTAATGATTTAACATCTGACCAGCTGCTATGTAATGCTGGGAATGAGTAAGCAGGGTTTTTGGTCTGATATCACTTTAAGACACTGTAATAAGAAGAGGCCCTGTTGGGGCGTATTTCTCCCTCCGTGTGTGTGCTTCATGCTGTAATAGCTGAGTGCTGTTTGTTTGAGGTCTGACTAAAAGTACGTACATGTATATTTTGTAGATAAAACCACTATTTAAATACAAACCTCTGTTTACTGTATTTGCTCCTGGGTTGTCTCACACAGTCACATTGTGCGCACTCCAGACCAGAGAGAAGGCCAGAGTAACTAGAGAGACCAGAGAGAAAATAAACTCAGTAGGAGCTTGCACCAGAGCCAGAGGAGTTGTGCATCGTGGTTTGTTAGTGGTTAGTGCTTGTAATAGAAACAAGCAACATGGCTTCCATCAGTGTAATGGGAGAGGTTTTGTGGTGTCTCGGCTAAATAAGACAAGCTACCTCTTGCGGAGTGTAAAGATGGAGATGTACCTGCGAAGGGAGGAGTTGTGGACAATAGTTACTAATCCATCAGCAGTCCTTCATGATGGGGACCGACAAAAAAAATGAAAAGGCATTAGCCAACATAATTCTGGCTTTAGAGGGCAGTCAGCAGATACACAGTAGGGGTCTCCAGTCTGTGAAAGAGTGCTGGGAGGCGTTGCACAGTGTGTATGTTAGAGAGACTGCAGGCAGTAAACCACAACTGAAGCTGGAGGAGAGCATGTCTAAACATCTGCAGGCTATGAGAAAGATATTCCTGGAGTTAGAGGAAAGAGGAATTACATTTACTGAGGCACACAAGGTATATGTGGTGCTCAGTTCATTAGACACTTCATGGGACATTCTTGTGACTAGCCTAGAGTCTATGCAAGAGAGGGACTTAACTATGGTATGTTTGACTGGCCAGTTGTTGGAGGAAGAACAGAAACAGCTTGAAAGGCAACTAGAAAAGGAAGGAAACAATGCTCAGCATAGGCCAACATGTGCAACATTCCAAGATGCAAGCAGAGCAGCTGAGACTGTTTATACAGTGAAACGTGGCTTCACATGTGGTTCTACAGAGCATCTCCAGAGACACTGCCCTGAGAGGAGAAACAGGACCAGTGAGACAAGGGCATAGGGCTACTGAACACACGAGGAGTGGTTCTTCATCGTCATCTTTTTTCCTGGCAGCAACAGCCAGGAACACTAGAAACACCTGGTTGTTGGACAGTGGGGCGAGTCAGCATATTGCAAATGATTGACAAATGTTTTCTGGCTTGAGACCAGCTAAGCAAGGATTAGTTAGTTTGGCTAATGGATAATAGTCTGCTGTTAAAGAGGAAGGTAAAGCCTATGTACCTGAGATAGGGGAAACATTAGACAATGTATTGTATGTACCTGAATTAGATCATAATCTGTTGAGTATTTCCAGTTGAGATAGCCATGGGTATGAAATACTGTTTGCTAAAGGACAATACACCATAAGGAAAGGTGGAAGAATTTGTGCACGAGGTGTTAAGCAGGATAATCTATACATATTAGGAAAGCAAGAGAATGGTTGTGCATGAACACTTACAAACACTCCACACATGATAATTGTGTACATTTATTGCACAGGAGATTGGAGCATGCAAGTTTTAGAGTACCGCAGAAGATACCAGATCTAGCTGAGGGACTTAAACTAAACCAATGCAAGATATACTTAGATTGCACTATTTGTAAAGAGTCCAGGGTGTATCCTGTAAGTAAGAAAAGTTCAAGGCAGAGTCTTGCAGTTAATGCACGCTAACTTGATTGGCATGCTAACTTGATTGGCCCTCTAGGAGGAGCTAGGTATACCGTAGTCATAGTGGATGACTACACAAGATATGGGTTTTGTTATCTGCTAAAAAGCAGGACAGAGATATTGCAACACTTCAAGCAATGGGTAAGACTTGTAGAGCGCAGGTATGGCTGTAAGGGGAACAGAGTTCATGTCTGATAGTTTCCAAAGATGGTTAAGGAGTTTAGGCATAAAGCATAGACATACGAATCTGTAGTCGCCAACTGAAAACTGAGTGGCTAAAAGACAGAATGGCATATTGCAAACCATGAAAGACTCACTGCTAGCAGATGCAGGGGGAAAGACATGAACACAGTGAATTATATAATAAACAGGATATGGAGTGTTGCTATAAAGTGAAACTCCATATTTTCTATTATATGGAAGAAAACCTTCATTGGCTTACCTAATAACATTTGGTAGTTATGTCCACCAGGAGAAAAGGACAGAAAAAGGCCAGGAAGCTTAGGTTTGTTGGTTATGAGCCAGGTTCACAGATGGAATCAGAAAGGTGATTTCACGCTCTGCTAGTTTTGCAGAACAAAATAATTGGAATAGGTTGCACGATAATTCTGAGGTCTTCATTCAACGCATAGCATGAGTTCTCCGGAAGGAGAAACTATGCAAAGTCTGATGAGGGAGAGACAGAAAGCAGGTCAGAAGTAGACATGGAAGAGGATAGATCTGAGATAAAAAGAGAAGGCAGAGAAACGCAGGAACAGATGATACCAAGGAGATCTGAAAGAAGTAATAAAGGTATACCTCATGATCGGTTCACTGCAAGTAGGATTAGAGTATATAGTGTTCAGTATGAACCCCATAATTACCAAGAGATGTTATCATTGCCTAAGGCAGAACAGGACAAATGTAAAGGAAGCAGTACCAGTATTTGAAGACAATGTTGCATGTATAAAGATGGCAACAGGAGAATGCATCGGAAGCAGGAGCAAACATGTAGACATCAAATATTGTAATGTTAGGGAGGCTGTAGAGGATATATTGATAAGATTACAGCAATGTTCCACTGACCATAATATAGCTGATATATTAACGAAGCCTGTAAATGTAGACAAACATTCAGAATATGTTAAAGCATTTGTATTAACAGTTGTTCAGCTTTAAATGGGAGAAGTGTCGGGGTAATGATTTAACAGCTGACCCGCTGCTACAATGATGTAATGCTGGGAATAAGTCAGTGAGGTGTTTAGGCTGATATCACTTTTAGAGCCTGTAATAAGAAGAGCCTTTGATGTGCTTCTGTCCTGTAATAGCTGAGTGCTGTTTGTTTGACTGTATGTATATATTCTTTGCAATAAGAAATGTTCTGAATATGCAGCTCTGCCATCCCTTAAGGAATTTCACTGCCATTACAAGGCTGAAGTTCCTGTTTCCTAAGAGTACAATGTAAAGGCTCAAACAGAGAGCAACTGAGAGGGTGACTTCAGTTTCCTTTTCGAAGGAGCATCCACAACATACTCCCAAAATTCCAAATATTTCCTCTAACCCAAAACAGTTTGCTATGTGCCTTCTGTAGGTTTGGGGGGCAGGGGGTTGCACAAGACTATATTACTCTGAATAACTCTGGAGTACATATACTACTATATTCATTTCCCCTATCACACAAATGTTATTCACAAATACACTGATGCATGCATGCCATCTCCAAACTCAACTTAGTGGAGCAGCTAATTCAAGACACCTTCAGAACTTTAACTAATACTTCCACATTAAGCCAGTCTTTGTGGCTGAAATTTGAGAAAGCCAGTCTCAATTGATTCCATTTCTTAGGGGTGTAGTTTTCTGATAAGCCACTTCCTTTCCTATGTGAATTAATTTCACAGACATTGAATAGAACCTTATACTGTAGCTATAAAATACATATTTAATTGCGCTTATATTTTAAATATTCTAATTACTCATTTCCAGATTCAGTTGTTGAACCAGAACAGCAATGGCCATGGAAAGAGGTTACGGTAAGAAATAATTAGTTTTACAGTATTAAAACTGAGTAATAAAGTAAAATAAAAGCCTAAAATTACATACTAAAGGATAAAATAAAGTTCACTTAGGTAGCTTGTGACTGCATTATTATTAACACATATCATTAAAGAAACCATAGAGCTACAAAACTTTTCAGTTTTTCTGGTCATCCTACATAGGACTAAGGCACCTTTATAGAGGCCTTCATGGATCTCTGGGTACTTGAAGGAAGTTTTTAGGAAGAAGGTACAGTAGTCTTTGGCTTCATTTCTACCCTGTTCTTACGATTCTTATAATGATTCTTCACACTTTATGGAAATCTCAAAAAAATTTGCATAAAAATATTTATTTTTTCTAGAGGAGAGTAGTTTAGTTGCTAAATCTGGCAACTAGCAATCCTAGTAGGATTTTATGCCTATAAACTGGCAGGCTTTATTTCACACATATTTGGATTATAAGAGCAAGTTATTGCCAACATATGGTCACTGCCTTTATTTCATATGTCTCGGTATAGGTCACCCTTTCAAATCTGCCTTCATTGTCAAAAGTTAACAAAATAGGCATGTAGTCACTGTTTTTGACACTAACCAAACAGACAAGTAGCATTATTTGAAAGGTTCCATTGCCCAAAAAATGGAAGAAGAGTTCAAACACTCCTCCTTCCAATTATTTCCTAGAAGGACCAGAACTTTTTAGTTCAAGTTGGAACTCGCAACATCCATCTGCCTTCCATTTCCTCTGTTCACCCTTCTTGTCATGAACTAGCCAGTTATTGATATCACCAATTTTGCCAGCCCTGAGAAATACTGATTTGGCTACCTAGCATTTAGTTGTTAAAGGTGTGTGTGTGTGTGTGTGTGTGTGTAAGAGAGAGGAGAAGGAATTAGATAGTACACCTTTCTGACATTCCTTAGGCTAGCTGCTTAGCACCCAGTAAGCTAACATCTTGTCTGCCAGGATGTTAGCAGAATCTTTACAATTTCTCTTCCAATAAAGTTTCTTGCTATTGTTGCCCTCCTTGACATCTACCTTGGTACTGGGAATTTTTTCTTCAGCACTTATTCAATATCAAAGTCTTTGTGTTACCCATTGTGCCTGATTAGGAAGGACCCACTTACATATTTATGAGCTTATTAATATATCCCTTTTTTTACTGTTGCTTTCCCACCTATTGTACAGCCCCAGATGCCATCCTCAAATACCTCAGATGTGCCTTCCATATCAGCATGTCCTCATGCAGCACCATTAACTGCTATCTTGACTACAACAGGATTTACATTTGCTTCATTTCCTGTGATTTTCCTAATTTCTGTGAAAGTCTTAATGTCCTGGGATGCCATTCCTGGCAAGACTACTTTGAAATATAATCTGGCATTAGTTCCTTGCTATTGGTAGTTCTGGTCTCCAAGACAATGAGGATTTTTACTTGAATTCGGCATCATTACATTGTAAATATCCATCTCTTTCCTCAGCACTCAATTTTTACCATTCCCGATGCTGTGAATGTCATCTGTTTCTGTAAATCAGTTCCTGTAAATTAGTCTTCTGTGTCACTGAGTATATCCTCAAAAAAAGCAAAATATTGTTCAGCCATGGTTCTTGCAAAGAAACTGGGTATAATTAAGTTTTCCTGTTTCCATAAAAAGCAGCTAGTATGCATTCCTCCTTTATGTATTAAATTTTAAAAATTCATTTAAAATTTAGTGCAGAATTGTGATCCGTGACCATAAATGAAATTTTGATTGTTGAGGAATTCCTCTTTCTCTAGACCCAGCAGGGATAACCAGTTCACCTCCCTGTCAGAGAAAATAGACTGTATGCTGAGCAGCTCTTACACATGACTGTTGTCTTAGGCCTTGAAGCTCACCAGTCTTATCCTACGGATGATGAGCAATTTTTCAAAATATTTGCTTTAATTTAATAACTCCTGATGTAATATCAGTTTTTTCAACCATTTTGAGCTCTGTAAAAATTATGCTTGGAAAGATTCACTGCCATCTTCAGGCAGCTGGCAAAGAGCCTGACAATCTTGAGAATAGGAAATGTATTCTTGGATTTCAAACCAACATAACACTGCAGAGAATGATTCCAGAGATCCAGCTGCCCACTTTTACTTCAGTGCCATTCTCCTTCTCCCACTTATGCTATTTGGTTCGTTTCCAGTGTACTTATTTCTCCATGATTACAGATACATGGCTATTTTCACTTATCAGGAAGGGCAACTTACATTAAATTTTGAACTAATCATCACTGAACAAATTATGGAAAATATTCGGTGGAGGATATGTATGTAGCTTGATAAAGGAGAAACAACCTATTCCACTTTAGGAAGTGTGTGTGTGTGTGTGTAAAATCTTTCTCAGTTTTATATAGCAAAATGCTACTGTTCAGTTGTTGTTGCACAAAGGGCTTGGTATGCTCAGTTGATTTACCTAACATCATTCATGTCTTCTTCAGATATTCACATCTGTTTTTCTGATTCCAAGAGCAAGAAAGCAGGCATGGAGTATTTTTATAATACTTCTCAAAGTGGACTGTGGCCACTATAAGATTGCTTTGATTTTTAAAGAAACACTTCTGCTTCCCATCTAAACATATCCTACCATCATGATATCCAACCACCACTGTTTTCTTTCAGCACATCCAATTACCACAACTTGGTAGAGGAGCTACATGGTCACATCCTCCTCTTTCATTCAACACTATTTGTTGGACCTTCATGTCCAGAGGGATGTAGTATTTGAGAGATCAGTTCTTTCCTCCATCAGTGTATGGATCACAAAAATCTTGATG
This sequence comes from Naja naja, assembly GCA_009733165.1. Classification (NCBI taxonomy): domain Eukaryota; kingdom Metazoa; phylum Chordata; class Lepidosauria; order Squamata; family Elapidae; genus Naja; species Naja naja. The sequence continues at coordinate 190,389,007 of CM019148.1, forward strand.
AAGACAAGACTTACCTGGACCTGTGGTTCTTCAAATGGTGGTCTATGAATACAGAATCCATTCTTTTTTCCTAGTTCAGTACACTGAGATATCACATATACTATACACTGAGATATCATACATATATTAATCACAGTCCATCTTGAACATAGCAGAAAAAAGGGTATTGAGAGTTAACAAGGTTGATACTATATGGTACAAAGTTATTTGTAAATGTATTTTAAATTATGGCATAGAAGAATATTTTATATATCCCATTATTTATAATCAACATTTCAAAACATCTTAGTTCTACCATTCTGTCTTTAAATTGCAGTTCCAAGATGCATTTTTTAGTAGAAACAAGTTTGAACCCTTTTTGAGACGTGTTTGTAAAGTACAACCACCGGAGCTTCGTAAAGACACAATAGACTATTCCGTTCTTTTAGAAAAAGCATACACAACTGTTGATTTCAAAGAACAAGAAGACCAGGATCCACCTCCAGGTCTGCCTTTGACAAAATTAGATAATGGCTTAGATCCCAAATTAATCAAAAGTGGTGAGCAACTGTCAATATTAAGACTTCTTGAAAAAAAAATTGATTTGCAACAGGAAGATAAAAAAATTGCGGTGGAAACTGAAAGAGAAACAAAGCCATCAATTATAACTTCTGAATCAAAGCCACAAGGAGATAAACTATCAGAAGCAGAAATAAAACAGGTTAATGTTTACTTCAAAAACTCTCTCGAAACTTTTCTTGTTGATAAAGTTGTAAAAGTGGTAGCACTTAAATCACTTTTGAGCAAAAACATTGAAAACCTAGTTGCAGAGAGATTTTCAGGACCAGAGTTACCCCAAGAATTAGAAGACAGCAGCCCATTAGATGACAGAGAGAAATGTTCTCTGAAAGAAATAACAACTACTACAGATGCATTTTCAGAACCAGACATTAGTGAACTGAAAGATGTTGTAAGTCAACATTTGCAGGCTCAACTTATTGGAAAATTGTCTGAAAAAGGGATAATTCCAGATATGGTGATAGCAGAGAATCAGGTTTCTCTCCAGAGTTCTAGTGATTTGCTCAGGAAAGCTTTATCAAAAGAAGTAACTTCACAAACTGAAATAATAACCATAAAACCATTAAGTGAGAGTGATATAAGAGAACTTTCCAAATCTGAATCCTTAGATAATAAAGAAAGTCACAAAAGCAAGCCAGTATCTACAGAAGCAGATTTATATGAAAGCAGAAAAGATTATCATGAGCCCATTTTATTTCCTCTTGAAAGCCAAACTAGTTCAGAGAACGAACCAAAATTTGATTTAAAAAACATACCCTCAAATACATCATTAGAAATCATTAGAGTAAAGTTACCGTTCAGCATCGAAACAGCTAATATAAAAAAACATGTTTCCCTCCATGATACCCTCCTTCAAAAGATTTTAAAAGCAGAAATAAAAAGTTTAAAATCATTTTTAAGCAAAAGTATTCAGGACCACCTTAAGGATAAACTTTCAGAAACTGGATTAAGCAAAGAAGACCTGGAAACTGTGTGTCAGAAGTTGTCCTTGAACTTGAAGGAGAAATCTAATGAGGGCTTTGATGACAGTGTGTTAAGCAAAAGTATTCAAAATCTTTTTGAGGCCCTTTCAGAGAATGAAATTTCCAATTTAAAGTCTGCGTTGAACAGGAAAATCCAAAACTATCTCTCAGAAAGAATTTCAGAAATTGGACTGATCACACAGGAAGAGTTAAAAAAAATACTCGAAATGGTATTTCCAGTTGTAGCCAAAGAAACAGCACTCAGGGCAGAGAAAGGACCAGATTTAGCTAAAGAAGAACAAAGTGTACAGCAAGTATCTCATATAACTCATACTCTACAAGATAGGTTTTCTGAAGAAGAATTGCAAAATTTAAAGTCTCTCTGCAGCAGACTCTTAAAAGAAGGCCAAAGAGAACAACTTTCAGAACTAGAAGTAAAAGGTTTAGCATCTGTTTTACAAAAAAGCTTTGAAGAGCTTCCTGTACCAATCAGTCCCAAAACTCTGATTAGCAAAGAAATAGATAAGGATATGGATCATGATGCATCTGTTTCAAGTGTTGAAAGCATTTCAAAAGTTAGTGATGTAGATTTATCTGACAAAGCAAAACATCCTTCATATGAAAACCTTCCTCATACATCAACTGCAAGTGAAAAATGTAAAAAGGAAAATCTAGGTGGTCTTATAAACAGTATTTTCGAAGTACAAACGAAAAACCAAGAAACCCAGACATCTGGTTGCAAAAAAGTGAAACACACTTGTAAAAAAGAACGTTACAAATTGCCAGGTTACCCTGATAATCTAGAGATATCAGATTTGAAGAGACGGTCCTATGAAGAAATATCACAAAATAAGCCCCAGAAAGAATCATTGAGGAAAATATCTGAACCATTTGCCTTTTCCTCTTTTTTGAGTGCACATGACATTGGAGCCCAAACTGAAATTAAAAATTATCTTTCCAAAACTCCTAATTATCCTTCCAAGCCTCCCTTTCCAGTGAACCCTCAGACATTTCTCTTTTTACACCCAGAGTCTGAGGAAGAAGCAAAGCCAACTTGCAAGTATCATCACAAAACCAAAACCAAGAAGACTGACAGAAAGAAGGATGCTGCATTACATCACTCACAGCAAGGAGGGACGAACCCTTCAGCCAAAAAGGAAAAAGCACATCGTCGATCATCTAAGGATGTTTTAAAAGAAAAACATGGAAAAAAACATGGTGAGTTGTCTTCTAAAAAATCGAGCACGACAGAAACCAGGAAGGATTCAAAAACGCTATTATCTGGGGGTGGTGTAAAAAAAGAAAGCATGAAACTGAAGCCTGAGAAGAAACGTGATAATGACATCAAGCAAAAAAAATCATTTAGCAAGACAACTGCCTTATCTGATTCACAACTATCAAAAACTGTTCAAGAAAAATCTACAATTAAATTTCCTACTACTGGACATACAAAAGCAAATTCATTGGTAAGAACATAATCAACTTTGTTCTTGAAGATGATTCATTGTATTCTTTAAAGCATTGTATAAGATTATAAGATTATACATTGTATAAGACATTGTATCAGAGTAAGTCAGGCCTGCAGGCCACGATTTAAAAACAAAATTTGAACAGAACTTTTGGCTTGTGAGATCAGAATTCTTGTTCTCAAAAAATAACAACTGATCATTTCTAGTGTTCTAGAATATCTCCATAATATTGGAGTTTTAACTTTTAAAAACACACGTGGTTCTGCTAGTTGTGTTAGAACTACTATAATTTAAGGATGTTTGATAGGAATTCTAGGAATTCTTCCAAATCAAGTTGGGAAGCACTTCCTTATACAAGGAAAACTTGTATAAGGTTTTCTCAGGCAAATTGACAGTAAATTTTCTTACAGAATGGGTGCTTTTATAATCGTTTTAGTCAAAACAATTCTGTTTATTAAATTTATAATCTGAAGAACTGCAAAATCTAAATCTCTCTGTAGCAGACTTTTGAAAGAATGCCACAGAGACAAACTTTCAGAATTACAAATTGTCAGACTAGAAACTGTACTGCTACAGATAGGATGCAAGATTATGCTTTTCCTAGCTAATCTAAGGCAAATATTTAGGATATGATGAATTTGATAGATAATGGTACATGAAAAGCAAAAATAGCACAATTTGGTGATACAATAAGGATACTTCCTAGTGTAAAGGCCTTTGTATGATTTATCATCATGATGATACATGCAGACATTTTTTTATTTCAATGTTTAGAATTCCATTGCCATTGAAGATTTAGATTTGGAAGCTTATAAGCATCTTGAAAAAGCAATTGAAAGAGCACTTGTTGATTTACAAGGTGTTGAGGAAGGGAGCTGCAGCCAAGCAAGATCAAATTCGGCTCCAAATGTTGCTGGTCTCATGTCTAAAGATGCACTTCGACCGTTTCCTTCTGCACCGGAGACTCCAAGAAATCAAGCAGGCATGATATTTGACATGCTCAACAACCAGGATCAAATCTTAAAAATGACACCTGAGCAGTTGGAAGTTGTTCTTAAGATTCTCCACAAAATATTGAGGCAGAACTCCAGACCCCCAAATAATGGATGAATCTTAGCCTTCTGATCCTCAACCAGCATGAGTGTGCCTTTGGGTTATTATTTTCCCCTGGTCATAATAAAAAATAAAACGCTCTTAGTACATTTTAGTTCAGAAAGTTTGAAAACTTATTTGAATTATTACTAAAGCAACCTTATGTTTTTATTTTTTTTTTAATAAAAAGGCCATTCTCCTTTTTGTCCCAGCCTGATGCCTTTGAAAATTATTGGACTACAATACTCATACTAATCAATGACTGGCCTGAAACATGATTTCTTCCCAGAGACTGCTTGCTCTGCTGAATGCAGTTGAATTAAACAGTCCAGAGTTTACTGAAAGAGTAACTTTTATGAATCTTTTCATTGATTCAGGATGCTAAGACATTTTTGTTTAAGATTCCAACATGGAACTCCTATATTATGATCTTTAATCAAATTTTATTTGCTCAGTTATTGTTTGAATAAAGTTAATAGGTTTTTAATTCTGCAATATGTGCCTTATAGCATGCCATTCCAATTGTTGCTGGCACTAAGGAAATTACATAAGCACCATCTATAAATGTGTCTATATGGCACATCAGATGGATGAATCCCCTTGGCCACATCCACACCTACTGTCTGAGTAGAAACTGCAAGTTTGCACTATGAGGTAGCTTAGTATGCGAAAGCATAACCTCCTGATGGCCAGAATCAAAGATGGAATATTCTTAGAATTGGATGTCTTCCAAAACAACAGTTCAAAACCATCTGACTAGGATTACCATCTAAACTTATTCTCATCCAGATTCTAAAAACCTCCAGGACTTTCACATCACCTATTCAGCCCAAGTTGTAGAACGTTTAATGTTAAAATACTGATTATATCTGACTCCATGGTAATGAATGCTCCCCTCTCCCCTGCTTTTATAATCAAAGTGGTGAACATACCCAATATTCCTTCCTCCTTTTTTCCCAGAAGAATCCTGTGAGGAATTGTGGGAGGAAAAAGAGGAGGGAGGAGTATTAGGTATATTTGTTTCCTTGAGTTATTTATAAAATAATGAAAGCAGGATAAAGATCTAATAAATAAAAATATGTGAACTAAATGAGATACCTTCCTACGAGTGGCAATTCCTAAATTTTATCTCTAGCAGCTAAATTTGCTCTTGTCCTCTTAAGTCTGATGCATAGAAACTATAAAAAATTAGAAGCTGCTTATTTACTTATTTGCTGGAGCATATTTGTCATTCTAGAGTTTAATTCATATAATGGTTAAAAGCATTGGGACAGACACTACCGGTAGAAGACTGTTCTACTCCTGGCTTAAATAAAAAACCAACTGGATGACGTGGGGCCAGTCACTCTCAGCCCTGGAAAGAAGGCAGGCAAACCAGTTGTGCAAAATATTGCCGAGAAAATTATATGTACTTGTCTACGTATTCACCAGTAATCAAGACTGATTGGAAAGCATCATATATGCCACTCCCAATCACACAGGACAGCACATGTATGATCTGATTCTTCAGATGATTTTTGTTGTGCATTACTTCTTTCTCTCTACCACAATATCTTTTCACTACTCAATGAGTCACAATGTGGCCTGAGAATCAAGGATTGACAGTTGTGTTCAGTAGGAACATGCTGTGGTTACGCAGTGGTTAGAATGTAATGTTGCAGGCTAACTCAGCCCACTGCCAGGAGTTTAATCCTGATGAGGCATGAGGTTGGCTCAGCCTTCCATTCTTCCGAGATTAAAACGAGAACCCAGATTGTTAGTATGCTGACACTGTAAACCGCTTAGAGCTGTATAGCACCAAGAAACAATATATAATTGCTATTGCTATGCCTGAATAGCAATATTCGGGGAGTTCACCAAAGTTTTTGAAGGTTAATGTATAGACTCAAAGCATATGTGCTGAATGTTTGAATGACTACTCAGTTACAGATCAGTTGTTAATGTTCACTGAAATGACTTTTCCTGTGTGGTTCTACATAATTGGCAGTTTCTTTAATGCATGTAATTTCTCACTGACTCCACTTTCCTCTATTTTCTCTTCCCTCATCTTGATTAAATTGTATGCATATTCTTTAAAGATCTATAATAAAATTTAATCCATAACAGTTTACACCATTAAAAAGACTTTAAACTACATAAGAGAATTAAAATGACCTATAAGTCAATAGTCACGAAAACAAAATGTCACAAGAAAAGAAACTATCAGGAAAGGTTTTAGACACTCTTTATGTCCCAAATTTGTTTCCTATTCTGCAAAGGGGTCATCAAAAAATATCAATTTAATTACCCCTGATAAAACAGCTGCTTGTGACTGAAATATATGGTTAGATTTAGAACAAAAACTAGTTTTCAGTTATTTATGACTTCAAGGAGGAATTTGTGTATCATGTTGAAGTGATAAATGATAACAGTGACTATTATGATGTATTTACAAATTGACAAGATAGTGTACCTTTAGGAGCAAACCTGTTCATTTTCACAAAAAAGTATTTTAATACAAAGTATTGAACATAGGGAAAAAATTGTGAAAAATGCTGATCGATCCAGGTGATCATGAATGAAGAAATAAGAAAAAATGTACTAATTCCAATTTTGAAGTTGAAAACAGATTTAAGCTTTTTGCTGTAAGCTCATTTAATTAATTAAATGTAACCATTTAAGACAAAAATATCTACTCAATTTACAAGCATAACTGAGTGCAGAATTGTAAAATTGTAGTTGTAAGTTGAAGCATTGAACCTAATTTTTCAGCATTTTCTTTGGCAATTGTTAAGCAAATCCTACAACTGTAAACCCTGCTTTTGAAGCCTTATTTTTTCCCCTAGTGGGCTTTTTTGCTGGAATTTGAAATAAACACTGGAAATTGGCAAAAACCATCAAAAATCCTAGTCATGTGACTGCAAGATAATGGCAGTAATGGCAGTAAAGATGAACCAATTGCTAAGCACCCAAAATGCTATCACATGATTCTGTGGATATATGGGTGTGTGTGAGTTGCACCATCATAACTTCAAAATTGGACTGTAAGCAGCTTTGCAGGCATTCTTGTAACTTCAAACAATTGCTAAGTGACTAGTCATAAATCAAGGACCACCCATACAAAATACATGATTTAGCATAAAGTTCAAAGTTTCAAAGTATCTTTATGATACAAATCATCATGATTATTCCTCACAAAGATAAACATTTCTTGATAGAGCAAAACATTGATAATTTTTTTCACTAGATTCTTTATGTATTCTTTGTTTTAGAACTCTCTGACAAATACAGTGCAGTTTTCTCTAGAAGCACAATAGGGCTTCCAAATTACAATGCTAGGCATTGTATATTCTCTTATTGATGAGCATGAAATAAGGTGCCATTCACTCAAATGATTTTTGTTAAATAATATTTTATTACAATTAAACTTGTCAGAATTAGGTTGACAATATATCATTTTCCTTCAGTAGTTTCCTAGTTAAAATGTCACCTGCGATGCTAAATAAGGTTGTATACTTAAAACTAATTTCTATTTTTACATGAGTAAATAGAATGTACATTACTGAAAAATCATTAATAAAATAATATTAATCTCCAAAGGTACGCTGTACAGGTAACAAGAATTTAGTTTTACTTTATTCAATTATTCACAGTACTATTCACAGAAAGCAGCCTTTTTCCCCATTCCTTTATATTCTAATTAGGACTGAACTTCTCCAGAAAAGAAAAGCTACGAAGACAAACTGATGAGTTAGAAGTCACCTTTCCCCCACCAAATGTCTGAGCCTATAAGTCAGTGACGGCTAAGCTTTTCAGTACTGAGTGCCCAAAGCATGCACAAACCCCCCAAGTGCAATACGCGCACGTCTCCCATGCATGCTCCCCACCCCGCGCATGTGCATACATTCCCCGCACATGCACTCTGTCCCCCGTGCCCACCACACATGCGCCCCGTGCCACTTGCACTCCGCCCCACCACATGCACGCCAGAGATCCAAAGACCAGCTGGCCGGCGGGAGGCACATACGCATGCGCAATGGAACTGAGCTGGGGAGACAGCTTGTGTGCCTGCAGAGGGGGCTCTGCGTGCCACCTCTGGCATGTGTGCTATAGGTTCACCATCACGGCTATAAGTAATATTAACCAGACCTCTCTTTCTTTCACTGACCCTGGAACTAAGAACTGGAAAGGAAATGGGCTATGAATCACAATCCATTGATAGATGCTTGTATTTCAGTGGAATGACACCACTGAACACAGCTCAAAGCCTTCCACAATATAGCTTGTCGTAGTGTGCTAATAGTCACTTTGCCTAAATAATAGAGATCTCTTTTATATCAGTCCTACAAATTTTGGTTCAAATTTTGGCTACTTATTCAAAGGATGAATATATTTCCTGAACAGCAGACCACAATTAAAGCTATGAAAATTAAGCAATATTCTTAAGTATATAGTCAAGTAATTTCAAGCTTTTATTTGGCAAATTATTTTTTTCCTTAATTTGATTTCTCAAAGACATATGTTCTATTAAAAACAGCTATTTTTTTTCAAGTTACAGTGTTGGCTACTTCAACAACCACTGAAGATTATGTAGTAGATATCCAGCGCTCTCAGAGATTTCCACATTGATACTTTTGCAAGTAGGAAAAGACACTATATTTTAAAGAAGTTATATAGTTGATATAAACTTGATGATAAAGAGATGATTAACACAATGTATTAAATAAAGAATGGAAACAATATTTCAATTTAATATTGGAAAGGTAGTAATAGCACGTAAGTACTGTAATAGCATATGCCACTGCAAGCAAAGTTTTACTATCCAAATGGATACTATTACAGTTCAGATATAACAAAGATATAAAGAATTGTATAGATATTTCTGCAATTCAATTAGTAGATTCTCATAATACCACTTTAAAAAAAATCCTCTATATAACATCATCTGTATAAGCCTTTAGCATTTTCAAGTATACCAAAACAAAAACTTTATTTGAACGAAAGCAGCAGGTAAATCACATTATCTTCCAAAGAAGTATAGGAGTCCTTGACTTACAACCACAATTAGGACCAGAATTTTCACTGCTAAGCAAGGCAGTTAAGTCAAATGCCCAATTTAATGACTTTTTTTTTGCTAGGGTTGTTAAATGAACAACCATAGTTATCTGGCTTCCCCCACTGACTTTGTTTGTCAGAAGCTCATTGGGAAGGTCACAAATGGCAATCACATGACCAGGAGAAGGATGCAACAGTTGCAAGTGCGAGGAGCATAAGTCATTTTTTTCAGTTCTGTTGTAATTTTGAATGGTCATTGAATGAATGGTTTTAAATTAAGGACCACCTGTATGGTCTTAAGTATTCCTAAAATTCCCAGTATATCTTTTTCTCATTCGGCAACCTACATTCAGATTTATTCCAGATAGCAGCTGAATGCACCATTGGTATTTGTGACTGACTATGTTGGATGGTAGGAGGCAAGAGTGAAAGTAATGAACCCTTTGTTTCTTCTTTCACCTGAAAATTGAGAAGGCAGTCATTAGAAAAATGACTTTACATACACATCTATTAAAACAATTATGAATACCTTCTCAGAGGTTTATGGAAATACAATTCAAGTTCTTGTTGCCCAAATGTTAATTATTGCTAATAATTAAGCTCATAGAAACAGTGATTCCTAATAAAGACTATGAAAATCAAGGGCTTCTTACAGATAGGTCATTCAATAGGCCTGACTAAAGATGGCAATTTCATTATAAATTCAAATAAATTCAATTAAAGAATGGCCATTCTTTAGTTCAGTGGTTCTTAAACTGGGGGATAATTTGCATATATCCTCAATGAGGAAATTTGTAATTACTTTTTTTGAATCAAGGATGAATCTTGGGCTGCCACTGCCAGGATTCTTGTGTAAAACCATGGAGTATGGCATTTTTTGTGGAGATAATGACATTTAAGACAAGGAAAATCAGTAATTGGATCAAATAATTTAAGAATCACTGCTTTAGCCAACGTTTATGCTTACCTCCCTTCCCCTGAATGTAAATAATTGCATTTAATGAAAAATAGAGGTAAGAGTGTTACATAGGCTACCTTGAGCCCTGGAGTGAAAGACAGAATATTAAATTATAATTCATTTATGCAAAAAGATACAAAAAATCCATACTGCAGAATATATGCAAGCTATATTGTCCTTAATTGCTAACAAAGATTGAGGTGAAAAGGAAACTCTTATGTTGAACAAAATGTATGGAGTAACATCCTAACAGTAGATATGTGAATGACCCGTACATAATGGGGATGGGGTGGGGACTGGGCAAGAAAAGGAATTTAAATACTATGTTGCACAATCACAGTTGAGCTCTTGTGATACTGAATATTATCCATGGTGCTTGCGTTTTTATAATTAGCAATATAGTAACATTGTGTATGTCCAGAATTAGGCTATAAGCCCTCTCCTTTCCCCTTTCCCAGAATAATATGCATATTTGTAATGAAGAATCATTTGATGGTAGTGGAATTCCAATGTAAACACATTTTATAAAATAGGCATACTTGTCATTAGCATTTTGTATAATCCCAACCAGGGGTGGGATTCAAAAATCCCAGCAACCGGTTCACTGCCTGGTTGCTGGGTGGGCATGGCCATGGTGGGTGTGGCCCACCAGAACTTCTGGGAGGGCTGTTTTTTTACCTTCCCCCAGGATCCGGGGGCTTCCCTCGGGCCTCTGGGAGGGCAAAAACGACCTCCCCCAGGGTCCAGAGGCTCTCCGGAAGCCAGAAACAGACCCGTTTCCGGACTTCCAGGAGGGCTGTTTTTCACCTCCCCCAGGGTCCGGAAGCTTCCCTCGGGCCTCTGGGAGGGCGAAAATGGCCTCCCCCAGGGTCCGGAAACCCTCCGGAAGCCAAAAAAAGGCCTGTTTCTGGACTTCCAGAAGGCTAGTTTTTTGCCCTCTCAGAGCCTCTGCACGGACCCTGCACTTACCTGTATCCAATACGAGCTGTATGGAGATTCATGGGAGGAGAGGGGTGAGGTAGGCATGGCCAGAAGGTCGGTTTAACTACCGGTTCAGCGAACCAGATATAAATTTAACATCTGGTTGGCCCAACCTGGTCCAAACCGGCTGAATCCCACCTCTGTCCCCAACTACAGTATGTGTTTCAAAAGAAAGAAGCATTGCTGGCTCTATAAAATAGCTGTGTTTATGCCAACAGCTATCTCAGTTCTGCGGGTGGGACAAGGCAAGCAAATATAACTACCACGGATATGATTCTTTAAAATAAAACTAAGACCTGGAGCAAATAAGTTGCAGACTCTAAATTGCAATTCTATAACCAATCAAAATCACCAATCAAAATCAGAAAGCCAACACCTTAATTTTAAACAGGACTTACAAGTGGACACCGCCTATTACACAAATCACACTTGGCATAATACGTTATTTCACCAGTGTATAAATTTTTATATTAAACTCAAACTGATCCAAACTGGTATCTCCTGTTCAAGTCAAAGATGTTGCAGCTTCCAGCATCTGACCTGTTTTGTAGAGCCAAAGCCTTAGTGATTTTATGTAGGTAGCATATTTAACAAAACTCACCTGCTTGAAAAAAGCATGTGACAGAAGGCCTCTTGCTGATGGCCTATATCCCAGAAGGAAAAAATATAGATTTTTAACTTTTGCAAACAGCCTGTAATTACTGTCCCCCTCTTGCAACTTTTACAAAATCAGTTGATTGAAAGAAGAATCAGTATTTCCCCCATTTTAATTATTCCATCCACATATCTTTGCTACAATAGATTAATAGTTTAAAAATAAAATACTACAAATATATTTTTTCAAGGTCTTCAAATTTGTAACACTAATTAAAAATGAATAATTTTATCAACACCTTTTAACTGACACAGCAGTATATACTAAAACGTAAATATTACTGTCTCAATAGAATTTTATACTTAAGGTGCTACATATGTCATGGGTAGAAAAAAATGTTCCTCTCTAAATGTTCATCTATTTTTTTCCAGCTCTTATTAATTCCTCTCAGCATGGAGAATGAAAGATGCAAGTTAAATCATCTACTCATATATTTTTTCATATATTACTCCTTAAGGGCTCAGCAATCTTAGTATACAAAACAACCTGAGACTACATATGTAGAAATGACTTTTAAAATGTCTGAACACTTACATGAGAATAGTAAAATATTTCAAAAATTAATAATTTCATGAAATTTCAGACATTTTAAATTTTTGTTTTAAATGTTTTTATTATTATTATTATTTGGTTGCCATCTGGGGATACTATGGCTCTTCTGATAATTATGAATAATCATGGTTGTCCTGTTGACAATTATAATTTGGTAATACTGTATGATATTCATATATAAATTAGGCTTTCAAAACAGCTCTAATTTCAGTTTAAAATAATCAAACTCAAATTTGAACATTGTTTTAAAGCATTACCTTTGTTCTGGGTCCTGATGCAAACACAGTTCTATCAAATTATGGAAAGCAGGAGAGAAAGTTTTAGATGGAGTCTGTAGTCTCTCACTTGTCATCGTGCGTGTCATGCTTTCCCCAATTCCAGAATCAATTCCCGACTGAGAATTTTTTATCCTAGATTCTCCACATGAAAAAGTGTTTATAGCCCAAGGACAGTAAGATGGACCTTTAAGTTTTTGCAGCAGCATCTGACAGAAAGAGACAGAAAATACTGGCATCATTTTGCAACAGTGGCAGAGAAATACCATGACTAAATGAATGCAAAATGTCCAGTGTCTTAGTTTACATAAAAACAGTACATTGTGGCTGTATTAAATAATAAGATTTTGCAAAAATATTTATCAGAAAGTTATAAAACATGCAGTTTTGTCCTTGCCTACAATTTAGTAATCATTGGGAATTAAACTCAAGTCAGTCAGAATAGAAGGGACCTTGGAGGTCTTCTAGTCCAACCCCCTGCTCAACCAGCAGACCCTATACCATTTCAGACAAGTGGCTGTCCAGTCTCTTCTTAGACCTCCAGTCATGAAGCACCCACAACTTCTGAAGGCAGGCTGTTCCACTGGTATTCCATTGGTAGGTGACCTACTGCTTTGCTGCCAAGGAAGGGCAATTTAACAAATGCTCGAGAGCAATGCTTAATGGACTGGTCTTTGCATGAACCAAGTAAACAGTCAACTTAAATGAGAAATCATTACATCCAAATCAAATTTACTCAGAATTATACTTCTTAAGAGAACTGAATGTAATTGTTAAGAGAATTGAAACTTTAGGTACATAAAATTTCAAAATTAAGAGATGTCTTATGCCTGTAATGGCGAACCTATGGCACACATGCCAGAAGTGGCACGCAGAGCTGTCTCTGCAGGCATGAGAGCTGTCGCCTCAGCTCAGCTCTGCTGGGCATGCGCGTGCCGCCTCCCATTGGCCAGCTGGTCTTCAGGTCTTTGCCGCGCATGCAGGGTGGTGCAAGTGGGGGAGCACGCATGTGTGGGGGCGCATGCGTGGGGGCAGGAGGAACGCATGGAAATGCGCGCACAGGGGGGGGCACATCTGTGGGGATGTATGCACATTGCATTTTGGAGGTTTGTGCTCACGTGCTTTGGGCACTCAGTGCTAAAAAAGTTAGCCATCACTGTCTTATGCTCTTGACAGTAACAGTTATTCAATTGGTTCTTAAGAACCTAATCTAGAGATTTTGTGCTTTACCTGTGTGCGAGGCATTTCCTGAAAAGGTACATGCCCATTAGCTAGTTCACAAGCTGTAATGCCCACACTATAGATGTCAGATTTCACATTATATCCATGCATATCCTATAGAAGAAAACACTTATCAGGCAAATTCAATTGTTCAAAGGTTGTCAATGCACATTAGGAAATGATGAAAAATATTTAAACATGCCCTGTACAATTCTATTATTTGTAATATGGAATAAGTTAGTCTAATTTAAATAAAACAGGTTTACCTCTTAAGCATACAATTAGGCTGTACACTGTTCAACTATTTTAAATATCAATGACATACAACTTCACAAAAGTTATCTTCATTGTATTCAAGAAATTCATGATTTCAGATGTAAACTATATCAGTACCACAATAAATCAAATTATCATTAAAGCCATTTTAATTAAAAATATTCATGTATTTGTTCTTGTATTTCCATCAAAATATTTGATATGAATACAGATGGAAAAACTGTGTTTTTGAATACTTTACATTCTAGCTATAAAGAAATAAAATTAGTTTATACTGCTTTCTCAAGATGAATCAATTAAAACAATTGAAAATTAATTTTTTAAAAAAGAATTCTTAACACAGCAAGGGTGTGTCAAATTTTTCAACGTTCAGTTTCCAAACATTAGCAATACTCAAAAGTTGTGACATGCCTTGGGGATTGTAAAGATATTTTGGTTACTTTAATTTAGATGTGCTTGATAAGTAACTACATAAATATCATAACTTTTAAACATTTTTTTGGTTTCATTTGGTCTTTCCAAATAATAGTCTTTCTCCCAAATCTGGAACAAACGTTGACAATGTGTGTTGGCCTACAATTAGGAAAATGAAAATGAAGTATTTCCATAAATAGGAAAACGTTTTAAAATATCTCTTAATAATACAATTATATATAGATTGAGAAGTAAAAACATCTATCTATCGATCCATAACTGGACTGATAAACTATATTGCAATGTAAAACTTTCAGAAGTGAATTGATTCAGGCAGAGTATTTTACATTTGTATGTGTGTGTACATGAGTGTGCCCATACAGTATATATGGCATCTTATATTAGGTATTTAAAATGTATGAATGAATATATACAGATCCTATGGAAAGCACATATTTTAAATGGAAATTTCTTCCATATATATGATGAAAAGGAAAAAGAAACAATGGAAATATATTTTAAGTCTTTGGATAGAAGAATCTTAATATGATGATGATAGTGCTTAACTATATTAAGGGTTTTATGACCATCTCAATTACTACAATAAATTTATTTGTTTTCCAGAATACTGGAAATTAAATTCTGCTGGAAATAAATGCTAAAATATATTTGTCAACAGAAATAGAGGAATTAAAAACAACTATTTTACTATGTACATATAACAATAGGCTTCCTAATTTTCAACGATACATGGGAATATACGGATTCAGAGATACCATTCTGAACAATATGGAATATACATCTTGGAATCACAATATATCTGTAGTGCATCAAAATTCATACTGCATACATAGTTTTAGATAAAACATTAAATGCTAATGTTTAAAAAATTATAAAGAATGTAAACAACATAATTAAGATTATTTTAGGGTGCAGAATTTAAATACTTAATGAATTTCTGAGGCAGTATACATAGCAGGAAAGCACATTGACAATGCAATCTAATATATACTGACCTGCCTTAGTAGTTCAGGACTCAGCCAAGGAAGCATAGAGGTACTGAACTGGGGGAAGTCATACACAGCTTTTAACTGTTGTCCACTGTTGACTAAACTATAGAGGTGATTTAAGCCCGACAAATAAACTAGACCATCCCCTGAAATCAATATGTGGCTAGCTTTAATACTTCTGAAATGCAAACAAACAAACAAATTAATAAACCCCCAATTGTCTTGCTAAAAAGACTATCCTATTAAATACATATTAAGATTCTGATATATCACATACATTGGTTTGTTTCTTTTAAATAACTATAATGTTTTCTACAGCTTAAAGGTTATACTATTCTTTATTGCATCAGAAAGAGAATTGAGGCATACTGCTTATGTTCTTGCTTCTTATTCTTGAATTTATTTAAGAATTACTCTTGATTAATAAATAGCAGATTTCAGTCTGTGAAGATGTATCTAGAAAAAATGCTCACCACAATATAAAAGATGTCTTGATTTGAAGTGACAATTTCAAATGATCCATTAACTAGGCCTCAGCCCAAGAAGGTACCAACTCTTTCTCATTCTACTTCTCTGCAAACCTGGGATTATAAAGTGGCTTGGGGGCTGAATTCATCCCACCAAGCCTTCCTAACTAAACACCCAAAGATTCAGCTTACAATTACATGCATAGAGAGAAAATGGAGAGAGACTGGATGGCTTCCTCTGGGCTAGGCTAGAGTGAAACAGAAAAGGTTCATGAGCTATTGTATGGTAGCCAGCTTACAGCCCTCAATGTTTCTAGGACTGAGGAAGATTTTTAAAAAGCCCACAATGTGAAATGTGTATGAGTTATCCCTTGGTCACTGCAACATAAGGGAATTGTTCCAATTTAATGTGACCCATTTTTCACATTTTTTTCCTAATTCTCTTCCCTCCCCCCCCAAATCAAATTTTGAGTAGCAAATATTTGATAGCAAAATGAGCTCGATGATCCTCCCTTTTTTTAAAAAAAGCAAGTTTAAACAGTATTGCATGAGTTCTAATTTTAATAAGGCTATAAGAATTGTATTATATGCTTTTTATTTGTACATTTGTTTTCCACAAAACTATATAGGGATCTCACTTCTCAACGTATTCATTTTACACCTGAGGGTACCTACTAGAAGAACTCTATAATGTAAGGTAACGTAAGACCTTATAAAGTAGAGGTTACATATTTTAACACGTCCAAATTACTTCACTGTAAACAACTGTGGTAACAATTCAAAGAGATCATTTAGCTATACTCCGACTCTGTAAATAGCTTAGAGAGGGCTGTAAAGCACTGTGAAGCAGTATGTAAGTCTACGTGCTATGGCTATTGCTCTTACAGATGGCTCAAGTTTTCCTTTTGTCCTATCTTTTGTTGTGCCATTTCTTCACAATATATTTAGAAACTTCAAATATTTCTTAAAATTTAAGAGTTAGCAATTAGAGGCCAAGGGAAGGAATTCTTAATGAGCTCATGCATCTCATCAGAAAATGCCATGGACTAGCAATTAAAGATTCATATTTTAACATACTCAACATGATATATTAAAATAATGGGAATATTTGTGGAGGTTTAATATATATTAAAGCATTTTGGAATTCCCTCTGAGAATGAGAAATGAAAACATAAATTATACTTGGTAACAATATACATCTTAATCAGAGAATGCTACTAAAAGAAAATAAATAAAATAAAATAATCACATAATTTTTAAGCTTCAGCTGAAATCATTGGATGGACTCCAATGAAGTTCTTTCATATTACCTGTGAATATAACCATGTTGATGCATATAGTTCAATCCACTAATTGCACCAAAGAGGATATTTCCTATCAAAGCTTCACTCATGCCTTCAGGGAAGTAAGTCCTCAAGAGACAACTGGCTGAATCTAAAAAAAAGAGTCCAAGGTTTAGTAGTAACTCCTCATAATATCCTTATAAATATAGGAAGGTCAGGGCTGGTCCAGATATTTTCTATCATAATCAGAATGATCAAAATAATTGATCTTTTGCAATGTTTCAAAAAACGCTCAGGAGCTCCTGGGCAAAAAATACAGATGTACATGATCAAATTAGCATTGGCCTCTAAAGCAATTCTCTGTTTCAAAAAATACTCCCAATAGTCCTCTTTAAGTAATTATCCCACTTGGAAGTATAACTATTCCACAAACTAGGTACCAATAAGCTGAATTGCTCTGTATGGGCAGAAGGATTTTAATAAATAAGGATATAGTTTTGTAAACAGTTACTTACTGTAAGCCATAAAAGGAGAAATAACCCAAAGCCATCTTCCAGAAGTAAACACTGCCCAAAAAGTCAAGATATGTGGATGTCGGAAAAAGTGGGATAATATCACCTCATTCTAGAGAAATAAATAAATGTTTTAATAATCCAAAAGACGGAAAATACTCCATACTGTTTTAGCCATAGGAGATTATATGTGTGTGCCTTCAAGTCAGTTGACTCCTGATGACTGCCTGGACTAGTCCCTGACGTTTCTTGGCAAGGTTTTTTGAAAGTGATTTAGTCTTGCCTGTTTCCTAGGGCTGAGAGTGACTGGCCGAAGGTCACCCAGTTGGCTTTCTTCTTAGCCTAGCTCAGTGGTTCTTAACTTGGGCGATATTGCCCCCCAAGGGGCAATTTTGTTTTTCAGGGGGGCGATGGAACAAAAAGGGGTGACGTGGGGGCGAAGGAATGGAAGGGGGCAATATGGGGGCAATGGAGCGAGATATAGTGGGAGAAAGGGAGAGAGATCTATATTGGTAGATAGGTAGGTAGACAAAAAGGCAGACAGGTAGGTAGATAGGCAGGAAGGCAGGCCGGCAAACAGACAGACTTTTTGGGTGGATGGATGGACAGGCGCCAGTTCAGGTGCGGTACAACAATCAATGGGGTGAGCCTGCAGGGCCGGCGCCTCGAACACCCCCCTGCCGCCTCTTAGCATCCCCAAGGGGGTCGGCAGAGGGGTGCTAAGAGGCGACAGGGGGGCGTTTGAGGTGCCGGCTGGCCCTGCAGGTTTACCCATTGACTAGCACTGCTCTGGAGCCGGCACCTCCAATGCGGAAGCAGTGGCATGTTACGTGCTGCCGCAGCCGCGTTCGACGCGCCGCCCCCCTGCTGCCTCTTAGCGCCCCTCTGATGGCCCCCTTGGGGACGCTAAGAGGTGGGAAGGGGGGCGATGACAACTTCCTCAATGGCTCAAGGGGGCGATTCTTTCAAAAAGGTTAAGAACCACTGGCCTAGCTCATCATAAGGCACTCATGTTCTGAAAACAATCCCTGAATCAGGAAAAAAATAGATGGCTCATTATAATGTCAGAGATATAAAACTGAAATCACTTGAGAAAGCTATAACTAATTCTGTGTGAGCAGTTTTCTGAATTTCTTTTTATATCTAGAATTACTACAAATATGGGATATTATATATGACCTTACATAGAACTATATAACCTTGCAAGCATTATATATCAAGTTTAAAATTATGTTTACTT
This sequence comes from Naja naja, assembly GCA_009733165.1. Classification (NCBI taxonomy): domain Eukaryota; kingdom Metazoa; phylum Chordata; class Lepidosauria; order Squamata; family Elapidae; genus Naja; species Naja naja. Next base: position 190,407,966 of record CM019148.1, read on the forward strand.
GTAAAGCTTTTAAGAGTTCTTCAGAACATCTTTCCAGATCTGTAATTCTTACAGCCACCAGTGTTCCTGTTGGGATATGACGGGCGAGGTAGATTGAAGTTAAGTTGTTGCATCCTTTCCCTTCAAAGAAACAGGCATAGACCACTTAACATTCTAATTAATTAATAAAATAATAAAATAACCTTTTGGAATGGATGATATATAAATAAATAAATAAAATATTCAATATGACAATTTTGAAAAAGGACACCTTTCAAAACAAGCATAAATATCTGACTTGAACTAGAAGGCAACAATCTGATTCTGAAAGCTATTTCCTAGTTGAAATGATCTTTTTGTTTTAAAAAGAGGATTACAGGTAGTCCTCATTTAATGATCATAACTGGGACTGGCAACTGTTTGCTAAGCATGTCATTAAGTGAAACATCACATGGCTACATCAGACTTACTATGTCAATTCCACTGCCACTGTTAAATGAATCATCCCCAGTAATTAAACACAGTGTCATGTGAATGCAAATTGCAACTTCCTGCTGGCTTTCCCATTGACTCTGCTTCCCAGAAACCAGCTTTGAAGCTCATGGGATGTTATAAACGCAAACCAATTGTGAAGCACCCAAACTATGATCACGTGGCTGTGAGGATACTATGATGGGCAAAAGTTTGAGGGCCAATAAAAAATCTACTTTTTTCAGCACCATTGTAAGTTTCAATCGTCACTGAACAAAGCTGTTCTTAACCAAGGACAACCTGTATTATGCTCTGGTGACTATCAAATGATAGACTATCAGTTTACAAATTTACAAAATATTCAGAACAGATCAATGAATATTGGTGTAACATGTTAAATGTTTAAGTCAATAGTGTACAAAAAATGAAATAAGAATTGAAACTTGTATTTTAATAGGGATTACCAGTTGAAGTTCATTTAAAATAAATCTTAAGCAGCTCATTAGCATAATAAATATCTTCACACCAATTACCAGCACCATGTGCTAGTTACATACAAAGATGCTTGTGTAATACCATCGTGAATAGACAGTATTCCCATCTTATTCACTGATGTAGGATCTGAGGCAACAGAGAAGAATGCAAACATGTATTTTCTTCTGGTTAAAAAAGAAGTGATAGATATTGCAGTTGAAAAACAATTATTCATGCACAATTTCATAATATCCTTATACTACTGAAGCTACCATAAATTAAGAAAAGACTAATATAAAGACTTACTAAATCAAAGGCAAGACAAGTTAAATGGAAATAGGCTGTAAAATACAAGCAAATATTAATAAAGATGGAACTAATGTATATTTCAGACCTATTGGCAGGATATGGCAAAGGGTAAAATTTCTAGTCCATATCTTCGGTTCAAGTAAAGACTAAAGATCTCTCACTTAAGACAAAACAGGAACGTCTTTCCATCACAAAACAATTACCTATCTCCACCTGGAGATCATAGTGTGATACATCAGAGGACAATGGTATCTGTTCATCTCTTTGAGTCGATTGTCCCCAACATACAGCAAGTTCATCTGTCTGAATAGCAAAAATATCTATTAATTTTTATTGTTTAAAATGGTGTCATTTCACATAAATTTTGAAAATCTCCCAACATTCCTGTCTATGTTATCATTCCAAAAGCACCAACTGGTTTTTAATTTTGCCTGGTTTTTCATGGCAAGAACTTCTTTAATTGGGGTGTGATTTTTTTTATTGAGTTCAATGTATTTAATTTCTAAAGAACCCTATGTGGCTGATCAGATTAAGGTACACCTTTCTCTCCATCAATTAATCCATGAAAAAGCCAGGCATTCATTTTCACTCAAAATATTATATAACGTAAGTGCATTAAAACCAAAATAGTAACAAATATATCCTATCTAAAGTGCTACTATATATTCTAGAAGACAAAAAATGTATTAATTACAATTCTCTAATATATACAGATAGTTCTCACTTACTGACCACTCATTCAGTGATTGTTTGAAGTTGCAACGGTGCTAAATACGTGGCATTTACAACTGGTTCTCAAAGTTATAGTGGTCATACCATCCACACAGTCTTATGATTGAAATCTAGCAACCAGCTTGCACTTGCAGTGTTGTTCCAGTGCCCAGCAGTCATGAGATCACCATTTATGACCTTCCCTGCTGGCTTCCCACAAGCAAAATCAATGGGGAAGTCAGGAGAAAAGGTCACAAGTCACTCAAGTAAGTCTTCCCCATCCTGTAACAACCAATCCCAGGCCCCAAATTATTTGAGTATGCTGCTGCTATCACCCACACATCCTCTTCCACCTGGCAACAGCGACTTACCCGCCTGCCAGTCTGCTTGCGAATCGCCTTGGACTTGCATCTTCCTGCTGGGTTCCCCAGTGATTTAGGTTTTTGGAAGCCAGCAGGAAGTTGCGAGGAGGTCTTTTCATAATGACCTGCAATTCTCACTTAAGAACAGCAATGGGGACCATCAGGATTGCCAAGTGATGTGGTCACATGATGTCATGTTATAAAATTGCTTAGCAATGGAAATTCCAGTCCTGATTACTATTGTTAAGCAAGGACCAACTAATCTGTATTCAGCAAAAGGGATGAGAATGAGAGCCTCTGAATTAATTTATACAGCTGCACTGGATAGATATTTAATGGCTTCACACATTCTTAAAGGGTCTGCTCCTTTTTTTTACAATAAAATGGGCAATTCCTTGCAAGAATGGAGAAAGTAGTATTTTGTCATATATCGCTGAAAGTGAACAGAAAATAGGCAGTATACATTTTATTAGTGTAAAACAGTGGTTCCCAAACTTTTTCAGTCCACCGCCCCCTTGGTGCTACAAACTCATCGTCAGTGCCCCCCACCCAGGGGTGGGATTCAAATTTCTTACCAACTGGTTCTGTGGGCATGGCCTAATTTGTGGATGTGGCTTGGTGGTCATGTGACTGGGTGGCTGTGGCCAGGTGGCCATGTGACTGGCAGACCAAATATAAGTGGTCCTCACTTAATGGCCTTAGTAGGTGTTCTAATTTCTGACTGACCTCCCCAGAACTACTTGCCCTGTTTTGGGAGTTTTGACAGCCATGCGTGCACGCACACACACACATACACACATACTCCCTTCTAACCCTGCTGTAGCAGGTGGTTGGACTAGATATCTCACTCACTTTCTCCTCCCTCCCTCCCTCCCTCCCTCTTTCTTTCTTTCTCTTTCTTTCTGTCCCTTCCTTCCATCCGGCCCTCTTTCTTTGTCTATCCTTTTTCTTCCTTTATCTCTTCCTGTATCTTTTCCTTTTCTCTTTCTTTTCTTTCTTGTCTCTTCCTTTTCTCTCTCTTTCCTTCTCTCTTCCCTCCCTCCCTCCCTCTTTCTCTCTCATTCCCTCTCTCTTTCCCTCTTTCTTTTCTCTCTCTCTCTCTCGTTCCTTCTCTCTCTTTCCCTCTCTCTCTCTATCCCTTCCTTAACCTATCTACCTATTTTCTGCCCAGGCAGGTATGGCCTAATCCAGGGGTCGCCAACCTTTTGGACCTCAGGGACCACCAAACTCATAATTTTAAATCCCGTGGACCACTAATATGAATTTTGACTGATGGTGGTGCAGGAAACTTTGGCCGGGCTCTCAAGAGATGAGAGTGACTCCAGCTGCTTCTCTTCGCTAACAGGCAATATTGCCTCTCTCTAAGTATCAACAGTGAGGTGTCACATAAAATGGGTCATTCTGTATTGTTGAATTTCTACTGCTTATTGCCTCAGGTATTAAATACTGTCACCTTGATTAGGAGGGGAAAACATTTACTGTTTTGCATTTCTTGATTATCAGAAGCCACTCTCCAACCAATTATAATAAAATGGACTATTTTACCATTATATTACAATTTCTCTTTCTCTCAACAACCTCTCTCTACCCCAACTATTACATTTATCAGCCTGCAATGGGCCAGTAACATAAAATACAAGCCGGGCTTGGGTGCTCCCGATAGACACATAATGGGGGGCAGGACTGCAAACAGGACACCTGGGAGCTGGCAGGGTTTATGAGAGGCACAAAAGCAGCGGCAGCGGCAGAGGGAAAGTTTTCTTCCTCCTTTGTGGAAGCCCCTTCGGATGCTGCCTCTTTCCTTCCAGCACTGCCTCCAGCGCTGATTGGAAGTTCAGAGCTTCTGAATGGAGTGTTTCTCTGGCAGCCGCCCTTTGGTGACGGGTGCAGGCAAAGGTAGCGTTCTCGGGGCTGTGCCGTTGGAGCAATTCTGGCGCTTTGGGGATGAGCCACCTCCCTCCACCACCCCCATGTTAGCGAGGTGCAACAACGTTGTGCTCCCCTTTGCACAGGAGTTCGGCCAAGCTACCTGCAAAATCATCTCTCTTGAGGGGCGCTTGACAGTTTGCAGATATATTGGCCACCTGTTAGCGGAGAGAAGCATCTGGAGTCACTCTCATCTCTTGAGAGCCCGGCCAAAGTTTCCCGTGCCACTTGCGCTTCAGCGCTTTGATTCCCAGGGGCAGGAGTTCGGCCAAGCTACCTGCAAAACCAGGCTCAAGGTTGACTCAGCCTTCCATCCTCTCGGGGTAGGTAAATTGAGGACCCAAGATTGTTGGGGGCAATTAGCTGACCTTGTAAAAATGCCGCTTAGTAATAATCAGGCATATACAATGGAATGAAGGCTATTGCTGAGCACACTGGGTTGTATCCCAAAAAATTGTAAGCCGCCCTGAGTCTCCGGAGAAGGGCGGGATATAAATGTAATTAAAAAAAAAATCCTACCCCTGAATTGCGCCCTGCGAGGGATCCACCTCCAGCACCCCCTGCCACCTCTTAGTGCCCCCCTTGCCTCTTAGCAACCCCCTAAGGCATCCCACCGCCCCCCAGAGGGCAGTATCACCCACTTTGGGAACCACTGGTGTAAAACATGATTGTGATAGAAAACATAATACTGGTTCTGCTAAGGGAAGGTGACTTTTCTCTTACCAAGTCTTGACTACTGATTTCCAGTTGCTTTTCTACTCTAATGGATTCAACTCGTGTCCGTAGAATACAGGAACAGTCCTACAAAGATATTTGAAAGTAGAGAAATAAAGCCTTTAAAATGTAACTCACTAATCTATACTCATCTGTTATGATATGAAACTGCAATCTCAGTTCATAGTAATAATGAATTAATGTCGATACTGTACACAGTAAGAAATGTGGTTATCTCGGTGGGTTTAGGGACATCTAAGAGTCCATTCTGAAAAATCATGATTAAATTCACTTTTTCAAAACTTAAGTACAGTATAGTTCTCTGAATTCAAAGCTACATAAATAAGACAGATGCTAGACTTAGTCATCCAAGTAATCCCTTTTTATGACCCTGTAAAAATTGGCTCCTCCAATTCTTAATTTTATCCCTATAATCTTTAGTTTGGGATATCAACTTGTTTGTGGGGCCCAAACCTGAACATTATATTAAGATATATTATAAATTTTAATGTATATTAAGATGTAAGAGGGGGCATTAAACCACGATTTTGGGCTATATTTTACAGTTCAAAGAACATTCTATTTAAAAGTTTTCCCTCTGGAAAATGAACCAGAATTATAACTCTCTGTCTGCAATGCTGCATAAATGGACAAAATAATTTTATTCTATTTTCAACATGCATATAATATAATATAATATAATATAATATAATACAATACAATACAATACAATATAATACAATACGTGTGTGTGTTAACACCTGCTAGATTTCAAAAATTAAAACAAATATGTGCTTACCAAACAAGACATGGAACTGTTTTAGTTCATGGAAAATATCATGCTAATCCATTTACTCTGAAATAGAACATTCAGATATTAAGTATTACAGTACATTCAACATCCAAAGATGTCTCTTTTCCTCTTCGACCATAAACCTCCACAGAAACCCTCTAACATATAGTGCTCCGGATAAAATTAATGGTCCCTAGCACAACTCATCAAAAATATTTGAAATCGTATTCAAGCATTATCAGAGCTACATCAGAAACCTTTTCAGGACATTAACATAAACAAAGAATATTGGGTTTTGATTTCTTTACATGATCTGTATTAAGATTGATCTATCACATGTCTGAAATCAGTCCGTGTAACCATGACAGTGACTTAACCACAATTGGTACCCATAGTTTATAATGTTTACAAAACTTAACCATAGCACCACTTGTCTGAACTAAATTGAGAAAGGTTTCTTTCTTCTGCTACTTTTGAATATGAGACAGAAACTGGCAGTAAGTACATTTTGGGAGTAGGAAAATTAACACCACCAAGAGAGCTGGTGACCACCCCCTTCTAACTCTAGTGCTGATAGTCATTACATTTCTTTTTATTAAAATGTAACGCTCTGTCAACCTTAACAAATGAAGTACAATTGGTTGTGATTTGACATACTGAATGAATAATTACTGTATATTCATGATTGCACATCAAATTAACATGTCATGTAAACATATTATTTGAGTAACCATTTTTTTAAAAATGTATTATTTCTTTCTATACACATATTTTATAAAACATGTCCAGAAATGAATTCTAGGAAAATATTTTGAATTTTTTTACATCAATTGACTTGTTTTCATCACACAAACAACACAGTAATATTCTTCTCAAAGAGACCTGCAGTTCTTTTAATGGGTTTCCCTTTAAACAAAGATAAAAGAGTATGCTAAGACTTTAACATTATGAAAGAATTTAAATTCAGAGTTTGCACACATATGCCAAAGTCATCATCTCAAGTGCCAAAGATTTTTTGTAAGTTATTGTTTTAATATTAGCTAAGATGGGAGTAAATGAATACTGGTAGTTGGAAACCATCAATGCATAAAAAATTGAGAAGGTATTAGAAAGCATGGTTTTTAATCTCGACATGCTTTTCGACTACAACTTATCCATATTGTTCCCTTTGTAAGATCACAGATTCTTCCATTAAAGAAGAGTTGTGTACATATGCCTTGAGAGCCAGCTTGATGAAATGGTTAGGGCATCAGGCTAGAAATCAGGAGATCTGCCTTAGGCAGAAAAGCTAGCTGGGTGACTTTGGGCTATCATTTTCACTCAAACCTAGGAAAAAGGCAATGGTAAACTACTTCCGAAAAATCTTGCAAACAAAATTGCAGGGACTAGTCTGAGAATCAGATATGATTGAACAGAAGAAAAGAAATATTTACACCTTAAAGATGAAACTGTTAATTTTACAAGTTTTTCTCAATCTGTACTACATCATCCATCTTAAAAAGCAAGTCAGGAATTATAGCCATCAAAAGATTCTAACTTTAACAAACACTGATAGATATTCCCCCAAATAAAAATGTCATTACAAATACAAACTACCAAAAATAGGGACGAAGGAATGCAGCAGAAGTTAGATATTTAAGATCAATATTCAAATCAGTGGAAACGTATTAGGAAGATGCAAGGTTCCATAATAGAAAGATAAACTGTCAGTCCTGCTTAAACGTTTGAACTATAGCAGCCAGGTTAATTACCGTATAATAAAAAATACTTGCAATCAAGCTGCATATAGGATCAAGGATATGTCATGCTAGGCATCTTAACGTTAACAAATGCTAGCGCTAACCTTCCAGTAAGGACTATGAACGTAGAACCTTCAAAATCCACTCAAAGCCCTTGAATATTTGATGCTTGCATAGGCAGCCCTTTCTCTCTTTCACCTGGAGAAGCAACATAAACATTGCGAGACTCCATCTCCAAAGTTCTGTCGCAACAACTTTAATCACCCAACTGAGTCAAAACTAATTCAGCCGGAATAATATGCAATTAGGAAAGTTTTCATCTTTTCCCTCTTACCGGAACTGTGCAGGAAGGTGACTTTGGGCGTCCCGCCTTTACATTCCACACGTACGCTCGTTTCTTCCCACTTCACACCGACTTTTTTCCTTCACACCCAACTTTAACTTGCGTGTGTTACCTTCCGCAAATTTACCAGGAACTCTGCCCCATCGCGCCTCGCAGGGCTTCCTCCAGTCCAGAGCAGAATCACCCCCGAGGGGATTAGTTTGATCCGGGGCGCGTGTGCCTTATTTGCCCACTTCTCGGTAAGCAACGGCGGGAACCGTCGGAGGCGCAGGTGGGGGGGGGGGCAAAGGCCCCCCAATACCGTGAGGCAGACCGAGAGCCGCCCTCCCTCCGCCAGCTCTTTTTTAAAGACACAGCGACCGACGATGGTCCTCAGGCCCCTCAAACTTCAGGCCCCGCCCTCTAGAACAACTGCGAAGAAGTCCAAACCATCAGAGAACAGCAAGAGCGCCTCCCACCTAAGGGACTACGAGCCCCATAGTGCTCTGCGATTCGTATTCGCATGAGGGGGGGGTGGTCCAAAGGGGGAGGAGGAATGAAAGGAGCTGTTCCCGCCCCACTGTTGCACGATGGGAATCGTAGTTCTAAAGCCAACGGGTGGCAGAAGCACTTTGGCGAGCTCCTTACGGGATAGTTATCTCGCAAAGCGGGAGGAGGCGGGGCAACTCGACCTCCTTTCGGGGGCCGCCATCTTGTAGTCCAGCGTGACCGCCTCCTCTATCCCTACCCCTCCCATGTTGCCTCACTCCGTCCGGTGCTCCGAAAGAGGGAGCTGGGGAGGCTCGTACGGTAACAGCGGCTGCTGCAGCGGGTAGCTTGAATGAAGTGAGGTGGAAGCGCCCAGGTCGAAAAAAAGTCAAACCCGGGAAGCGGTAAGGAGCAAGCGACGGGAGCCGAGATCATGGCTCCGGGTTTTCCCTGGTTTTATGCACCCGCCCATTGCTGTCTTCTGTCCTTCTCTTTCTCTTCCATTTGTACAGTCGGTTCCCTCGTCCCTTTCCCCCAATTCCATGTTAGATGGATATACCTTAAGAAGCACTGACTGGACCAAGAATTTAGTACTGTGATGGGTGTTTCAGCATTTGATCTGGACTCCAAAAACGACCGCGAGATGCTTTCCTTCCAAGAGATTAGAAAATCTGACCTATATCCATTATTAGGGCTGGAGGGTGTCGAGCATGACAACGATTGCATTCTCACACTCTTCCCTCCTCCCCTTCCTCCAGTATTGGCAGATCCTCGCCTCCTTTTTGCAAAAGGTTCCCTGATCCCCCCCTCGCCTCTCCTATTTTACCTGCAGGCTATTCCATCTCTTGAACAGTCTCTTCTCTTTCTTCTTGTAGCTATAACAAAAAATGTTCAAAGGCGAAGGGGAAGAGGAGTGTTTTTTTTTAAGAATCAAAAGCGAAGTTGGAAAAAGAGGTGGCTGTTCCGTGCGCAACTGCGGTTTGCCTATTTTGTGTGAGTGCCTCATATAAATCCATCCCAAGCACGAAGCAGCTGCTGATGTTGATATTTTTTGTCATTGACGTCTTGCCTAGGACAGTCGAGATTAGTCCGTGCCTGTTTCTCCCTCCCACCGTTCTTTAAGGAAATTATAACAATCGGCTCTTTCTCTTTTTCGGGATTAGCTCACTTGAATCAGTAGTCAAGAAATAAAGAGAAATCATCATGAGCTCAGAAGCTGGTACCGTTGCCTATTGGGATGGGCAATCAAAGAGGGTAGCCATGTCTGTGGATTACTATAATCAGATTGATTTTAAGTATCAGCAAGGCACTTATTAAAACATATGTACTGAGTGTTTAGTTTTATAACCACTCTTCACTGTAGTCTCTTGGCATTTAATAGTAGACATATTTTGATCAACAATTCAATGAATTACCATACAAATACATATAATTTATGTATAATACAAACTTAGAAGTATAAAATAAAAGTAAAGATTAAGTGAGTGATAGCAATTCATCTTTCAAAGACTACAAAAATGAAAGCTAAAATGGGCCAATCTGATTTCTAGTGGGAGTCAATCTACTAACAATAAAAATATTTTTTAAAAAATAGATAAGTAAATAAGAAAACAAAAATGTTGATGGACCACTGGGTCTTTTTCTGTTGTCAGTTTTCTGTGTTTCTAATGACAATCTTCAGTGATAGTTTGTGCCTGGTTTTGCGTAAGGCGTTGTACAATGTGGTTTATTTATTTTTGAGATAGTATGATATGCAAATCCATCCCAAGAAATAATCCATAGGTTACAAATTATAGAAGTTAATTTTGTTGTTCAAACAATTATAACAAAGCGCTAAATTTTTCATTTGAAAATTAGCATTAGATTAGACCGAAGATGGACTTTCTGAAAAGTCAGTTAAAGCAGGGGTCTTCAACCTTTTGAACCTCAGGGACCACCAAAGTCATAATTTTAAATCCCACAGACCACTAATACGAATCCAGCATCCTGCTTGCTGAAGTGCCTGGACTCCCACTGATGGGATGGGGTCCTTCAGGCACTTAGCTTAGCTGCCTGTTTCTGCAACCTTAAATACTTAAAGAGTCATTTGGACCCGTTTCCTACAGAAAACAAAACACCGGGATCTCCTCCCTCTCTCTCTCCCTCCCTCCCTCCCTCCTTCTCTCTCTATTTCTCTGTGCCTTGTCTCTCGCTCTCTTTCCCTCTCTCTTTCTCCCTCTTTCTGTGTGTGTGTGTGTGTGTGTGTGTCTCTCTCTCTCTCTCTCTCTTCCCCCCTCCCCTCTGTTCCCCGGTGTGGGGAGAAAGGAATCTCTGAACTGGTGCTGGATGATGAGAATCTGATGCCCGGAGGCCAATGAGCCACGTGCTGAAGACCAGATAGGGCAATTCTGCAGTCTCCCTAGCAAACCCGTGTCGTGGCTGCTGCCTCCTGCCTCCGCACATTGAGGAGGCCGAGCAGCAGCGGGAAGAGCACAGACCTCCTGAGCCACAGGAAGTGGCTGCCAACAATGCCCTCAGGTGAAGATGTTGCGAGGGGGAGGCTCGACCCCTCCCCTCAGGAGTCGCAAAGCGCTTGCTGCCTCTCTGGCACCCACCAAGCCTCCTTCCCGCTGGGCATGTGAGCACTTCTGGCAAGGAGGAAGAGCAACACGGTGGAGCAAACTTCTTCCATTGTAAAATTGGTATAAGAAAGCAAATATGGGTAATACCTGTAAGAAGAGTAAGACTGGCAAGGATTTACAGGTAGTTCTTAATTTGCAACCACAGTTGAGTCCAAAATTTCTGCTGTTAAGCAAGACAGTTGTTAAGTGAATTTTGCCTCATTTTATGATATTTCTTGCCATAGTTGTTAAGTGAATTACTGCAGTTGTTAAGCTGGTAATGATTGTTAAGTGAATTTGCTTCCCCGTTGACTTTGCTTGTAAGGAGGTCACAAAGTTAGTCACATGACTCCAGGACATTGCAATCATCATAAATATGAGTTGCCAAGTGTCTGAATTTTGATCACATGATCATGGGGATGCTGCAACAGTTGTAAGGGTGAAAACAGTCATGTCACTTTTTAAGTGACATTGTAACTTCAAACAGTTACTAAATGAACTGCTGTAAGTCAAGGACTACTTGTATTGCCCTTCTGAAATGCCCTTCTGAAATGCCAGATGTCTATGGACAAGAAATTCCAGTTGTCTCTTGAAAAAGCCTATGGAATTAGGGCTACAAAATTCTGGATGATTACGAAACGGCAGCAGGGAGGTATAAAAAGTCTTAACTCTTTACTGCTGTTTAGTGGCACTATCCTGAGTGGCATGTGTCAGGCTCACTACTGCTGAAAAAGTGTCACTGATTTTCTTGAAGAAACTTTTGGTAGAAAACGTTCGTTTTATATTCTAACATGTATATTATACTGCTTATATGCCAAATTCTGCTGTTTAACCTTGGCTGTTCAAGTCCAGTCTTAAAAAAAGACGAATGTATCTTTTATGTATACTGAGAGCATTTGCACCAAGACAAATTCCTTGTGTGTCCAATCATACTTGGCCAATAAAAGAATTCTAATTCTAATTCTAAAAAAAATTCTGAATACTGATAGCGTCAGTTGCTCTCTCTTCCTCTCTATCTCTACACACACACTAAATTTCAAGTCTCTGTTACGCTTTGCAACAGTACAGTGTAATACAGTACAGTATAGACAAAAAAACGCTTTGTGCTAAGTGTCTCATTTATCCTTGAAGATTGCTATATTGTTGAATAATATCCCTTATGGTATATCTTCTTGTTCTCAAAAATATTAACCATATAGCTTTGGGAAAAGGGTTCTCTTGATTAAGGTCAAGATGCCAGCCTGAACAAGATGCCTAATATATTGCTAAGCATATTATTCATAGTGTAACATTTAAATAGTGTCTAATGTAATAGGACCAGTTACTGCAGAGCTATTTTATATAAATGGAGTAAGCTAAGTGCAAGCAGTAAACCATTGTTTCTTTTGGGGAAAAGAATTACATCTGTTGTGAATATACAGACAGCACTTAAAGTGTAAGACATAATAGTGCTATAATTATGCCACTATTAACAAAATAGTACTAGTGAATATACCCATATCATGTTGATTCTATAGAAGGGTATATAAAGAAAGTCAGTCATAGGTTCATCTAAAAGAGTATAAAAGGAATATATGTTGTATGAAAAGAATGTTTCAAACACAGTTATATGGTGCAAATATCAAAGAGAAAATGCAAATGTTTAATTTTAGTAAGCTTGGTGAATGCTTTTTCTTTAACAGGAAGGTTTTTCATACAACATATATTCCTTCAATTATTATTTGTCTTAGCTGATTAGCATCTTACAGATTAATATAGAAGTTTGGTAGAAAATATAGTTTGGCAGAAAGTGTTTATATTCTGGCATGTGGTTTTGAATTTAAGCAGTGCTTTTCTTAAACAATGTTTAATATAGCATCTTTTCTACAGTTCCAGTTATAACCACAAATTGTACAGCCAAACTGCCAGAATTGGGCTATCATAATTTTTTTTCAATTAAAATCCTCCAATTGGCTTCTCACCTTTTTGTTATTTTAAATAAAAACCCACAGAAACTTCCCCAAATTCAAAACTGTTCTCTAACCCTTTCAATAGTATCAACACATTAGTGTTGCAACCTAGCCAAAAAAAGTTTGCCTTTTCCTTCTATTTGGTTTGTCCTTACTGTGTCTTTGCATGGACAGTCAGCATGTTCTGTTATCAAAGTCAATAAAAAAAACCAATGTGGTATCATATGCACTAACACATACCCCAATTCTACAGAGGAATTATTGAGTCTATCATCTGCCCTTCTATAACTGTCTGTTTGGTTCTGCAATCCAACAGGACAGACACAGACTTCGGAGGATAATTAGGACTGCAGAAAAAACAATTACTACTAACCTGCCTTCCATTGAGGACCTGTATACTTCACGAGTCACAAAGAGGGCTGTGAAAATATCCCAGACATAAACTGTTTCAACTCCTTTCCTCAAAATGATGCTATAGAGCGCTGCACACCAGAACAACTAGACCAGGGGTGGCGAACAAGTTTGACACAAAGAGCCACAATTTTAAACTGTGAGAGTCAGAGAGCCGCACCACGCTCGCTGGCCCGTGCAGTTGTTTCCGAGGGATGGGAGACGGGATGACGCAGCCGGGGGCGGGACTATGCGCTCGGAAATCTCTCCTCAGAGATCCCTCCTCAGAAGCAGCATAACAAAATCCAAACTTGGCAAAGAGCCACAGTATACAAAATAATGATAAGAGGCAAAGAGCCGCATTCATTTTGGCCGGAAGCCGCATGCGGCTCGAGAGCCGCGTGTTCGCCACCCCTGAACTAGACACAAGAGCAGTTTTTCCCCAAATGCCATCACTCTGCTAAACAAATAATTCCCTCAAGTGGGGCTTGCTGCCTTAGAAGAGTGAGGAAAATTCTCAGGGACAATTCACACCCCAGTCAGCACTTCTTCACTCTCCTACCATTGGGTAGAAGTTATAGAAGCATAGCCAGGACTTCCGGGTTGAGCCTTCTCGAGAACAGGCGGCGGTTTGTGATCGTCCTCGACCGCAGCCTGGCTTTCGTGCCGGAGAGCCCCGATCCTGCAAGGTTCGGGGCTGAAGCTGCCTCGTAGGGGCGGCGGAGAAAGGGAAATCTGCCAGCCAGAGTGAGGGGAGCCGCATCTCCCCCTTTTGGGTCTGGTCTCTTCCCTCCGAAGACGTAAGAAGCGGTGGTCAAAAATGGCCACCTCGAAGAGAAGGTCTCAACGGGACTAAGATTGGTGCAGGAGGAAAGAGAGAAGTCGACAGCAGAGGAACCGGGAGTATCGGATGGTAAGATCAAGGCACCCCGGGATTAAGATAAAGATGAGTTTTTGAAAAGAGAAACAGAAGCGGCGCAGTTCCAAGTGAAGAAAAATAAGTAAAATATTTCTGACAGCTATAAGGGCTTGAACGGGGAAAGGAAGAAGCCAGCGTAAGAACTTAAGTTTGGGGCTCGGAAAACTTTGATTATTAAAATAAAAGGAAAGGGTTAAGACTCTGTGCAGAAAGTGCCACTTTGTGGAGAAAAATTGGAAGCTAAAGAAGTAAGAAACTATCTTGTTCCTTTGTGGATTGGAGTTGCTACATTTTAAAGAGACACAGGACTTATAGAAAGTGAAAGCTTGAATACACAAAGACGGATTGCCGGACTGATTGGTAATATTGATATAGATTCTGGACCTGGGTTAGGATCATAGAAAATTTAAAGAAGAAGAAACAAGGAAAAATAAAAATTTGGTGGTCATCCAAAGAATTAAAATGGAGTTTAAAAGTATGAAAGAACTGTTACAGGAAGTGACTGAACTAACTTGGCATGTTGCAGAAAATATGGGATTCGGGTGCTGAATAAAGAAGAAGAAGCGTGGAAAGGGTGGAGCCAGCGCAGGAGAAAGCCATTTTAAAAAGACAATTAATACAAAGATTAATACAAATAAAAGGGAAAGGAAGGGTGGCTAAAAAAACGGAACCTAAGAAAGTATCTAAAAAGGGAACATTTGAAATTAAGCATGCCAGAAAGGTTCAGAAGGAAAGGGAACAGAAAGGTAAAGAGAGAGAGAGGGATTCAAACTGGATAGAGAGGGGGAGAGCAGGATAATAGGGAGGAGAAGGGAGCCAGCACAAGCGAAGCTATTTTAAGAAGACAATTAACACAAAGATTAATACAAATAAAAGGGAAAAGGGAGGATGGTCAAAAAAATGAAACTAAGAAGGTAATTAAAAAAGGAACATTTATGAAACAGGCATGTTAGAAAGGTCCAGAAGGATAGAGAGCAGAAAGGTAAAGAGAGAGAGGGATTCAAACTGGATAGAGAGGGGGATAGCGGGATAAAAGAGAGGAGAAGGAACAAGAAACAAGAACAAAAGAAAGAGAGATCGGGAATTACATAACAAAGAGAGAAACTGTTTGTATAGAGACAATGGCTGACGTATTTAAAAGGGGGTTCTGCATGAAGAAATGGTAATAAGAATCTATTGTAATTATAAAAGTGTAAAACAATAGGGGTTACTGACAATTTTTACTGGTAAAGGTCACATTTTTTCATTTCTTATCTATAAAAGAAAGCTAAATGATGATTAGATGAATTGAATTAATTGAAATGATTTTAGAAAGTGCATAAAATGGGATTTGTCAATAACCAAGATTAGTTATTTTTATTATTATTTTGGAACCATAAATAAATTTTAGGGGATATGTGTTGCAGCTTTTTCCAATCTTCGTTGGTTTTGAAGGAATGATTATGATTATGTTACTATATTAACCACTGAGGTGTCACTTTCAAAGTAGTAAAAGGTGCAAGTCTAGGTTTCTTTTTTCATTCTTTTTAGTGTTAACATGGGTATGGATTTAGAATTATGGTGAGAATATGTGATGAAAGGGCAAATCTGACGGACAAAAAGAATTCTGTAAATGATAAAAGAGTATTAACAATGTGAAGATAATTAAAGGTTAGACATGGATGAACTTTATCTTTAATATGATGGGCAAATATATTATTATTTGTAAGATTTATACATGAAGCTTTTAAAATATATATGTATATTTGCAATTAACTCGAAATGAACTGGGGGCTATACAGAATGAGATTAAGATTTGAGATTAGGATTAATTTTTTGACCCTTTGTCCGCTAAAATGGAATAGAAGTGAAGTCAAATGTTTAAAAGGAATATAGATCTACTGTCACATTTGCATGTAAAAGTGATGACTCGGGAACATGCTGTCTACTGAAAAGAGCTGTTTTAAAAAATTGTTAAAAATTGAATAAAATTTGGTTAAAAAAAAAAAGCATAGCCAGCTGCACCAACAGGCTGAAGAACAGTTTCTATCCGTGACTTCTGAACGGAAAATAACTTCATGTCAACATAGTATGATAGACTTGCGGGGCCGGTGCATTGTGCAACAAGGTCACATAGTATAAAAAGATTGGGATTGGGTTAGGAACTTCTGTCCTCACTGTGAGTTGTGTTGGGGGGGGATTGCACGAAGGGAGGCTCAGCCAATCTCATTGTACACATGTACTCTGACAATAAAGGCAATAATAGTAACAAATGATGAGAAAAGCTCTATATTTAGTATAATGTAAGTCAAACTAGGTAAATTCAAAGTGGAACTCGATTCCTTGTGAGGCCATTTAAGACAGTAAATATTGCAATTTAAACTGATTGGATTCACCCATTGTGGTACAAGCATTGTGTTTTGTTTGTTTGATGTAGTGTGTTGTATGATCCAACCAATTGTGTTTTATTCACTGAAGGTGCTTCAGCACGTCATGGTTTAATGTGACCCAACCTAAATATTGATCTTAAAGCAGGATATATTTTGGCTGGTATTTTGCCAAATTAGATTATTTTAAATAATGTCATACAACACAGCTGGGAAACACCTTCTCTAAATGGTGCAGTCATCTCCCATATGCTCCAGTGGAGCTTTTGGAGAGCTCATCCAAAGTGCTGCAGAGCCCTAGGATTCCATATATTCATTTTGTTTTAAAAAGATATTGGAATAGTTTGTTATGCCTATTTCTTTCTAATATATTTCCAGACAGACATTCTTTTAACAGAAAGCCAGTTTAGTATGGTGGTTAAGGCATCAGGCTAGAAACCAGAAGACCATAAGTTCTAGTCCTGAGACTGTTGAGTCTCGCCTTAGGCATGAAAGCTGGTTGAGTGACTTTGGACTAGTCATTCTTTCTTAGCCCAACTCACTTCAAAGGGTTGTTGTTATGGAGAAATAGAAGAAAGAAGGAGTATTAGATATCTTTGTCACTGAGTTATTTATAAAATAATAATGGAAGCAGCAGAAGAGAAGAGAAAGAATTAGAAAAAATCACAAAATACAAAGAGCTGCAAATAGAAGTAGCACAACGGTGTCAAAAGAAAGCAAAAATAGTATCAATAGTAATGAGGGCCTTGGGTACAGTCCCAAAACATGAAGCACCACATGAACATCATTGGCATTGACAAAATCACCAGTCACTTGCAAAAGTTAACTTTACTTAGGACAACTTACATCTTGCAATGATACTTTTAGCACCATCAAATAACAACATTTGCCTATCTTAGGTCCTTGGGAGGAATTCAGTGTGAATAAAAATGCTTAATTATTTCTTATTTTCTTACTTTCAAAAATTTGCATTAACATACAGTTCAATGAAACTCCCCAAATTAAAATATTCAAAATTTCCTAATAGGATGAAATGGCAGGATCATCTGTGATTTCACAAACTATCTGAAAACAGAATTGCTAGAAAAATAGCATTATTGTACAGTTGATTTTATAGGCAGTAGATAAAACAAAATTAACTTAGTTTTTTGTTTAATACTGTAATCTTTTAATTTTCCATCATTTAGATTTTCAAAAAGGTTTAATGTCACATGTTTTCAAAATAGTTATATTCGGATAACAATAAGTTTATCACTGAATGTCAGTATCTGAATAATGGCACTAGAAAAACCTAGGCAGACAGTTCTTTTAGGTTAATATGCTGGATATATTCCTAACTGAAAAATCATATAGTTAATTAAATTATATTTGTGATTTTGGCAAAGCTTAATTGTGTTATAAGTTATATGGAAATTGTTCAGATTTGTTTCATTCTGAGAAACTCTGTTTAACTAAATCACAGTAATGCTTTTCCAAGGTGGAGAACCTTTTATCTATGAATGGTTGTTGACTGACATGAAGTATGAGTGTTCTGGTATGCTGATAAACAGAAGCAAAAATAATCAATATTTGGAGAGTTTTAAATAATCCTTACAAAGGTGTTTCTGTGTATTTCTCATATTTTGAACTCTTGACGGTAGAGGAACATAGAGGAACCTCTTTTTGTGAATAATTGATGAATAATTGTTATAAAATTATAATTTTTATTGTTAAAATTTGTTAATTTAAAAGTTTTTATTTAAAAATGTTATTTTTTCCTGATTTAAATAATCATTTGTGAAAGAAGTTTCCCTTCTCCTCTAATGCATCTTGAAGAACTATGTAAGAATTTTATAGAAAGTAGATTAAAATATATCAAGCAATTGCAGGTTCAAATAAACATATTCCTGAGGGACACTTAGAGTTTCTAACCAAGAGGTTCTATGGAATCCACTTATGAAAATACTGCCAAAATTTGTTAGGACTTACCCATGGAGTCAAAGACTAACTTAAACACAAAATAGAAATTGTTATCTTTAGGGTGCTATTGTCTGTAGCCTCAGAAGTTTGGGCAAGATTCTTAATCAAGCTAAGTATTCTTAATTGAAATGTTAAAAAATAGTGTACAATCCTTTACATGTTGACATAACTACATGTAAGAAAGGAGGCTACAGTACTTTTAAATTTTAGAGGGAGGAAAGGAGGGAGGGAGGGAGAGAGAGAGAGATTTTTCCTAAATGACTTTGCACTAAGAAAACATGCACTATTGCATACGTAAGATAGTTGAAGGCTTTAATTTGCAGAAATTTATTCTATTTTTAGCCAAGGACTTGTGGCAATTCAAAATGATTAATACAGACACAAAATTATATATTGCAGTACATTTTATAACATTATGTTAGTAATGTTATCATATTGAAGGAAAGTAATATTTCCCATTTTATTCAATTAAATAAAACAATATAGAGGATGGAAATGAAACGAGTATTTGAATTTGACATTCTTGCAACTGATATTTAGACTTGTCTATGAGACATATACATTTTAAGCTCAAAAAGATACTTAGCTTCTCATTATTAATTTTATAGGTCCAAAGCTAACTGTACTAGTTTAAATTTTTCTTATTTTGTTCATTTATAATTCATTTTTAAAGAAAAAAGTTATGTTTGGCATTTGGAACCCCACAATTTACACACGTATTTAATACTATATACTTTAATGCAATGGACCGTCCCAAAGGAAAATTTATGCTAATGTTACAACTGGATTTTTTTATGGGTTTTATTTGTAGTTTTGTTGGGGTTTTAGATATTTCTTTGGGTTCTTTATTTAAAATATCTTTTTAATAATTTTAAATTTTGTATTCTGTGTTTTTATTGTTGTTGAGTAGGAGTAGGGATATCAAAACAAATCCAAATAAATAAATAATATATATATATATATATATATATATATATATATATATATATATGTAGTATTGGTCTTGTCCGTGTAAGATTGAGAATACCTTGGCGTTTGACGAATCTCATCCGTCATCTTCAGGCGCATACAACAATCCAAAGCCAAATCCAAAAATATAATATAGTTATCTAACTATATATCTATATATATATATATATATATATATATATATATATATATATATACACATATACATATACATATACATATACATATACATATATATGTTTTCATAGATTTCATGTATGTTTAGGGTTTAGGATCTATTCTACACGGGACAAGACCTACAAGACACACACACACACACACACACACACACACATAAAGATAACTTGGCTATAAAGATTTCTTTTTTATTTTAGATTTTCATATGCAAGGATAAAGCAAGAAAGAATGGCAGAAAATGAATTATAAAGCTCCTATTTTGTTTAAGATGGGGAACGGATACAATTACTCATTTAGAGAGTAGTAGTTAAGAGAAGAATTGTTTAACATTAATGTCTGAAATTGAATTTTAATCCTTGTTTTCCTCTTCTTTTTCTCAAGATGGTGAATGAACGGGGCAAGATTGCGATATAAAGATAGTGAACCTGGCAGCTTCAAATATATCTTCCTTTGGTCTAAATTATCCTCCTGTCTGTCTAGTTGATATGAAATGAATGCCAGCAATAAATTATTGCCAAACAATCATTCAACTCAAATGAGAAGGAGCAAGATATAAAATGGAAAGAGGATGTGGTTTTCAAAGAATTGAAGCCTGAAGCAACCCTCATGAATTTCAACCACAGCAATTCAGAGAGCATCACTGGTAAGCTGATGAGTTAATTAAAAGGTGCTGGTAGATGTTTTGAAAATTATAACTGCTTCTACTTTACAGGTGAAACTCGAAAAATTAGAATATCGTGCAAAAGTTCATTTATTTCCGTAATGCAACTTAAAAGGTGAAACTAATATATGAGATAGACTCATTACATGCAAAGCAAGATAGTTCAAGCCGTGATTTTCCATAATTGTGATGATTATGGCTTACAGCTCATGAAAACCCCAAATCCACAATCTCAGAAAATTAGAATATTACATGCAGTCAATAAAACAAGGAGTGTACATAGAACAATATCAGACCTCTGAAAAGTATAAGCATGCTTATGTACTCAGTACTTGGTTTGGGCCCCTTTTGCAGCAATTACTGCCTCAATGCGGCGTGGCATGGAAGCTATCAGCCTTTGGCACTGCTGAGGTGTTATGGAAGACGAGGATGCTTCAATAGTGGCCTTCAGCTCTTCTGCATTGTTCGGTCTCATGTCTCTCATCTTTCTCTTGGCAATGCCCCATAGATTCTCTATGGGGTTCAGATCAGGCGAGTTTGCTGGCCAATCAAGCACAGTAATCCCACGGTCATTGAACCAGGTTTTGGTGCTTTTGGCAGTGTGGGCAGGTGCCAAGTCCTGCTGGAAAATGAAGTCAGCATCCCCATAAAGCTCGTCTGCGGAAGGAAGCATGAAGTGCTCCAAAATCTCCTGGTAGACGGTTGCATTGACCCTGGACTTAATGAAGCAGAGTGAACCAACACCAGCAGATGACAGGGCTCCCCAAATCAACACAGACTGTGGAAACTTCACACTGGACTTCAAGCATCTTGCAGTCTGTGCCTCTCCATTCTTCCTCCAGACTCTGGGTCCTTGGTTTCCAAATGAGATGCAAAAGTTGCTCTCATTAGAAAAGAGGATTTTGGACCACTGAGCAACAGACCAGGTCTGTTTTTCTATAGCCCAGGTAAGACGCTTCTGACAACATTTGAAGCCCATGTCCAGGATCCATCTGTGTGTGGTGGCTCTTGATGCACTGACTCCAGCCTCAGTCCACTCCTTGTGAAAGTCCCCAACACTTTTGAATGGCCTTTTCCTGACAATCCTCTCCAGGCTGCGGTCATCCCTGCTGCTTGTGCACCTTTTTCTTCCACACTTTTCCCTTCCACATAACTTGGACATGGGCTTCAAATGTCATCTTCCTCTTGTCAAGCCGCTCCTGAACAACAAACAACTTCAGAAGCATCTTACCTGGGCTAAAGAAAAACAGACCAAGTCTGTTGTTCAGTGGTCCAAAATCCTCTTTTCTGATGAGAGCAACTTTTGCATCTCATTTGGAAACCAAGGACCCAGAGTCTGGAGGAAGAATGGAGAGGCACACACTGCAAGATGCTTGAAGTCCAGTGTGAATTCTGAATGCTTGAAGTCTGTGTTGATTTGGGAAGCCATGTCATCTGCTGGTGTTGGTCCACTGTGTTTCATTAAGTCCAGGGTCAACGCAGCCATCTACCAGGAGATTTTGGAGCACTTCATGCTTCCTTCCGCAGACGAGCTTTATGGGGATGCTGACTTCATTTTCCAGCAGGACTTGGCACCTGCCCACACTGCCAAAAGCACCAAAACCTGGTTCAATGACCGTGGGATTACTGTGCTTGATTGGCCAGCAAACGCTGATCTGAACCCCATAGAGAATCTATGGGGCATTGCCAAGAGAAAGATGACAGACATGAAACTGAACAATGCAGAAGAGCTGAAGGCCCTATTGAAGCATCCTGGTCTTCCATAACACTTCAGCAGTGCCACAGGCTGATAGCTTCCATGCCACGCCGCATTAAGGCAGTAATTGCTGCAAAAGGGACCCAAACCAAGTACTGAGTACATATGCATGCTTATACTTTTCAGAGTCCGATATTGTTCTATGTACAATCCTTGTTTTATTGATTGCATGTAATATTCTAATTTTCTGAGATTGTGGATTTGGGGTTTTCATGAGCTGTAAGCCATAATCATCACAATTATGACAAATCACGGCTTGAACTATCTTGCTTTGCATGTAATGAGTCTATTTCATATATTAGTTTCACCTTTTTAAGTTGCATTACTGAAATAAATGAACTTTTGCACAATATTCTAATTTTTCAAGTTTCACCTGTATAAAAATTAGAAAAACAGTTTGGGGAGGGAAAGAAAGAGAAGCATCTAAACCAGCTCCTTTAAAAAGGAATGCTGCCTTTTTGAATGAAGGATTAATTAAAATACTAATAAAAGCTAGAGTAAAAGAGAAATCTGTCTTAAAATCAGTGCAATAGATTAAAAACTATTGCTTTTTTTAGTTGGTGATAATTAATTTCTAGCAGGTAAACATTTAAGACTTGTGCTGTTTCTCAC
Organism: Naja naja; assembly: GCA_009733165.1. NCBI lineage: Eukaryota > Metazoa > Chordata > Lepidosauria > Squamata > Elapidae > Naja > Naja naja. Next base: position 190,430,613 of record CM019148.1, read on the forward strand.
TGTCCTTAGTTCAAATCAGAATGGATCACATTAGTCATTTTGTTTCAGAATGTTGAAAAGCATTTATTTAGCAAAGAAAACAATGGTTTTCTTCCAAAGTTGATATGTTGTCTGCATATATCTTTAGATGATTGCCCTAATGAAGACCTTCCTGAAGTGGAACTAGTGAGCATGCTAGAAGAACAGCTGCCTCAGTACAAATTACATGTGGATTCTTTATATCTTCCTGTAAACGATGACTGGATCCAGTCAAGAAGTTCTCATAGTCATGGTACTGAAATTTCTTCTCCTGTTCTTGCTGAGGAGGCACTCCATTATATGAGTAAGTATCCCAATACAAATATAACGGCCGATTTCAGTGGTGACTGGGAGAGGCAGATATGGCGGGAGCCGTGGGGTTAGCCATCATTGGGGAACATGTACTCGCCAATTGGTGGCGGTACCGCACTCCAACCCCTTGAGCTCTTCTCAAGGACCCGCTGGCCAGGGAATGCAAGGCTCTGGTCTCCGGCTGTTGCTTTTCAATGCCAGGTTGGTGGTAAGGATAGCTCCTCTAATCCAGGATTTAATCCTGGAGGAGAGGGCCGACCTGGCATGCATCACTGAGACCTGATTTGGGCCGGAGGGGGGGGTTCCCCTCGTTGAGATGTGCCCCTCCGGGTTTCAAGTGGTGCACCAGCCGCAACCTCAGGGCAGGGGCGGTGGAGTGGCGGTAATTGCTCGTCATAGATTATGTCCACGGGAAGGTGCTGCTCTGGAGATAGACGGGTGTGAGTCCCTCCTTCTGAAGTTGGACCTAGGGGTTCAGGTGGGCCTATTGCTAACGTACCTGCCTCCCAGCTGCGTTGCAACGGCCCTGCCTGGGCTGCTCGAGGGAGTAGCTGGGTTGACGATTGGGTTCCCCAGGCTGATGGTGCTTGGGGACTTCAATCTGCCGTCCCTTGGCGAATCCTCGAGTGTAGCCCAGGAGTTCATGGCCTCCATGGCAACCATGGACCTGACCCAAGTAGTTCAGGGCCCAACTCATGGGGGGGGCACATGCTCGATCTGGTTTTTATCTCTGAGCAATGGCGCCATGATCTGAAATTGGGGGAAATAGTCACCCAGCCCTTGTCATGGTCAGATCATTCCCTTGTAAAACTGGACTTCCTGACGGCCACTCCACGCCGCAGGGAGGCGGACCGACTAGGTGGTTCCCCAGGCCTAATGGACCCAATCAGGTTTCAGAGGGAGCTTGGGAGTTTCAGCTTCAGCCCACAGCTCGACTGATGCCCTGGTGGAAGCCTGGAATAGCTGCCGCCGGGGCCATAGATCGGGTTGCGCCTTTGCGGACTCTCACTGTCTGCGGACCTCGGAAATCTCCTTGGTTTACCGAGGAACTCTGGGGGATGAAACAGCGGAACAGATGCCTAGAACGCTGCTGGAAGAAAAGCCGGGCTGAATCTGACTGGACACTGTTAGAAAGTCATATTGACGCCTATCTAGTGGCGATAAGAGTGGCACAATGATCATATTGTGCCAGTCTTATCGCGTCTGCAGACTGTCGCCTGGCCGCCCTGTTTAGGGTGACACGCTCCCTCTTAAGATCTGAGGAGGCGGAGGAACCCTTGCAGGGAAGGGCCGAGGAATTTGTTCGGTTTCTTGCAGATAAAGTCGCTCAGATTCGGTTGGACTTGGACTCTGGCTGGGCAGAATCCATTGAGGTGGTAGAGACAGGTCTTAGTCTGTTTATCTGGGATGAGTTTGTTCCTGTTGGCCCTGAGGATGTGGACAAGGCCCTGGGAGCAGTGAATGCCACCACCTGTTTATTGGACCCATGTCCCTTCTGGCTTGTTTTGGCAGGCCGGGAGACGACATGCAGCTGGCTCCCGGGGATTATAAATGCTTCTTTGGGTGCGGGATGCTTTCTGCATGCCTTGAAGGAGGCTGTGGTTAGGCCCCTCCTCAAGAAGCCTTCCCTGGACCTGGCTGTTTTAAATAACTTTCGTCCTGTCTCCAACCTTCCCTTTTTGGGGAAGGTTGTTGAGAAGGTGGTGGCGCTCCAGCTCCTTCGGGCCTTGAATGAAGCTGATTATCTGGATCCCTTGCAGTCTGGTTTCAGGCCCGGGTACAGCACTGAGACGGCTTTGATCGCACTAGTGGATGATCTCTGGCGGACCCAGGACGAAGGGTCTCTCTCCATCCTGGTGCTTCTTGACCTCTCAGCAGCTTTCGATACCATCGATCATGGTATCCTTCTGAGTCGACTCAGGGGGTTGGGAGTGGGAGGCACTGTTCTATGGTGGTTCTCCTATCTGTCTGACCGGACTCAGTCGGTGTTGGTAGGGGGGCAGAGATCGAGCCCTAGGGCCCTGCCATGTGGGATCCCTCAGGGTTCTATCCTCTCCCCCCTCCTATTTAATATCTACATGAAACCACTGGGTGAGGTCATCTGTCGACACGGGGTCGGGTATCATCAGTACGCTGATGATACCCAGTTGTATATCTCTGTCCCCGGTCAATCTAATGATGCCGTGGAGGTGATGTCCCGGTGCTTGGAGGCTGTGAGGGTCTGGATGGGGACCAATCGGCTCAGACTCAACCCTGACAAGATCGAGTGGCTGTGGGTCTTGCCCCCTCGGGCTTCAGTTGATCATCCAACTTGGTACTGGGGGGAGAGAAATTGCTCCCCTCAGAACGAGTTCGCAACTTGGGGGTCCTTCTGGATCCACAGCTAAAATTTGACCACTACCTTACGGCTGTGACCAGAGGGGCCTTTGCACAGGTTCACCTGTTGCGCCAGTTGCGACCCTTCCTGGACCAAGGGGCTGTACACACGGTCGCTCATGCCCTTATCACCTCTCGATTGGATTACTGCAATGCACTCTACATGGGGCTGCCCTTGAAGAGCACTCAGAGACTTCAACTGGTGCAAAATGCGGCCGCGCGAGTGATTATGGGGGCACCTAAGTGCACCCATATAACAGCTATCCTCTGCGAGCTACATTGGTTACCGGTGGTCTTCTGGGTGCAATTCAAGGTGCTAGTAACAACTTTTAAAGCCCTTCATGGCTTAGGAGCGGTATACCTTCGAGACCGCCTACTGCTACCTTATGCCTCCCAGCGCCCGGTTAGATCCCACAGGGAAGGCTTGCTCCGGATACCGTCAGCCAGACAATGTCGGCTGGCGGGCCCGCGGGCCAGGGCCTTCTCTGTGGCAGCACTGTCCCTTTGGAATATGCTCCCTGCGGAGATTAGAACCATCCCCAATCTACCTACATTCCGCAAAGCCATTAAAACCTGGCTTTGTCGAAAGGCATGGAACTGAGACCTCTGTTCTTCCCTCTTGTATGTTTGGATGATATGAATGAGATTTTTGGTTTTATATTGTATAGGACATGTTTTTAGTTTGTTGTACGCCGCCTCGAGTTCCCCGATGGGGGAAGAGAGGCGGGATATAAATCAAACAAACAAACAAACAAATAAATAAATAAATAAATAAATAAATATTCAAGATTCAGTCAACATGCAAAAACAACTGAAGTACCTCCAGATTTGGAGAATTCTGTTTTCCAAAATTGATACATACATACATACATACATACATACTACTAAGACTCTCAAGTCTGTAACATTTATCTGTGTTAAACAGTCCATCATAGGGCAACATGTTTTGAACCAATACCTCAAGTAGGCTGATTTACAGAATGTGTCCAAAATCCAGGAGTCATCACACCCATGGAATTGAAATTTGGCAAATTTTATGAAGTATTTTATGACACAAAAATTATTATAAAACATTTTTGACATAATACAAATGCCATAAATCATTTCCTGTGGTCAACTGCTCATGTTTGACTGTGCTATATGGTTCAACATGTGTTACTTTCAAGGCAGATATATCTCTTAATATTTCCCTAAATTTTTAAGAACTTTTCCAGCACATTAGAAGTTCTGCCATTGTTGAAGGCATTAAAGAATCTAGTAGGGACCCAAGGGGTCATAGATTGTCCTTTTTCTAATAATTTTTTTTAATAGTGGAATGCCCTATGAACATTGCTCTTGTTAAATGCGCTGTTGAAGAACATGGGAATAAACAACAGTGAACAGAGTTGTTAAAATGGCACTGATTGCAGATTATGCATAAGGCAATAACATCAGCCTATGTCAAGCCCTACAAAACAAGACTGTTAAAATCTCTTCCTGCTATCAAAAACAATGTACCTGTTGGTTAAATATTGGCTTATACAATTTTTTATTACCTGTATTTTTGATCATCTTATATGCAGTGTGGGTGTGTTTCACTTTTTGATCTTTAGGACTGAACTTTCAGTCCACCCAGTAAAGTAAAGTGAAATTCAATATTGACTAAACAAATTAGTGCAGTTTCTTTAAGGAGCTGCTGGCAAATATACACTATAGCAATTATGCTTCTGCTAGATCCAAAGCACTTTTCCACTTCAGATTGAAATACTGGATTCCTCTAATCTTGTATTATATTAGTGCGCTAATCCTTATGGTAGAAAAATAGATTGGTCAGCGAAGCTCAACTCCTAATATGATTGTGATAATCCGCATTTAATGCCCTTTATAATTCCAAAACTAAGATTGTGATATTCCTCATTGAATGCCCTTTATAATTCCAAAACTAGAAAGCTAGTTGACCTCTGTATTCAAAACTGCAGTAGCCAATATTGCAGTATAGCTCCTCCTATTTTATGATACTTCTGCTTGGAGAAATGTTTATTTGATAGCAGAGTAAATACTAGGGAGTGCTGTTTGCAGGTTCAGCAGCATATGTACTGCAGAACATAAAAGGCTAGCCATGACTTCAGCTTGGATCCAGTTCTTATAACTATTCCTAGTAGATAAGTTGTCTGTTAGATATGGCCCTAAACAAAAAGAATGTGAACCAAAATGAAGAGCTACTCATGGGTTTCACTGTACAAGGTAAGTGTACACATAAACATTAGAGTGTGTATGTGTGTGTAAACACATACACATGCGCACACACTATATTTTCCAGAAAATCTGACAGCTTTATAAAAATGCATTTTTATAAAGTTTATAATTGACGTTTGGATTTTTGATGTTTGTTACCTGATTACAAATCAAAAAGTCTTGAGATTCAACTTCTTCAAAAGCTAAGCAATTTTAATAAGGTCTTTCTGTCTTGGACAAACTGAATACAGTCCACAACTGAATACACAGTTGCATAAAGTAAAATACTGTAAACTTCACAAAGGCAAAAGATTGTAAGAAAGAGAGTATTTTCACTGATTGTCCATTTTTCTATTATTTGTTTCCATCTGTTGTCACTAAAAATCCCTCCCAAAGGTTTGGGAGATCATTTGGATCACAGATTGCTGCAATGAGGAAGAATATGTATTAAAATGGCTCCTCCTTTCTTACGGACAGAAGAATGATTTGTACGTTACTTCTGAAAGTAGAAGAAACCCATGTATTTATACTTGTGCAATTTGATTTTGGATATTTTTGTTGTAGATTTTTGACATTGTTGGATACTACTTAAGAGAACCTAAGTTATATTTATCTTTGACTTACTGGTTAAGCTGAGCAGGCTTTTGACTTTTCCTTTTAATAAAAATGGGTACTTTGATAACTGGGTCTGTCTTCCTCTAATAAATTATAAATTGTTAGGATATAAATAGTTAAAGATTTGTCTTTTGTCTACTTCCTGTTTGTGTGATACAGAGGGTATTGCTGCATAGAATAATAAATTGTGTCTCGGATAATTTTTTTCTTTCCAACCCAAAGAAGAATAAAAAATATATAATAAAGAAGATGGGGACTGTGTCTATCTGCCTGTCTTGACTATTTGCCCTTCAGCTAGATAGCACCAACTTTTAAAGAGAATTCTGTTAACTAAATTTGATCTTGTAGGGTTGGAAATGAACAAAAGACTAATGCTCTATGATTCAGAATTTTGCTGACTTCTCTATATCCTCTCCTCTTCTCCTTAGTCACCTGACTCAAAACAGAACTATTATTAAAAATTTAGAGAAGAAAAATCCAAAAGCCATTCTCTGCATGTTTTTCTTCTCTAAATTTTTAACAATAGTTCTAAATTAAAAAATAAAACTTCTGGTGATTACTGTACCCCAATCTGGAATTTTTCTTTGAAATAACACAGAAACAGACCTGCCATTGCTATCCATAATAAATATAATACTTCATGACTTGAACATGCAGACCTTTATATACCAAAATTTATTTTTTCCGTGAAACCTTTTTTCCTTAATTTTCTTTAATTAGCATTTATTCCACAAAAGTATAATGCAACAAAGTCTAAATATCTTTTTTTTCCTGTTCTTGTTCTTTAATTACTGATCTTCACATTTTTTTTTACATTCTCAAGCATGTTATTCTTAGAGTATATTATATTTTCATTTGTTTAAATTGTGTTAAGGAATTGTTTTGTTTTTCAGTTGCTGGCACAGGTAGAGGAGAGCATGTACCAAAAAATTGCAATGATATTGAAGTAATTACTCATCTGTTGGCTGAGGTAAAATTATTGTTGTTTTATAACTAAACATAGTTTTACAAATTGAAATAAATATTTTAAATTTGAGAAAGAAACAGATAATTTTAAGAATAGACATTTTAATAGTGGTGGTGTTAGGGTGCTCAAATTCCAACACCACAATCTTTCACTGATTCGTGTGGTTCAAACTTCGCATAAAATATGGTAGAATCTCATACAAAATGTTACTGGTAGAATAAATAGTAAAGACATTGCTGGGCAATACTGTTCTTTTACAGTCCAAATTTCAGTCTGATTTTAAAACTGAAACACAATAGCCAGTGGAGGAGGATAGGAACTACCCTAGGAGAATAGGAACTAGTAAGATAAAACCAGCAAAAAAAAGTATTGCCTGAATGGCCAGAATTATTGGAAATGACTTTGAGAGACAGGAGTAAGAGTTCAGACTGGCCAGCAATCAAATAAGAGACAGCTGAGTCCACAGCAGGAATGGGGACATGGCAAAAGCCTCAGAAAGGATTCTTTCTAGTTTCTTGGACTGTAAAGGCAAGGGGAGGGAGATATACTTTTAGATTTGCAAGATTCTGTTAATGTAACCTTCAAATAAAGATAGAGCTTAATATTCCTGGGTGTATTTGCCTGGATTATTTTGTAAGGGTGACAGTTATCCTTTTCAGAGTTATGTGCTTAGTAGTTTGTGCTTCTATCCTCCATTCCTCCATTGCTTCTTTCTTTGCTGTGTTAATGATTGCCAGCATTGGTATGTATATCTGGGCCTTTTGTGACTTGGCATAGTGATCCTGTTTTCTAAGACTTCATTTTCTTGATTACAGTTATTTATTCTTTGATCAAGCAATGTGGTGGCCTAGTGGTGAAGGAACTTGCCTCCCACTTGGAAGGTTGAGAGTTTAATCCTATGTAGCGAAAGATGTTTCTCTTCTAGGGTGAAAAGAGAAATATTTGCTGCAAATTTTGCCTGGCATCAGGAAGGGCATCCAGCCAGTAAATGCTCAGCTCCATCCAATCACACTGACTCTCCTCCGAATTAAGGGATTACAGGGTCATAAAAAGGGAGTTTTAAATTATTAATTCTTTGATATTCCAGTGTCAGATTTATATTAGAACCATGGCCACATACTCAAAAATGGACATTGATTAAAAAAACCCATTTACAAAAGAAAACTGAAGCTGTTTATTTAAAAGTTTAGTTGTCAGTTTTTATGCTTGATTCAGATTCTAAGTAAAGTGGAGAAGGATTTCTTGCCATTCAGTAACAGGGTGACAGTTTAACTCCAGATTTGGGTGGAACTTTATTATTTGGGGAACAGGTATATCCAAGACACAGAACTCAAAAGAGTTTGGAAGTTGAAGATTAGAGATCTCAAGAAAAGAAATGACTTGTGTTTCTGGTGCAGCTGATTCTAGATTTTTTCCCCCTAAAGGGCTGGTTCAGAGGTTTGATGGATAGTAATGGCTTTTATGTTGCTTTTGATTTCTGTCTGTTTTTCAATGCCAAATATTTGAAAAAGATCCTGGGTTTTCCTGAATGCCGCTACTTTATCAAAACTCTGTCTCTTTTCTTCAATTTTATGCACAAATGAAAAAAATGCTAACATTTGAATAACTTCTTGAGGGAAAAAAATAATGCAATTTTTAATGGTTTTCTGAGCAGAAAGATCGAGATCTAGAACTAGCAGCACGGATTGGACAAGCCCTTCTTAGACGAAACCATAGCCTAACAGAGCAAAATGACGTTCTGGAAGATCAGTTGGGTCAAGCCTTTGACAAAGTAAGTGAACGAATTTTAGCTTTGGGGATTTTAAGAGGTTAATGTATTGTGTAAGCATCTGGTGAAGTTATATTACTATGAAAGCTGCTTATGGAAATCAGATGAAAACTTTCAATCTATTGATGTTAGAAACTTTCTTTCCTACAAAGGTTCAAGTTAGTCTTTGTTTAATGAAAAAAGATATAAGAATTTTGAAGGCTACTTTATTTATTTCAAATGTGGAAGCATATATTATTATGCAGAGCTGAACTCTTGCTTTGTGTAGTTAAATTTTTGAACTGTTTCAAACTATTCTTTATGCATGCTGCATCTTTAATAGAGTATAAATAGGAATTACATTCCATGTAAAGTACATAAAATTTGAGTCTAATATTTGCTTGTATGTAGAATATATGTACAATATTCCCAATTCTCAGGATTCTTCTGTTTTAACCTTTTAAAATAGAAAAAGGTTAAAAAGAACAAAGAATCCCAGAACATATTTGAAACCCTTTGATTCAGCAACTTTACTGAAGTCTAGGTCTATATAATGTTTAGACTGCTGGTCATTTAATTTAGGTCCCAGGGAAGAGTATTGAGATATAATTGAAATAAATAAAATTTACCTATGATTGTAATGCATTTTAATCTCACTACATACAGGAAGCAGCTGCACCATGTATAGATATATTACACCATGAATAAAGAACTCTGCCGTTTGATGAATATAGAAAATAGCTCTTTATTTTCCTAGAATTAAAAAAAACACTGAATGATGGACTGATAAATATTTATTTAGCCTTTAGACTGTTGGCTTTAAAAAAAGGACTTCTGCCAATGAAAATAATGTATTTTCCCATTATTGAATTTTGGATAATGACAGCCTAGGAAAGAAAATATAATAATTGGAACATGGAATGAGCAAAGATATCTTCCATTAATATTTCTAAGCCTTCTTATAAACGTATAATTTGGAGGAAATCCATATTTAATACTATTTTTTTAAAGTGGGGGAGATTAGCATATTCTGAAGAAGTGGTAATGGAGATAGCAGTACAATTGTTTTTTAACTTGTCTGTTGATTCACTAACATAAATTGCATTGTTTTGAGTAAATGCTTATGTTTAGTAAACAAAAACGCTGTAAAATCAGATTCATCAGCTACAACATGAACTAACAAAAAAAGATGAACTGCTTCGTGTGGTATCCACTGCTTCTGAAGAAAGTGAGACTGATTCTAGCTGCTCCACACCACTTCGCTTCAATGAGTCCTTCAACTTGTCACAAGGTTTCTTACAGTTGGATATCTTACAAGATAAACTCAGGGAACTGGAAGAGGAAAACCTATTACTTCGAACAAAGGTAACTTACATTCGTATTCCTTTTGAGTATTATTAATTGAATATAAATCCAAGCATTAAAAAAGGATATATTAACATGGCTACGGTCATGTTTATAGAAGAAGTGATAAGTAGGTTTGTTCAACCAAAAAAGGATGCAAGTGACCCAAATACAATTTTAACTTCACATGGATGCTGTGAGATCCGAGGTGACAAGTGACTGATCAGAACAGAAATGTAAGCTGATATTGGATGCTTCAGTGAAAAATTTTCTACAGTGTGACTGCTATAAAAAAGGTGAACTCTCTTACTTGGGTCATTACAAATTGAAAATAATATTAGCAATATTGTAGTTGGGTTTAAATGAAACAAGTGTCACAATGAATTATTGTATTTGTAATTCTAACATAGGGCTACATCCAGTGGTGTAGATCCAATGACATCCATTAGTGGAAATATTCTTTCTCTCTCTCAGAATGTTTCTTCTGAAGAACCTTTATTAGAGTTGGATTATAAATACTCCCCTAACATTAAATATATTCCAGAATGAACATTTTGTTATACAGACAATGGGAAAAATAATATATTTACAGATAGTGTTCCTCTTAAAATTAATGAAACACTTAAATTTTTGAAGGCATGCCATCTGAAGACTGCAACTATGACATATGAAGATAAGGAGCATCAACTAGTCACTGACTGTGTTAAAGAAATAAGTGAGTATTCTGATCATGTCTTCCACAGAGAATAGGCCTTTAGATACAAATTCAGTTCATCTTCATTCATCCAGGTTTGAGCTCTGTACTAATCTTAACTTCATTTGGTACTTTAAAAGGCAGTATTTCAGGGTCCGTCCAGCTATAATTGAATTGCAATTTATATCAACCCCCCATGATCGGCCATACTTGCTTGAGTGCAATGGGCTGTAATTCAAATAATTAGCAGATAATAAATTCCCCAAGTTAAAACTTTATACATGAATAGAAATGTGTAAACATTTTTAATTATATTTTTCCTATCAAGTTCAATTCCTCTAACCTTTTATTTGTCAATCAATATGGTTATTAATTGTGAATCCACTAGCCTTCAAATTAAGTATTAAGAAACCTTGCTATTAAGCAGGGTATTAAAATTAGGGTGTTGAACTGGCTTTAAAAACTCGATTAATGGAGAATCCTTGTTGTGGAGACCTATGATTCAAGCAGGCACAGTTATTTTGTTTGCATTTTCTTGGATTTTGCTTAAAATAACTATTGTATGAAAGGCTTTAAGAAGTTTGTTTTTCAGAAAGGATGATATACTGCTGGTTTCTTAACAAAGCATGTATCCTGCTGTATATCTTAGAGAAACAAATGCTCAGATTGCAAGAATGAGTGAAGAACTGATGAGGAAGGACGAAGAGCTGATTCACTACCAGGAGGAAATCTCATCCCTCTTATCTCAGATTGTTGATCTTCAGCATAAGATCAAAGAGGTAGGTGTGCAGAAAGTTCAGAGAAGGGAAATGTTGAAAGTCAAATCGTTACCTGTACTAAGAAGTTAGCACTTCTAACAGAGCTCATACAGGATTAAATAACTATATTTTGTATATCCTCAGCATGTAATCGAAAAAGAAGAATTGAAGCTGCACCTGCAAGCTTCTAAAGATGCCCAGAAACAGCTGACAGCAGAGGTATTTATGCCACCTACTTTCCAGTTTTTGATGTAGAGAACTAATATGGAAAAGAATAAAATGTAAACATTTTACATGAGAATATTTATATTTTTCCTGAATATTGATGGAGAATTTCTGGTGCACCACTTTGGTTCGGATTCTATTCACTTTGTTTTGGTTTAACAAATGAAGAAAAAACAGAATCTTTAAAAAAGAATCCACATTCATTTTTATTCATTGTTTAAATGTTTCCCTCTGCCGGAATATTATGGCCAAAATATTGAAAGGAGAAAGAAGCCATGAAACATATATCAAATGGTTCATGGTGCAATTCTGTATATGTTTGTGGAACACCAGACTTCTGCAAAACTGATGAGTTGCTCCTCCATTGCTAACGGGCTCAACATGCCTCCTTTCCTCTCTTCCTGGAAAAGCTTTTGGTTGTCCCTGAAGTATGGCCAGAAGACCTTGAGGGGTCTTAAGGCAGCATTAAGCCTTCAGGAGTCTGTGGCTAAACTGTACTTGACGCCATGAATCTGGCACCTAGACCTAATCTTTACTATAGTAGTTATAGGTTTCTGGCCTTACATGCAAATAAATTTGAAGCATTACTTTAAAAGTAAGATTGCATCTAATGTTATCATTCCTGGTTTTACCAAAACAGATTCCTCTTCTCTCTGGCAGCTTCTTATGCTCCACTCAAATCTATTCAAGCAGAAAAGAAATGCACTTGAGAAAAGAAAGCCCCTGTGCAATGCTGGGTGTTGGGGGCTTTTGGAGAGGGGGTTTCTATAATAATTTACATAGCATTTATTTTATTAAATTTTTAGCAGCTGTAAACATATTCCAGCAAAATAACTTTTTGATTAGTAGAATTGTCATTTTGTAATTGTACCAATAGCAATAGCACTTAGACTTATGTACCGCTTTACAGCCCTCTCTAAGCGGTTTACAGAGTCAGCATATTGCCCCCAACAGTCTGGGTCCTCATTTTACCCACCTCGGAAGGATGGAAGGCTGAGTCAACCTTGAGCCAGTGAGATTCGAACTGCCAAACTGCCAGCAGCCGACAGTCAGCAGAAGTAGTCTGCAGTACTGCATTCTAACCGCTGCACTACTATGACTCATTGTAATTGGTCTGTCTTCTGTTTATTATACAGGTAGTCTTTAACTTATGATCATAATTGACCCCAACATTTCTGTTGTTAAGTGGGACACTTGTTAAGTGAATTTTGCCCAGGGATGGGATCCGACTGGTATAACTACCAGTTCTGTTGCTCTGCGTCATGCGCGCATGCGCACGAGTCGCACAAGTGCAATTTACGTCCTGCTGAGCTGCCCAGACAACTGAGCAGTGCTGCGTGCAAGTGCGCAGCGGTTGGAAAAGCCCTTTTTTCCTGCTTTTTCAACCGCAGCTTTGTTGCGCAAAGCAGCTGCAGTTGAAAACGCAGTAAATAAAGGTCAGGTAAGAGCCCGGGTGCGTGGGCGGGCCAAAACAGCAGCAAACATAGAACCGGTTCTATGTATGCTCTCTGTTTGCTGCTCTTCAGAGCAACCGGTTCTACAGAATTGGACAGAACTGGTAGAATCCCACCCCTGATTTTGCCCCATTTTATGACCTTCCTTGCCACAGTTGTTAAGTGAATCTCGCTTTGCCATTGATTTTACTTGTCAGAAGGTCCCAAAGTTGATTGCATGTCCTTGGGACACAGCAGTGGACATAAATATGAACCAGTTGCCAAGCCTCTGAATTTTGAACACATGACCATGGGGATGCTGTGAAGGTTGTAACAGTGAAAAATGGTTTTAAGTCATATTTTTCAGTGCCGTTGTAACTTTGAACGATCATTGAATGAACTGTTGTGAGTCAAGGACTACCTGTATCATCAATTGATTAATGTGTGACTTCAGAAAAGTCCCAGTGATAATTTCTTTGGATTACATATAAATAGCTTCTTCAGTACCTTTTGTTCTCAAGGCTGAAGTAAATGATTGACCTTTTATATTCTTTTAAGCTACATGAGGTCCAAGAGCGGAATGTGGAATGTCTGGGGATGCTGCATGAGTCCCAAGAAGAAGTGAAAGGATTGCGCAGTAAAACTAGCCAAGCTGCGCTTCTGTGTCGACCCCAGTTGTGTGCAGCATTTCCTGTGGTAATATAAACTTTCTAACTATAGCAGATTTCATCAGTTAAGCTCTTTCATCCTGCCAATAAAATTTCAAGGGCAAACTTAAACTGATCTTCAGAAGAGAAAGTTGGCACCAGTGATCCTTTCTAAATTTAGCTTCTTTATCTACATCCTATTTTACTCCATATTGGCTGAGTAACTTGTTTCATTTGGAGAACAAAGAAGACAATATTTAAAACAAGGACTGACACTCTTCTTGTTTGATGCTACTTTCTCTCTTAATTTTATTGTTATGAATTTGTGAGTAGTGGAAGAAACATTATGCTGCATGTGCTAAAGTTGCAACTAAGATTTGTGTCCACCACCTCTTTCTGACTTTACTCTCATTATAACAGACTCTCCTATAACCTTTTCAAGCAATTTTTTTTCTGCTGTGTTTCAGTTTCTGAATACTGAGGGAAAAGGAAGGAACAGATTCCTTGGACAGATCTTTAATTATCTGCTTGTTAACAATGTCTATAATAGTTGCTGATTTTTCCTCTTATTTTAAGAAAAACAATATTGGGAACACACTAGTCTTTGGAAGCTATGTTTTATTTGAACATATGGTTTGCCATTACATTAGAACATGTAAATTTTGATATAACTCTTTAAAAAAAACTATACAAATTACATTTCCTCATCCTTATAACATTACTTGCAATTTTTCTGTGTAGTTGTCGCTTGTAATACCTGCTAATTTCTTTTGGCTTAGAATTAAATACTTCAAGAATTTATTTTAAAGAAATATTGCATGAAACATTTTCTTCCTACATTCTTCCTACCGCCCTGAGTCCTTAGGGAGAAGGGTGGCATACAAGTCTAACAAATTATTATTATTATTAATTATTATTATTAAATAGTTTAAACAGCAAATTTACTCTTAAGCAGGACAGTCAAAGTAATCCCAGTAGCATTGCAGTGGCAAAAGCCCTGCCCCTTTTTCTCAGCGTGTTGTGACATTCCATACCTACCTAGCAGGGATAGGCTTATGTCAAGAATGCCATTCTAATGAACAATCAGTTCTTGTGGATACTTAGAATTACCTTGTTCTTTCATTACTGTAGAAAAAAAATCTCAGTATGACTGCACTATAGAAATTAAGCAATGAATTGTCAAAGTAGTGCTGCAGACACGCTGTCAAAATAACTTCTGAATGGTTTTTAATAACTTCTTATTGGTTCCTATTGTAAGGTCCCAGCAGTTTCCCTGAGTCACTTAAGATGCCAAAAAATAGTGAAACTTGAGACGAGACTTGCAAAAGATACAGAGTTTCTATTGTACTTCATTTTTTAAATATCCCTTTAGAAAATGTCTTTGTTCTGAATTGTAATTGTCAATTTCTTTGGCACCCTTTATCTTCATAAAAATATGGTTAACATATTTTGCTTGTAACTTTTCAAGGAGTCCTCTAGCAATTTTAGACATGCACCTAGCACATTAATAGGATAATGGAGGATGAGGAACTTTTAGATATAAAGGTTCTGATTTCCTAATTATTCCAAATTAGGCACTTGTTTTGTCCTAATTCTTTTGAGATTCCTCAAAAGAAGTAATAATTGTTGTAGCTCCTTAATTATTTTGTAAACCAAGCTTAAGAAACGTATTAATTTTCACCCTCTTAAATTTGAAGGAATCTCTGGCAGCAGAAATTGAGGGAACAATGCGGAAAGTGCTAAGTCTGGATGAGGAATCACTGTGTAAACAGAAGTAAGTGCAGTTCTTGTTTTTTCCCCCTTAACCTGCTTTGAGGGTGCTCTGTAGGGCTTCTTGCCTGCTATCAGTATAATATTAAGAGAAGTTGATGTAATTCCATATGGATAATTTTGTAGACATATTCAAGTATTTTAAAGCTATTACACAATTTATTAATTACATTCTCTCATGTATAACTTGCTGAATGACAGCTAAAATTAAATCCTTGGAAAACGCTTCAGGGCTTTTATGTTTAATTCATGCTAAACTCTGAAAGATTATTCCATAATATTCTAAGATAACAACATATACATTTCCAATAATCACAAGGCTAGTTTTCTTTCATTAGAAAAGCTACCAGCTACATTTTTATTTTCACAACTTTTTTCAGTCATATAAGCTAATTGCCCTCTATATGAATCCCATTAGAAAATTGTGAAGTCATTTTTTATATATTTTACTGCATATTAGGAAAACATTTGCAATAATGTTCTTAAGCTTTCTTGGCATTTGGATAGGATAGGATAGAATAGAATAGAATAGAATAGAATGGAATACTTTATTGGCCAAGTGTGATTGGACACACAAGGAATTTGTCTTGGTGTAAATATTCTCAGTATACATAAAAGAAAAGATACATTCATCAGGAGTCGAGAATCATAAGATATGACACTTAATGATGGTCATAGGGTACAATAAGCAATCAATCATACTAGGAAACAGTCCATATAAATCGTAAGCATACAAGCGACAAAGTTACAGTCATACAGTCACAAGTGGGAGGGGATGGGTGGTAAGGAGTGATGATAAGATTAACAGTAATAGTAGTGCAGACTTTGTAATAGTTGAACAGGGTTGAGGGAATTATTTATTTAGCAGAGTGATGGCATTTGGGAAAAAACTGTCCTTGTGTCTAGTTATATTACTAGTTATATTATTATATTATATATTACCCAATAACTTCTCAGTTCATAGGTTAACTTTAAAAAGGTCAAGTGGAAGGAGCTCCAACATAAATCCCTTCCACAGAACCCCTTATCTCTCAGTGCACAAAGTGGACTTGTTTCTGTAACTCCCCTAGTGTAAACAAATGGGTGATATAAAGCCTGCCTATCAAAATGAAACAGTGAAAGGAGAAATACATGCATTACTTTGTATGCATTGCTCCTGTTCTACTTTCAAAAGCATGCAGGATATTTGGCACCACCCAGTCAGTTACTCCTCCATCTCTTCTGATATGGGTGTTGTTTCAGCACCTGGGGAGAGGTTTTTATCATGCAGAAGAGGTTTGCAAAACCTTTTTGTATTCATTGTCCCTTTCCCTTTTTTCCTCCTAGGGTTCAACAGAAACGTATATTTGATACTGTCAAACTTGCTAATGATATGCGTGACCGTTCTGCTTCGTGTCCTGTTTCACTGTCCATTCCAGGATCCAATCGTTCAAGTGTTGTCATGACAGCAAAGCCTTTTCATTCTGGCTTGCAAAATGTGGAAGGAAAAGGACCTCAAGCTCTAAAGGCTAGCACAGAGGATGTTTCCAAGTAAGGAAACAGCAGTGTTTGAGCCTTAATTGGCTATGTTATATTCCGTACAACTGCCTTTCTATGGGGGGAGGGGGGATTGACAGCAGTTTTTAAGCCAAATTCTGCTTTTTTCTTGTATGCTTTATTCAACATATATGTTGAGTAATGTCAAGTAGAAAGCTGCATATGACTATTTTTCCTATCAGTAACTTAATGTTACACCTGCCACGGAAAACATCATTCATGTATCATTCAAGTAGTATAGTAACATCAGTTTAGAACATCAGCCAGCAATAAAGAAAAGGTAGCTTTACTTCTGCTGTATAGATTTCCTTCATGGAGTTTTCACCCAACTCTGTTCACTGTGGGTAGAGACAACACAAACAATTAGGCGACAACTGTAACAGAATGGAGCTTAGTACAAATCATTTACAGTAACTACCAGAGAAGTACATTATTGTTGTTGTTGTTGTTTTTGTTTCATGTTCTTGTTATTGCCTCCAATAATATGTAACATTATAAATGATTCTGAATCATTTACAAAAATAAAAATTGTGCTAAAAATTAGACAATATCAGTATATGTCCTACTGATGCAATATTTAATTCTGTTTTGATAGGGAAATTCAGAAGCTGAGCCATCCAGGTATCTCTTCAGAAGATGATGTAGCCACTGCATTACATAAACTTAATCTCCGTTGTCAGAATTACCTGAGTGAAAAATGGTTTTTCGAAGAAGAATGGAAGCGTAAGATACTTTTGCTGGCTGACCAAAAGGAAGAACTCACTGGCTGCAGCACACCGTTAGAGAACTGTCTTTCATTGAATAGCAGTTCAGAACGTGTTGATTTCTCTGGATCTTCTGGCAGCATGCGGTCTCTTCTCCCAGAGAAATTGCAAATCGTCAAACCCCTTGAAGGTAAGGTGATTGAAGTTCTGTTTTCAATTACAGTTCACTGTGAGCCTAATATGGTTGTCTTTCATTGGCTACTTTATATCCAGTCAATGATCTGGCCTCAGGATCAGTTACCTGATCATTATCACTCAGATTACTTTCAGATATAAGTTTGTGCTGTCCCACAAAGGGGTGTTTGGTTCTGTTTCTTGTTATTTTGCATCCAAATTATATATTAGAGGAAAACCATTGAATGCAATTGTACACATTTTGGTTTCTCTGCTTGACTTACCTCAGCTGTTAAACCTTCTTACAGATCTCTGTGTTTCATACCCCAACTCTATATTACTGAAAATAATCCACATCCAAGCAAGTTTTTACAATGGAGCAAAAACTGTTAGGAAGCAAATAAATTCCTGCTTTTTTAGTCCATTAATTCTTTTTCTTTATATGACCCTGTAATCCCCTAATTTGGGATAGAATCAGGGTGACTGAATGGAGTTGAGTGTTTACTGGCTGGATGTTCTTCCTGTCACCTACATGGAGTTTGCAACAGATATTTTTTCTTTGTGTCTTGAGAGAGAAACATGTGCTGCTACCTAAAATTGAACTTGCAACCTACTGAGTTGGAGGCGAGCATTTTCACCACTACTCAACTTCTTGTTTAGTCCATGAAAATGTTATCTAAATATTCACTGAAGAAAAATAAATGAGTGAAGGTCGTGCCTTTGTTTGTTTAACCCAAATCATAATTTTCTGCTTCAAAGTAAAACTTCTTGGATTTAAAATCTGAAGGATCCACAAGTGGAAAGATCATTTCTAAATTTGCTACTATTTTACAAAATCCTATCAATTTGCATTATATGCAGCAGCCTCAAGCTTTCAATTAATACTTCTTTAGTTGGCTGCTAAGTATTAAGGTGTATGCAGTGTTTGAAGGCCTTTTCTGATTTGTACTTCTCCAGGCTCTCAGACCCTGTTTCATTGGCAACAGCTGGCTCAGCCCAACCTAGGTACAATTCTTGACCCTCGCCCTGGTGTTGTCACAAAAGATTTTGCACCATTGTCTCAGGAGGATGTTTATTACCTTTCCGACTTGGAAGAAGATGAAGAAGAAAGGGATGAAGGTATAACCTTCCAAGCACAGCCCTTTTCACAGGAGGAAAGTAAACAGGCAGTGCCAAAGTCAGTGCCAGGAATTTTCCTCCCACCTGTTAAATTAGTGACAGTTCCTCATACAGGTAAGGATTTGTGGCATGACCATTACAATTTTTGTTGAATATTCTAAGCACCAACTGTTATAGATCTGCTGAAGATCAATTGTTTACTCATTCTATTATGGTGTGTGATCAGACCTATTAAAGCAGTTCAGTTCTCACAAGAAGCTATATATTCTTGAGAAATGTGTAGAATTCTATCCCACTTGCAGAAGGGTGTCTCTGGAAACATACTTCCCATTCTCTTAAGATACAGAGAGGGAGGGAAGGGGAGAGAGAAAATTCAGGGTACTCTGTTGTGTGAGGAGGAGCTGGAAGGATTCCTTCCAAATTAGGCAGATACTATCAATGAACAAGCTTATTGTAGTAACTCTCTTCCATTAATATAACAAGGCTTATGTATAATTACACTTGACAGTTTTAAAGTCTGAATCATGTTTTATTCACTATTTTATTGAAAACGTGATTTTATGTATACTTTCGTAGAAACAGTAAAAGATTAAATTATATTCAGTCAAGGATAATGACTAATACAGTAAGGTAGATGTTGACAAAGACATTTTTGAGCTAGTGCTCAAATAATAGTAATTTTATAGTGTGGCCATGAGATTAGCTACTTCCTCCCTTGATTTCTGTCTACAAGTACGGTAGTTATTCATCATCTTTGAATGACCCCATAATCTCTTGCGGGGTGGAGTCTGTGCAATTGATTGTTTACTGACCAGATGCTCTTCCTGTTGCCAATGTGGAGTTATATTCAGCAGATAAATTCTCACTGTGCCCAGAGAGAGAAATAGCTGCCTTTACCTAGGATCCAACTCACAGCCTCCTGACTGTGAGGTGAGAACTCCACCTCTAGGCCATCGCACCACTCAAGTACAGTAGTTATCGACTTATAAATATTTGTTTAGGTGACTTATCACACTTGCAACCATTACAGTACCCCTGTGGTTGTGTGATCAAAATTCAGGCACTTGGCAATTGTCTCATATTTATAACTGTTGCAGTGTCCCGGGGTCATGTGACCTCCTTTTGCGATCCTCTGACAAGCAAAGTCAATGGGAAGCCAGATTCACTTAACAACCATGTTACTGCAGTGATTCACTTAACTGGCAACAAAGGTCGTAAAATGGGGCAGTACTCACTTAATAGCTGTCTTGCATAGCAACATAAATTTTAGGGCTCTACTGTCATAGGCTGAGAACTACCTGTACTTGATTTAATTACAGCTAGGGCTTATCTTGGCATGGTATTTACCCATCGTTTAACATTAACAAATAGAATTAATCTAATTCTTGAAATTAATTTTAATAGAATCCTTAAATACTATTAATTGCAAAAGTGAACTTTGGACCAAAGAAGAGCTGTAGAATGCTTGAACATGTTCCACATTTTTAACTATGATTAACAAATGGGGAAGAATATTTCAACTGTTTCCTAGTTGCCATATTCATAGTAGCCCATTCTAAAATGTGCAAAATGTGTTTAAAAGTCATAATTTATCTGCCTTAGGCATTATCTTAGAAAGATGACTTAAAGCAATCTAGATCATGTTTTCTTTCATCTATTTGCATTGAATTACTACCTTAATTACACATTAGTTCAGACTTTCATTAGCCTTCTAGTATGTTTCCCATCTCCTTTTCATCATATATTACACCCCTTCTGCGTGACCTGCATTGATTGCTGGTTGCCTTCTGGGTGAGATTCAAGGTCTTAGTAACAACATATAAAGTCCTACATGGCTTGGGTCCGGGGTACTTGTGGGAACGTCTCCTTCCGGCATCACACTCCGATCACCCTGTACGCTCCCACAGACAGGGGCTCCTTGGGATACCGTCGGCCAGACATTGTTGGCTGGCGGTGCCCAGGGGTAGGTCCTTCTCTGTGGGGGCACCCACCCTGTGGAATCAACTCCCCTTGGACCTTTGTTTGGCTCCAGATCTCTGCTCCTTCTGCCACGACTTAAAGACTTGGCTATTTCAGCAGGCTGGCCTGGACTGAACCAAGAAGGGGGGGGGTTCTGTCTTTTAAAATTTTTAATAGTTTTAACTGTTCTTGTTCTTAATTAGGCTTGTATTGTTTAATCCTTTTTTAATTAATTTATTGTACTGTATTTTTATTCTGTGAGCCGCCCTGAGTCCTTAGGGAGAGAGGGCGGCATACAAGTATAATAATAATAATAATAATAATAATAATAATAATAATAATAATAATAATAATAATAATTGCATTGTAGCTTCCAATCCAGGAAAATGTCTTTCATCTACAAATTCTACATTTACTTTTACTACTTGTAGAATACTTCACCCATCTGATATTACACAAGTTACACCCAGGTAAGGAGGTTTACTATTACTCTTAAAAATTGGTTATATTCAGGCAATATGGAATTGAACATCTACTTGATACATTTGATATACTAATTAAATTAGCAGCATTCCCATTTCAATTTTTAGAAAGCAATGAAAATAAAGAAAAGGAGCTAAAATAAGTATATGTACAATGTAATGCAGAACTAAAATTGGCATGACACAGAGCTTCTGATCTTAAATCCTGAATATCTCCTTCTCTTCTTTCTTTGCACTTACTACAGAAGTTATTAATAACCGTATTTAATGTGTTTTATTTTCTTGCTTTGTTTTCCAGTACTTTGTATTCTCCCTTGTGCTCGGGAAGTTGTAGCAGTACAAGCAGTGCAATTACAAGCTCTCCACCCATGTTGTATAAGCTTAGTACTGGAGAATTCCTTACTACCAGAAGGGATTCAACTACCACCTTCAGTAGTACTAGAAGTTTAGCAAAGCTTTTGCAAGAACGAGGCATCTCGGCCACAGTTTACAACAGTCCAGTCCAACTTGAAGCACCACTGTTTCGTCATTCCAAGATACCTGCTGTACCCTCAACACCTCCAAATTCTCCTTTGCATTCCCCTTGTTCTTCTCCCCACCCTTTTGAGTCTCGAGCATGTGTGTCTGAAAATTTCTTGGCCTCTCGACCAGCTGAAACATTATTACATGAGCTGTACGGACAAAACCTCTCAAATCCTTCTGATGCAGGACAGCTGAAGATGAATCTGGTAGAGAGGCTAAAAAAACTGGGGATTGCTAGAGCTGTCAAACAGCCTGAGGCAGTGGGTGATAGAAAGAGTCAGAGGGAAAGTAGCTGTCTCCAAAGACAAAGCTCAGGAGTGTATGTTAGTGCAGGCAGCAATTTGATGGGGGGCTTGAGAAGAAACCATAGTCTTCCAGTCTTGATTGGAGCACTTGCAGGACCAGTCAGCACATCCTCCACAACAATGGGGGTCTTGAAAGAGGATTAAGCTATTTAGCATAAGACACTCTTAGTTGGGAAACAAATGCTTTGAAATGGAAAGATAATAAAAATGGAAGCATTAAATACAAGGTTGTTGAATGATAAAGGTATGTGGCTAAATGGGATATGAGAGGCTCAGCATAAGAAATTGTAAAAATTAAGAAGGAAGAAATAGAGAAAACAAAATTCAGTCTTGAGACGATTGAAAAAAACATTGTCATTATTAAAAAGAAATAATGCAAACAAAGATATTTTCTACCATTGATATTAAAAGAACAAGCAAATGTCTATGCAACTTTATTTTAAAATGTTTTATTGGATGTCATCCAAGAGACCTATATGCATAAATAGACCATCTAAAATTATATATGATTGTAAGGAAGTACATTCTTCAAATAACAGGTGCAATCTGTTTATAGAGATGAAATCAGATTTATTCTAATATAGAAAGATCAGGTGAAATATTCTTTTATTTAAGCAATCTTACACATTAGGAGAAATCTAGGAGTGCAAAATTACTGTGTACTGGGTTGCACAAACAAAAACCTCAACATTTAAAAAAGGAGTCAAGTTTATGTGCTTTGTGGAAGTTCTATATACATTTGGGAAGGATATATTTGGCAAGCAAGAAAGTATTTGCTATTCTATTTGTAGCTGTTTTTGGAAGATGTTTAGCATATTAATGTTGGGATAATCTTGGAGAAAATTCCATACATTTGAAACACAATCAGTAGTTAATAAAAATTATCTCTTTAAAATACATTATAAAATGACAATTTGCTGATTCTTGGAAACCTAAGGGCCAGCTTTCAGGGAGAAACCTCGTGATATTTACAAAATAATAGGCACAACTAATTGTATTAATATGAAACAGAATGACAGCTATTGAAGCTGCAGTAGACAAAGAATTGCCATTCATAATTAAGTCTAAAATAAATTCCAAGCTTAATGTTTCTGAAGCAATTTTGGAATGGCAGAATTTTGTGTTTCACAAAATGAACACGATGGGATAGCTGTGAACGTGAAGCAGAAACAGGAAGGAGAAAAGGGACAAGTGGCTCAGATTTTTCTTTTATACTTGGATAACCCAAGCAAAAGATTCTTAAAATACGCACATCTCATTTGCTCAATTAATTACTAATCAAAAATACTTGCAAAGAATATCATGACTGCACTAAGCTGCTTGATTTATGGTTATGATGAGCAAATATGTCCTTGCCATAGATCAAGCAGGAGATGATGAAGATAAAAGCTGAATAGTTCGAAAATTAAGCACAGAAAATGACTATGATTTACCTGTGGGTTTTATAAGGCTATTCTCTCTATATATTAAAGACATCATATGGTGCATTCAGGAATACTAAATGGACTGGATGTAAACAATTCAGGTAGCTTTATATATCAATGAATCAAAAATAAGGGCTTTCCCCCCTTAAATAGGTGAAGATTTGGAAGGATTCCTTTAAACAAATGTTTTCAAGGTTGCAAACAGCCATGCAAATAGCTTATCAATTCAGTCTCAGTATCAATCAATGAGCTTGGCACCATTGGTTGCAGCTACTAAATTGTAAATGGTGCTTGTAAATAGTAAAAATGTATTTATTTTAAGCCTCTATATACGGGTTAATGCTATTTAAATTATAATTATATTTTGTTTTTAAGCTTGTAAAATGCATTTCCTTTGTGATGTTTAAAAACTTGCTTTCCTTGGCAAGATAAATAAAAGGGAATATTTAAGTTGGGTTCCAAAGCAGCCTACCATACTTTTATATAAACAGAAAAAAACCTGAGTAATGAAACAGAAACATTCAAGATCATCCGCAGTAACTACAGGGAACCAAGCACAATGTTTCAACTACTGTGGATTTGATGCATGTCAGTTTTATATACTATGTAAATTCTTTTTACATCATAGTAATTTTGAATGAGCATTCCTAATTGGATTTCAAATCGTTGTCTTCTTAAATTATTTGCATTGGAATGA
The DNA here is from genome assembly GCA_009733165.1 of Naja naja. NCBI lineage: Eukaryota > Metazoa > Chordata > Lepidosauria > Squamata > Elapidae > Naja > Naja naja. The sequence goes on from CM019148.1 coordinate 190,454,655, forward strand.
TTCAAAAGAAAGTCTGATTTAATAAGGTTTTCTTCTGCCACTGATAAGTTTTCTTCTGCCGTTGATAAGACCTCGTAAATCAGACTTCTTTTTTTCAACCATATCCTATAAAATTTTGTAAAACTATTCAGTAAATACAGGTTTATCTGAAAAGTTCTTTTTTTATTTTTCCAAGTATGACTTTATCTAAGATGTCATATTCTGATTTTTTTTTAACTTGGGGCTGACTTACTTTTTTTTACCTTCTGTATTAATAATGAGAGTGCAACCAGTAGCAGAAAAATTGAAATCTACTTAGGTCCAATGTTAAAATGCTAATTAAATAGCATGCCTAAAGATCCTGTTAAAAAAAATTAGCTGGAAGCTAGAGGAGCAGTACTTTTGTGCCAAAGCTCTTTTAAAAAATGAGCCTTGGAAATAGAAAACAGATGAAGAAATAACAATCAGTATAGTTACAAGAAATACATTACAATGGAACATTGCAGATAGCTGCTGTTATAATGAATGACCCATCTTGCGGGATTGATACAACTAACAGTAATAACCCTAAAGGATCCTTAGAAGAATTATCATGATCACTTTCATATGTACAGTACTTTGATACCATATTTGAGTGCCAATTTTTCATGAAGAAATAGATGCTCGTGATTTAAAACCATATTGTTAAATGTTGCATTATCTGAATTCTTTATATGTTTCATAACAATATGTATGCTTCAGTCTGCTTGAATGAAAAGAATGCTTTTTTTAAAAAACCAAATATATCTATTTTAATATGCAAATATAGATGTCATTTTTTCTGCAGACAAAACTTGAAACGCATTTCATTTGAGATATTTCAACTGTAATTCAACATATAATAAAGGATATTATTTCTTTTTGGCTTTCCCATTAGAATGTGCATTTCTTAAAGTTATAATCTGTGACAGGTTGTTTTTGCATATTATAGTCAAATTGAAGCTTGATAATAAACATAATAAAACCCATTTTTTTACATATTTCGGTGGCATGGTGTTTTCTTGTATGCATAAATATTTATTTATTTAAAAATGTATGCCTCTGCTCTTAGAGGGGACTACCAATATGACAATCAAGAAGAATTCTACAAGAAATTGCACATGAAAATAATTGAACTGGACTATGTTAATGTTTGTATGATGGAAGATTTCAATGGAATAATTAATGAGCAGTTGGACCATAAAACACAGAAATCAACAAAACTACCGTGTTTCCCCAAAAATAAGACACTGTCTTATATTTTTTTTGGCTCCCAAAAACACACTAGGTCTTATTTTGGGTAGGTCTTATATATTTATGGTGCCAAATAGTGGGTGTGAGTGTGTAGGGGGTGTTTTGGGTGCACAGTTGCTCCCTGAAAAGTCTTCCTGGAACTGGAGATTTACACTAGGTCTTATTTTCGGGGTAGGTCTTATATTAGGGCAGGTTTAGAAAATAGCGCTAGGTCTTACTTTCGGGGTAGGTCTTATTTTCGGGGAAACACGGTAGAAAGTCACTACCAAAATCCTTTTTTCAAATGATAGAGGAAATAAATTCAAAAGATGCATGGAGAGAGAGAAATGTGGAAAATAAGCAATATACTTTCTATTCAAATAGGCATGCATCATGGTCTAAAATAGATATGGTATGGGTATCAGCAGATTTATTTTCCAATATACAAGAAATTGAAATAGGAGCAAGTACTTGGGCAGATCATAATCCAATGACAGTTGCTTGGAAAGGACAAAAGAGGAGATCTAGATGGAATTTAAATAATACGATATTAAAGGAAAAAGACTTCAAACAGAAAATTGAGAGAGAATTGGTTTTCTTCTTTAAAGAAAACAAAAAAGAGGATACATCGCTACAGAATCTCTGGGACATGAGAGGTTTGATAATAGAATATACAAAAAAAAGAAAGAAATATAAAACAGAAAAGAACTTTTAAAATACTGGAAGATGACTACAAGAAATTGGATAAAGAATTACAGAAATCTCCGCAAAAAAAAGACATTAAAATTAAAATGGACATAACTAAACATAAAATGGGATTAATGGAAAAAAGGAATTAGCACAAAAAATTAAAAATGCTAAACAGAATTACTTTGAAGATGCAAAACAACTAGGCAGATGGTTAGCCTATAAATTGAGAAAGGAAAGAGAATCAAGGATTAGTCAACTAATAGATGAAGAAGGACATGTTTGCTATGGAAATGAGGAGAAGAAAAAAATTATACAAGATTATTATGGAAAACTGTATCACCAAGAGAATATTCAAGAAGAAAGAATTAAGCAATATTTACAGGAAGCGAATTTACCACAGATACCCAAAGACATTGAAACAATGTTAGAAGGGAATATAACGATGGAATTAACAGAAGCTTTAAAGAAACAAAATACAGGGAAAGCACCAGGTCCAGATGGATTGCCAGTGGAATTTTATATGACTTTTCAGGAGGTGTTGAATCTTCAATTAATAGAAGTCATGAATGAAATTATGTCAAAGAAGAGAATACCCAAGTCATGGTCAGAAGCATATATCACACTTATACCGAAGGAAGATACAGATCCACAGCAAGTTAAAAACTATAGATCTATTTCCCTATTAAACTCAGACTATAAAATTTTTGCTTCAATTTTGGCAGAAAGATTGAAAAGATATTTAAATAATTTTATTCATGTTGATCAAAACAGATTTCTGCCAAAGAGACAAATTAAACTTAATATGAGAATAATTCTGGATACTTTGGAATATTATGAGGCGCATCCTGAAAAGCAAATGGCTTTGATGTTTTTAGATGCTCAAAAAGCCTTTGATAATGTGAGTTGGCGTTTTATGTTATTACAACTGGCACAAATGGGCTTTAGTAAAAATTTTATCCAAGCCATTGAAACAATATATCATAAAAAACTGCAAAGGTCATGATAAATGGAAAATTGACAGAATCTATAGATATAAGAAAAGGGACTAGACAAGGTTGTCCACTGTCGCCTCTGCTGTTTGTGTTAACATTGGAAGTGTTGAATAGGAATATTAGAGAAGAAAAAGAAATAAAAGGAATGAAAATTAAAAAGGAACAGTATAAATTGCAAGCTTTTGCAGATGACCTGGTATTTATATTAGAGGATCCATTGGAAACAGCACCCAAATTAATAGAAGGGATAGAAGAGTATGGAAAGGTAGCAGGTTTGAAAATTAATAAGGATAAAACAAAGATATTAACAAAGAACATATTAGCAAGATGAAAGAAAGAGTTGGAGGAAGTCTTGGAAATCCAGGTCACGAATAAGGTTAAGTACTTAGGGATATATATTACACCAAGATGTAGTACACTAAAAGAAGATAATTATCTTAAACTCAAACAGCAGATCACGACAGATTTGGCAAAATGGGAAAATTTACAACTATCATTGATTGGGAGAATATCAACAATTAAGATGAATGTATTGCCTAGAATTTTATATTTATTCCAGACAATTCCAATTAGATTAGGGAAAGAGTTTTTTGAAGACTTAAATAAAATTGTGTTGAAATATATATGGCAGGGTAAGAAAGCGAGAATAAAACTTAAGCTGTTACAAGATGCAAGAATAAGAGGAGGATTTGCTTTGCCGAACTGGGAATTATATTATCAGGCGACAAATTTGATGTGGGTAAAGGAATGGATAACATTAAGGAACAGTAGATTATTGACTTTAGAAGGACATGACTTGCTGTTGGGATGGCATGCTTTCCTCTGGTATGAGGGAACTAAAACACAGGGGTATTTTAGAAGACATATTTGAGAGGCATTGTTTTTAAACTGGGAGAAGATAAAAAGCAATATTATTTAAAAATTCCATTATGGATATCTACCATTGAAGCTTTTTCTTATCCAATAATATATAAAAAGGAACAAACAGTTAGATATAGTGAAATATTGAATGAAAAGGGTGAACTTAAATCTATGCAAGTGTTGGAAGAACAAGGTATAAAAATGAATTGGTTTTCATATTTGCAAATAAAATCCAGATATTAAATTAGAAGGTATTTATGGTAAGTTGACTGACTTAGATAAAATCTTGGTAGGTACTGATGAAAATGCAATTTAAAAACTTTATGGACATTTATTAGAATTTAAATTGGAGGAGGAACAAGTTAAAGAAATGATGATTGCTTGGGGGAAAAATTTTGGCTATGGGATTGATTTAGAGAAATGGCAAAAATTATGGTCTCAAAATTATAAAATAACAATGTCAACTGCTTATAAAGAAAATTTGTATAAGATGTTTTACCTTTGATGAGAATTGCGAGGATGTTTAAGAATAAATCGGATAAATGTTGGAAATGTCATCAGATACCTGGCTCGTATTACCATATGTGGTGGACGTGTTCGGATGCAAATGATATTGGACTAAAATCCACACGTGGTTGGAAAAAATGATAAAACAACATAGATATAGACTTTAAACCAGAAATATTTTTATTGGGAATTTTACTGGAAATCTACAATAAAGAATTGAAATATTTATTTATTATTTATTTATTAGTGGGACTTATATGCCGCCCCATCTTCGAAGACTCGGGGCGGCTCACAATAAAACAACAATAAATACTTTTTTTGATTGTAAATGTGTTGACAGCGGCTAGGATTGCATTTGCTAAGAATTGGAAAAATGAAAAAATACCTATGCAGGAGGAAGTTATTAAGAAAATCATGGACTGTGCTGAAATGAGTAAATTGACATTTGAAATTAGAGAACAAGAAGATAAACAATTTTACATGATATGGGGTTTGTTTATCAATGGTTGGATAAAAAAACATGGTAATGTAATACATTAGAAAACTTTATAATAGAAGCTCAATAGATTGATATAAAATATAATATAAATATATATAACCATTGGATGAAAGTGTAATATAAATTTTATAACAAAAATTAAGAATATCTCGTATAAATGATGGAATAAATAGTTTAGTGATGAATGATTAATAACTGATAAATATATAAGCATATCTTAGGTTGACAATATGAGAATTTAAATAAACTATGTGATGGCACAAAAGATTTGTAACCAACTGACACACTGTATGTATATAAAATGGAAGATGGTTTTATGTTTTTTATGTTTTGTCTGTACTTGTTTGTTTTAAAAAATAAAAATCTTTTAAAAAAAAGCAAGACTATTCAATTTGAACCAAACACTTTCTTGAAGTGCCAGATTTATGTATACTGTCTAAATACAATGCAATATTAATTATTAGTTAGTAGACTATTCTACACAGTGGCAAAAATGACTGAAGAGTTAGACTTTATAGGTGACCATCAAACTTCATGGAATTGGGGAATGCAGAATAAGCACCAAGTAGATCAGGGCTGTCAAACTCCCGGCCAGCTGGCCAGATGTGTCACATTCTGGCCATGTCCACGCCCGGTTTAGCGAAGGGGGGGAAAGCCCTGATACATCACGTGACATTGCCATGACGACGTGAGTTTAACACCCCTGATGTAGATGATTAGAGATATGGTGGCAGGCATTGCATTTAGTATTCAAATAACCTGGTGCAACCTGGTGAAAAGCTGCTACATTTGGTTCCAGTTCCAGTTGCAATTTCTGGGTATTTGGGTAGCCATCTTTATATTGAACATAGTACAATTTACAGTCTGGAGATAACTAAAGCATGAGTGAATTTAGAAAGGTCTATTTTTGGCAAAGTAATGTGGGTTGATCAGTCCAAACTGAAAATATTCTTTGAACCCAATTCCAACTTGCAAAACTAATAGGAAATATTTTGAATAAAATTATTTGCATTCTAAAAGAACTTTTTTCTTGTTAAGATAAATATTCATGATGTTTTAGTAATCTATCACAACTGCCTTTCTATTAGAAAACAACCTAATGTAATCTCACAGAGAAGGAAGTATCCTTTGCACACTTTATTTATCTTCCTTTGGACAATAATAGGATGGGGGGGGCAAGACTGTGCCATGTAGAATGTTATTAGCCACCAGCAGTTGTCCTGCACCACTAGCACATTCTATCTTCCAGCAGTGAATGGAATCCATTTTTCTGTGCTTGGGTACCAATGATTTCCATTCCCTCAAGAAGCATAGCATAATGGTCTGCTCAGAAATTCTGGAGGAATCAACAATGTAAGCATTTTCCTCATCTATCAAAAATAGTGATTTGGGAGAAATTGAATAAGAACACTGGTAATTTTCAGGTGGTTTGGACTACTATCTGCAAAAACCAACCATATAACTATAACAGAAAGTAGAAACTCAAGATATTAGAAGGCAGCACTATGTTGTCTACATACAGTGAGTGTGTATGTGTGTATTCACTATACTTTGCTCAGATACAAGTCATTCAGTATCTTCTTTATGCCTTATAAATGATGCCAGCTTTTTTTTTGTTTACAAAGGAATATTAATGAACATAAAATATTTATTAAAGATGCATAATGTGCTGGATTTCACAGAATTATTTCTGGACCAAGCTTACATTACTGAATTAATCAGCAGCTGTACAACTGAATGATGCCTCTTCATTGATTTGTTCTGTTTCCTTACGTGCCTGATTAAATGTTCTTACACAATGGGAAACAAAAAAGATGCCAATTCTGTTTTAACAGTGCCATACTGAAACCTGTCTCTTCCAGCCTGCCTCTTTGAAGTAAAGTTTTATGAAGAAAATCAAAACTAGCTTAAGACAAAAAGAAGAAAATAAGTTATTAGTATTCATTGTAAGGGTGAATACTCCAGTGAGTTTTCATAGTATATATTGTGTGGTACAAAACTGATACATGGCTTGTTTGCTGATCTGTCTCAAGGCTGAAGTGCCAGTGAATAGACTGAAAAGCATTGAGGAATGACAAAATGGGCCAGAATGGGGAGAAGCAACTCTGGTCACCTTATTTATGTGAAACTGGCAAGGAAGAAAGGAATTGGAACAATTAAATGATTGCGAGGAGTATTATACTTTTCAATGCTATTCCGGAAGAGACCAAATGCATGTTACACAATTGAATTGACAAAAAAAGGTTAGGCAGCCATTTTGTGCTATCCACATTCTTAGTACAATTTTGCTTCCTAAATTTTGGCAGTAAATTTAATACTGTACAACATGATACTCAGTACAAGTTATATAGGTTTTGAGGATATCACATGACAAACTATCTTTTTCAGAGTTTTAAAAGCCAGAATATGGCATATGACTTACTAAGAATGCTCCCCCTTATTTTTAATTCATTTCATACTCTGATTGACCTGCAGATGGTTCAGGAAATCCAGTATTACAGCACCCTCTTTACTTTGGAATAATTTAAAATCAAGTGTGACTAAATCACTTTGTGTACTGTACCTTTAAAAATAGAATGAAAGGCAGTAGGCAGAAAACCTGTTTCCATGGTGAGGAAGAGCTTAAAATCCCCTAAGGATGCTGAAGTTCCAAGCCTTAATGGACGCCATCCTCACGCAGTAAAATCTGTTAAGTTGTAAGTTTCTCTGGACTGGTTTTAAATGTTCTGTATTAACCAGCCACTAAATGGGACATCCCAGGTGATCTCAGTCTAAGTGTCAGTAAACCTCCCTCTTCAACCTGAAACGGTGGTGGGCAAAGATTCATCTGTTGCTACTATCTGACTAACTTGCAATTTTGAGGCTTGTTTCTATTATTTAGTCATTTCCTAATGCAACAAAAATAACAGACTGATTTCCAATACCTTTTTTTCAGTTGGAATCTGCTAGTTTCTCTGTTCTTTAAACTATTTAATATTAAAATTCTTTTATGTATTTATTATTAAAGCAGGCTGGAGGTGAGAATGTAGCTATTTTATGCAACTGCACATAATATTTTTGTGCCCACAGCCCCACAAAGTTTCCAGACACTGAAATAGTGAATTCAGATCAGTGTGGGTGTGGATTTATATACCTATAATTAAAATAATTGGTTTCACACACCCTCTTCTGTTTCCAAAGCTATTTAAAAGTTTGCTTAGGTTTCTAAAGTCTCACGGTATTTTAAAATTGATTTTTGGAAGTTTTCTTACTTAAAACTAATGAACTCTATTGTGTATATTAAATATTGTAAGCCACCTCTGCAATGGATGACCTTTTCTAAAGGTTCGGTATAAAAAATTTTGTAAAAGGAATTCAATGAAAATTATAATGATTTTAAAAAAAACTTCATATATGTAAGCTTAACATAACATAAAGATTAAAGAAAATAAAGTGAAGTGAAAAAGTAAGAAAAGTATGACAGAAAAAGATATATAAAGATATATACAACTTCCAAGCTTCTTCACTGAAGTTACAAGCAAGCAGATCCTCACACCTCCCTCCTTAAAATTATATCATGTTTTCTTTTCCCCATATTCAACTGTTTTTAATCAGCAAATCATAAATCACCATAAATTATTTTTTTACATTTGCAGTAAATATCCATAAAAGGTTTCCAGTCTCTAATAAAAGTACTTGTTGTATTCTGATCAAACAGATTAGTTTTGCTATTTCTGAAAATTCCATCATCTTCATAGTCCATTCCTCCATTATGATAGTTCGGTATTTTCTATCTTTGTCCATATAATAACCTTGCTGCAATCATCATATACAAAACCAACCTTTTCAAAGGGTTTTTTTTTTAATTGGCTATCCATAAGTCCCAATAGAAAAGGTTCTGATTTCAGCAATTAAAAAAATGGTTGCTGCTGAAAATCTTTTCATGATATCTTTCCAAATGCAATTCCCATAGAGTTCAATCACTCTGTGCCTTAAAGGAAGATGAGCTGGAATTTGGTGCAAACTTCAAATTTAGTGGGGCAAAAGAAAAAAGAAAATACTACTTTTAACTATTTGTTTATTTATCTAATCATCTAAAATCAGGAAAATACATTGCCATCCTTAGATGTACATGTTGACAGGATAAGTCTTCAAATCATGAAGATGTATTTTGTCTTCCATCTTGCAGGTTTCTTGACATACAACGTTCAAGATCAGAAGATTATGTCCCAAACTCCCTTGTTATACTGCCCTTGTTGGGATCCTTGGAAAGGAAAGGGTAAAAAACTTGTAAAAACTAAAGCAGGCTCACTGAATCAGAAGTCCAAGTAAGTAAAAGTAGAGGGTTGGAGTTGTATGCTTATAAAGGTCAATAATTTCTCAGTTGCTGAACTATCAATGAACATTTGAACAACCATAGTGTTCTTGTGTTTTTGTTAATGGTTGAGAGGGTTATGGGGGGCCTCCATGCCATATTTTGGTTTGGGGAAATCCAAAACAACCCAACTTCCAAATCAGAAAAGTCACCATGTGCTTAAGAGTGACACAAGGGCATCTCTCCAGACATTCATTAAGGAGTAACTAAATACTGGATTATGAGGGGGAAGAAATAATATACAATTGGTAGAAAAGTTTGTGAGAGGGAAGAAGCATTTCATCCACAGAGTATATGAAAATTTGGATCTTATGGAAGCTGAGAGCAATACTGTTGCGTAAGATCCTGACAAAAATACACACATAACAGAACCACTAAAAAGCTGTTAAAGAGTATATTGCCATATAAAACATAAATTGTTATCCTCATGATTCATAAGAACATCAAGGAACCCCGTCCCCTGATAAATTTTAAGCAAGATAAATGGCAAGGACTTCATTGAGTTCCTTTTGATTTACATGGAGCCTGGAAAAATTATTGATTCCTGATATAAACTTTGTAGAAGTTTAAAGAATGTATGTAACCATCAAATTAACTGTTTCTGTAATTCTGGTACAATACTGGAATTCAGATATATTATTCAAAACCTATGGAATACTTAAAAAACTATTGGCATTCACAAAATCACCATCAGTCAATTGCAAAAATCATATATACTTGGAACAGTTTACTTCCTGTGACAAAGCAACACCATCAAGTATCAATACAATGGTGTATAATATGTAACTTTAAAGATAAAAAAAGTTTAAAAGGAATGTCCCTCAGTTTATGTTTTGAGACTGAAGCTTTTGAGACCGAAGTTGGCACACGTGATATCGGAACCATTGAACCATGTCTTTCATAGATTCTGAAGTACTGGGGAAATACAAGAGGACTGGAAAACAACTGATGTGGTTCCCATCTTTAAAAAAAAAGGGGGGGGGGAACAATCCAGGAAACTACAGACCAATCAATCTGACAGCAACACCTGGGAAGATAATCAAGCAACAGAACACCTAGAAGCAAGCAAAGTTATAGACAGAACCCAACATGGCTTTGTCAAAAACAGATCATGCCAAACAAATGTTATCTTTGACAAAGTGACTAAATTCATGGACCAGTGAAATGCAGTGGACATTGGATTTCAGTAAGGCATTTGACAAAGTAGACCATAACCTATGTCTTGGTAAGCTAAAAAAAAAGTGGGACAGACAGCTGTGGTGGCACAGTGGTTAGAATGCAGTACTGCAGACTACTTCTGCTGACTGCTGGCTGACTGCAATTTGGCAGTTAAACTCTCACCAGGCTCAAGGTTGACTCAGCCTTCCATCCTTCTGAAGTGGATAAAATGAGGATCCAAATTGTTGGAGGCAATATGTTGACTCTGTAAAACCACTTAGAGAGGGCTGTAAAGCACTGTAAAGCGGTATATAAGTCTTATTGCTATTGCTGTCACCAGAAGATGGATTTGTAACTGGCAGACAAACTGCACTCAATGGAACTACATAACATGGAGGGAAGTAAGCAGCAGGGTATTCAAGGTTCCGTTTTAGGCCCAGTGATCTTCAACATCTTTATAAATGATTTAGAGGGAGGAATAGAAGGGGAACTCATCAAGTTTGTAGGTGACAATAAACTGGCAGGAATAGTCAATCCCCCTGGCGGACTTGAACACTGGACCCTATCTAACAAAATGAATTTCAGTATAGAGAAAAGTAAGGTTCTAGACTTAGGTAAGAAAAACCAAATGAACAGGTACAGATTAGGTGATACCTGGCTCAATAGCAGTAACTGTGAGAGGGATTTTGGAGTCCTAGTGGACAATCACTTAAATATGAGCCAGCAGTGTTTGGCAGCAGCCAAAAAAGTCAATGCAATTCTAGCTTGCATTAACAGAAGGATATAATCACATTCATGTGAAGTTTAGCACTGTTTCATAAAGCTTAGTAAGACCCCACTTAGAATACTGCATCCAGTTTAAACCATATTATAAAAAAGATGTAGAGACTCTGGAAAGAGTGCATAAAAGAGCAATAAAGATGATTAGGGGGCTGAAGAAGAGTTGCAGGAATTGGGCATATCTAGCATAAAGAAAAGACAGACTAGGGGTCATGTGACAGCTGTATTCCAGTATTTGAGGGGCTACCACAAAGCAGAGGTGTTCAACCTATTTTTCAAAGCACCAGAAGGTAAGACAAGAAACAATGGATGGAAACTAATCAAGGAGAGAGGCAACCTAGAACTATGGAGAAGTTTCCTAACAGTGAGAACGGTTAAAATCAGTGGAACAGCTTGCCTGTCAGTGCTCTGTCACTGGAGGCTTTTTAAGAAGAGTTTGGGCAAGCCATTTGTCCAAAATGGTATAGGGTCTCCTGCTTGAGCAGGGAGTTGGACTAGAGATGTCCAAGGTTCCTTCCAATTCTGTTATTCTGTTCTGTTATTCTGCTTTATTTCCTAATGTCTAAACATTAAATAAAAATCATTAGCGGAATGAGATCAATTACTATGGCTTGCAAGATGAACTAAAGATTCAAGTGTAGTTGACTCTTCATTCAATAGTTCACTTCATTTTAAATAATAGGCATGATAATATGTTGTTAAATAGTGTTTAGTTATTTAACAGTATGTAAAATAACAAAGAACTACTAAACAGTGCATTCATTCCTAGAACCTCATTTCCATGCTAAGTTTCTTATCTGCATCAATGACTTAAAGTAGTATGTATTGCTATTGCAAAGGGGCATGGACTTACACCGATACATCTAGATTTTAGGAGAAAGTGGGGAAAATTAGATTCAGGCATACTTGAATGTTACTTTGTTAATGCACTATTTCTCCTTCGGTATTGTTATTTGCCCTTCCTTGCATATGTCGGGCAGACAGAAGTGAGGAGAATACACTATTTCCTCGATGTGCAAATTTGGATCACAAATCCCTATTTATGCTAGCAAGTCTGTACCACTTCATTGTGTGTCTGTCTAAAGCAGCATATATAATATTGTGCTGGGTATCACTTCATGACAGCTAATTTTTCCCCAATCTGTTTTGCTGAATTTTTCATTCTACCTGATGCCTCAGCTCTTACACATACTGTAGCTCTGCATATATTGCTCATTTCAACCACAATTTAATCTAAAGAAAAGCTTCAAATGCTCAGTCAGATGCACAACCTATTACTACACTTACTGTCACATGTTCCCAGGTCCTTGTAGGACTACCATAAGATTTGCAAAATTGTAGTGAAAGATGTAATATTGCTGTGTGCTAGAGAGAACAAATCTATAATTTAGAAATAGATGTTATCTATTCAGGTCAAAAACATTCAGAAATACTGGTGAGATTTAAAAACCAATTGCATTTTAGACTTGACATTTGAATAAATTATTAATTTTCTAAACAGCATTTTTTTCCACATTAGAAAAACATCATCAGGAGGAATCCTTAAAGACCAGTCCAAAGTCCAGTTAAATCCTTCAAACACTTCTAGGTAAGTCTCTTGTGCTTGGAGATCAAATGCAAAAGTAAGGAATGTGCAAGATATAAAACCTTATCTGTATGCTGGAAATTTTAAATTGTTTTTCATCAGTATTCTTCAGAGCACATAATCAAACAAGATATTCTTTCTGCCATTCTTGACACATCTGTGTCAGTCTGTATGTCCAGAAAGGATGTGATGCCACAATCAAACTGAAGTCCGTTACATATAAAGATGCATGCACATGGGAGAGGACCAGTTGCTGAAAAATATATTACCATTTATAAAATTGCCTATTATGCTGCTCATTCCAAACACTGATTCCAGTATAGAAACTCAGAGTAATCTACTCTCTACTGAAAACGTGTTCCAGAATGCTGCGTTTACTATGTCAGCCCAATGATATGTACAGAATATCCTGCATTATAGTGCAGAATATTTTAATTTTTGACAAATCCTGATGGTACTATTGCTCTTAAATATTCATAATATTTTATCAGAGTTTTTCTCATTTTACTCAGATCTGATACTATATTAATTGAAGCCAGGCCAATTTGTCCCCCTATTCAGAATCCATTTTTAAATTGCTGGTCTATTAGTGTCCTGGCTTGGAGGCCAATTGAATGAATGAATGAATGAATGAATGAATGAATGAATGAATGAATGAATTCTTTATTGGCCAAGTGTGATTAGATACACAAGGAATTTGTCTTGTCTAGGAGGAACAAATTTAATTGTAAAAGCAACAAAGTAATGACAGTGTCCTTCAATATGCTCTAATTGTTTCTGCAGAAGTGGTTGTGGATGAGAATTTCTTTTTGTGTTATTGCTGGCACATTGGGAATTTTAGGAAGGATCTGGACCAGTGGTGGGATTCAATTTTTTTTACTATCAGTTCTGTGGGTGTGGCTTGGTGGGTGTAGTTTGGTTGGGCATGGCACGGGAAGGGTACTGTAAAATCCCCATTCCCTATTCACCCCATTAACCTGCTTTCCAGCTCTGTTCTCCTGTACAGGGCAACAAAAGAAGACCCAGATGATCAGCTGGGACCTGGGAGGCAGAGAATAGATGGGGACGGGGCCAGTCAGATGTGGTATTTGCTGGTTCTCCGACTACTCAAAACTTCCACTACCAGTTCTCCAGAACTGGTCAGAACCTGCTGAATACCATGTCTGATCTGGACACCATAATCTCTCTATATTTTTTAATGCTATTTCATTCTTTTCTCTTTTTCTTCATAAAAAAGTCTGTTAAGGAGAAAAGGGTAAAATACCAGCACAAGATCTTTTATAGGTAGTACTGTTTGTACTTTAATTATCACGTATTTAATTCTTTTAATTTCTTTGAAGGAAGTTTCCATGATTCCTTGATTTTTCTATGCTGAAATCTTTGTAAGCATTCTCTCATGAATTTCTGAAATATATGTCCTTTCTATTGTTATGCAGAAGGTCCTGGTTTTGACAGGAGTCCCTAAGCAAAACAGTTTTGTTGCCATGGTATTTTAAATAACCTTACATTTTCTTTCCAGAATGAGATTTTCACATCAAAATAAAACTATTAGTTCAGCTTCACAATCCTCAGAAGGCCACTAGCTAAAGCCTTTTGTACAATGCTTAAGATGAAGGGATGTTCTAAACAAGATGCTAGCTATCTCTCAAATTATTCCAGCAACCTTCATATGCTCTTGCTTGCCTTATAAAATGTGAAATTAAATTAGTTTCCTGCAATGTTGAAGAAAGCATTCGTTAATAAAAAACATCTTCAACAAATTCTTATGCAATTTTCTGACAGATTATGTTGCAATTCAAGAATGACACATTTATGGTAGGATGAGAGAAAATAGATTTCGTATCTTATTAGGAAAAATAATGAAGCATTACAGTATTTATTTTTCATAGTATGTCCTTTTACATACCAAGTTTGCATTTGTAGAGGATACAAAAAGTGCTTACCAAAGTATAATTCGGTAAATTATATCAGATTTCTTTTTATGTATTCTGCTAAGCTTTGCTTTCCAAACAGACATCCAGATGTAAATGCTTTGCGCAGAGATCAAATTTTTGACACATGCCTTTATCTTCTTGGTAGTCTAAATAATCCTATTTTTTCTTTCCAGAGTGAAATTTTCCACCAAAACTTATGTGCAACCATTAAGAAGCAGAGAGCCTCAAGATGTAAGTAAAATATATTACTTGTTATTTTTTGTATGCATTATGATGCTGCTTGGAATATGAATGAGTGGATCATTGGGATGGGAAATCGACAGGTCAGAATTCTATTTGGGATTCCAAAATATAGAAGAAGAAAAGGGTGAACACCTTGCTGAAATAATGACAGAAATACTGGCAGAAGCGTTAGAAATAACTAAAGAGAAGATGATGGATGGAATGGATGAAGTGTTCCATGTCTATACAAGATATGCAATGAGAAATAAGTTACCAAGAGAAGTTCACATCAGATTTACTAAGAAAACTATTAAAACACAGATACTGCAGGTGGTGAGAGAGAAAACCTTAAAGTACAAAGACAAAGAAATTGTGGTGCTGAAACAAGTACCAAGAAGAGTAAGAGAGATGAGAAGAGAATACTTATTTTTGACTAAAGAGTTACTCAAAAGAGGAGTAAACTACAGATGGTTGATACCAGAAGGTCTCTTGTTCACCTGGCAGGAACAAAGACACAGAATTGACACAGTTGAAAAAGCGGAGCTATTCTATCTAGAATATCTTAGAGGAAAGGAGGAAGATACAAGAAAAGAAGAGTCGCTAATCAAATTTCAAGAGAAGTGTATAACAGTAATTGAAAAAGAAAAAGAAGAAGGTGCAGTAGGTGGTGTACCCAGAGAGCAACGAGAACCAAGATCTACTAGAGCAACAAAACCTTCTTACAAAGTCTAAAATGGATGAGAGAAAATTGATTACAATTAATATAAATGGACTTAATTTAGTTACTAAAAGAAGGAAAGTATTTCATAAATTAGAGAAATTAAAGTTTGATATAATCTGCCTACAAGAAGTGCATATTAAAAAACAACATGAATATATATTGAAACAAAAAAAAGGGAAATTATTCACATCGTTGACACAATGTAAAAAAAGAGGTATGGTCTTATTTATTAGAAATACAATTCCAGTGGAACAAATCTATACAGATGATGATGGGAGGATTTTGATGGTGGAAATAATGGACAACAATGTAAAAACACTTTTATTAGCAATCTATGCTCCAAATGATAACCAAGAAGAATTCTACAGGAAATTACATATGAAAATAATTGAACTGGACTATGTTAATATTTGTATGATGGGAGATTTTAATGGAATAATTAATGATCAATTGGCTTGCAAAATACAGAAATTAACAAAGAAAATTAGAAAGACATTACCAAAATCCTTTTTTCGAATGATAGAGGAAACAAACTTAAAAGATGGATGGAGAGAGAGAAATGTGGAAAATAAGCAATATACTTTCTATTCAAATAGACATGCATCATGGTCTAGAATAGATATGATATGGATGTCAGCAGAACTACTTTCTAACATACGAGAAATTGAAATAGAAACAAGTACTTGGGCAGACCATAATCCAATAATAGTTACTTGGAAAGGACAAAAGAGATCTAGATGGACTTTAAATAATATGATATTAAAGGAAAAATACTTTAAACAGAAAATTGAGAAAAATTGGTTTTCTTCTTTAAAGAAAATAAAAAAGAGGATACATCTTTACAGAATCTCTGGAACACGGTGAAGGCCTACACAAGAGGTTTGATAATAGAATATACAAGGAAAAGAAATATAAAACAGAAAAAAACTTTCAAAACACTGGAAGATGACTATAAGAGACTGGAAAAAGAATTACAGAAATTTCTGCAAAAAAAAGACATTAAAATTAAAATGGACATAACTAAACATAAAATGGGATTAATGGAAAAAAGGAATTAGCACAAAAAATTAAAAATGCTAAACAGAATTACTTTGAAGATGCAAAACAACTAGGCAGATGGTTAGCCTATAAATTGAGAAAGGAAAGAGAATCAAGGATTAGTCAACTAATAGATGAAGAAGGACATGTTTGCTATGGAAATGAGGAGAAGAAAAAAATTATACAAGATTATTATGGAAAACTGTATCACCAAGAGAATATTCAAGAAGAAAGAATTAAGCAATATTTACAGGAAGCGAATTTACCACAGATACCCAAAGACATTGAAGCAATGTTACAAGGGAACATAATTATGATGGAATTAACAGAAGCTTTAAAAAACAAAATACTGGAAAAGCACCAGATCCAGATGGATTGCCAGTGGAATTTTATAACACTTTTCTGGAAGCACTGAATCTTCAATTATTAGAAGTCATAAATGAAGTTATGTCAAAGAAGAGAATACCCAAAACATGGTCAGAAGCATATATTACACTTATACCGAAGGAAGATACAGACCCACAGCAAGTTAAAAACTATAGACCTATATTCCTATTAAACTCAGACTATAAAATTTTTGCTTCAATCTTGGCAGAAAGACTGAAAAGATATTTAAATAATTTTATTCATGCTGTTCAAAACGGATTTCTGCCAAAGAGACAAATCAAAGATAATATGAGAATAATTCTGGATACTTTGGAATACTATGAGGCACATCCTGAAAAGCAAATGGCTTTGATGTTTTTAGATGCACAAAAAGCCTTTGATAATGTGAGTTGGCGATTTATGTTATTGCAACTGGAACAAATGGGCTTTGGTAAAAAAATTATTCAAGCCATTGAAACGATATATCATAAAAAAACTGCAAAGGTCATGATAAATGGAAAATTGACAGAATCTATAGATATAAGAAAAGGGACTAGACAAGGTTGTCCACTGTCGCCTCTGCTGTTTGTGTTAACATTGGAAGTGTTGAATAGGAATATTAGAGAAGAAAAAGAAATAAAAGGAATGAAAATTAAAAAGGAACAGTATAAATTGCAAGCTTTTGCAGATGACCTGGTATTTATATTAGAGGACCCACTGGAAACAGCACCTAAATTAATAGAAAGGATAGAAAAATATGGAAAAGCAGTAGGTTTGAAAATAAATAAAGATAAAACAAAGATATTAACAAAGAACATATTAGCAAGATGAAAGAAAGAGTTGGAGGAAGTCTTGGAAATCCAGGTCACAAATAAGGTTAAGTATTTAGGGATATATATTACACCAAGATGTAGTATATTGAAGGAGGATAACTATCTTAAACTCAAACAACAGACTGCAACAGACTTGACAAAATGGGAAAATCTACCATTATCATTGATTGGGAGAATACCTACAATTAAGATGAATATATTGCCTAGAATTTTACATTTATTCCAGACAATTCCAATTAGATTAGGGAAAGAATTTTTCAAAGATTTAAACAAAATTGTGTTAAAATACATTTGGCAGGGAAAGAAAGCAAGAATAAAACTTAAGCTGTTACAAGATGCAAGAATAAGAGGAGGATTTGCTTTGCCCAGCTGGGAATTATATTATCAGGCGACAAATTTGATGTGGGTAAAGGAATGGATAACATTAAGGAACAGTAGATTATTGACTTTAGAAGGACATGACTTGCTGTTGGAATGGCATGCTTTCCTCTGGTATAAGGGAACTAAAACACAGGGGTATTTTAGAAGACATATTTGAGAGGCGAAGGGAGAAGATAAAAAAGCAATATTATTTAAAAATTCCATTATGGATATCTACCATTGAAGCTTTTTCTTATCCAATAATATATAAAAATGAACAAACAGATATGGTGAAATATTGAATGAAAAGGGTGAACTTAAATCTATGCAAGCATTGGAAGAACAAGGTATAAAAATGAATTGGTTTTCATATTTGCAAATACAATCCAGATTTGATGAAGATATTAAATTTGATGGTATTTATGATAAGTTGACTGACTTAGATAAAATCTTGGTAAGTATTGATGAAAATTGACTTTGTAAAAATGCCGCTTAGTAATAAGCAGGCATATACAATGGAATGAAGGCTATTGCTGAGCACACTGGGTTGTATCCCAAAAATTGTAAGCCACCCTGAGTCTCCGGAGAAGGGCGGCATATAAATGTAATTTAAAAAAATGCAATTTAAAAACTTTATGGACATTTATTAGAATTTAAATTGGAGGAGGAGCAAGTTAAAGAAACAATGATTGCTTGGGGGGAAAATTTTGGATATGGGATTGATTTAGAGAAAGGGCAAAAATTATGGTCTCAAAATTATAAAATGACAGTGTCAACTGCTTATAAAGAAAATTTGTATAAGGTGTTTTACAGGTGGCACTTACCCCCGACAAGAATTGTGAGAATGTTTAAGAATAAATCGGATAAATGTTGGAAATGTCATCAGATACCTGGTTCATATTACCATATGTGGTGGACGTGTTCGGACGCAAAAAGATATTGGACTAAAATCCACACATGGTTGTAAAAAATGATAAAACAACATATAGACTTTAAGCCAGAGATATTTTTATTGGGAATTGTACCGGAAATATACAATAAAGAATTGAAATATTTGATTGTAAATATTTTAACAGCGGCTAGGATTGTATTTGCTAAGAATTGGAAAACTGAAAAAATACCTATGCAGGAGGAAGTTATTAAGAAAATTATGGACTGTGCTGAAATTAGTAAATTGACATTTGAAATCAGAAAACAAGAAGATAAACAATTTTATATGATATGGGATTTGTTTTATCAATGGTTGGATAAAAAGACATGGTAATGAAATAGACTAGGAAATTTTGTAATAGAAGTTTAATATTGAAATAGAATACAATACAAGCATATATAACCTTTGGATGAAAGCATAATAGAAATGTATAATAAAATCTAGAATATCTCATATAAAATGATTGAATAAATAGTTTAGTCAAATGAAAGATTAATAACTGATAAATATATAAGCATATGTTAGATTGATAATGTGAGAACTTATATAAACTGTGAGTAAGGACTATGAAAGGATAGCACAAAAGATTCGTAACCAACTGACACACTGTATGTATATAACGGGAAGATGTTTTTATGTTTTTATGTTTTGTTTGTCTATGTTTGTCTTAAAAAATAAAAATCTTTTTAAAAAAAGAATGTAATTATGGCAGTCATACTTTTACATATCCGGAGGTTGCCAAGTTAAGGAAGAGGCTATTTTAATCATTCTCTTTCCTCCATCCTTGTAACATCCTTGTCTTGAAAAGTGAAACCCTTGTAAAGTAGAAACATAAGGGAAAAATTCCTTATCCCACAGAATAAGAATTTAATGATTAAGGTCAGATATCAGTACTTTGCTTCTGACTATATAGCTCCTCCTTTGAGAATCAGAATGAAGTCTTTCATCCAATACTGTTCTGGTCTGGTTCTCAGATCCTAAGATCCAGTGGCATTGGGCTAATGGTGGTATTAATAATATTAATTATAATGCCCTTTTATTTCTTAATTTCTCATCCTTATTCCCATTCTTATCTAATCCTGCTGCAGATATTTATTTTTCAAATTAACATTCCAGTCCTTTCCCTCTAAACATTCCCAACATACTAGACACAGGATAGATTTTTCTCCCATGCCATCACTCTGCTAAACAACTAATTCCCACAACACTGTCTAACTATCTAGAAAGGCAGTATTACCTTCCTTATTCTCATCTTCCTGATTACCTGCGCTACAGTACAGTGAGGCAAGAGCTAAATTGAAAAAGGGCATCAGGGACACTAAAGCTACGTACAGACGGAGGATTGAACATTATTTTGAGAGCTCGGACTCTAATCAGGTATGGCAAGGTCTGTGACAAATTACAGGGCAGAGAAACAAAAATAGTTTGTCTAGCAGTAGTGATTCTTTGGCTGAGCAGCTAAATCAATTCTTCAGCCGCTTTGAGGTGGAAACAGGAACCACTATCATTCCAGCATCTACCACTGATAGTACATCACTAACATCTACCATCGATAAACAACCACTTCTAATGCAGATTTCTGATGTGAGATGCGCTTTCCAGAATATTAACACCTGTAAGGCAGCTGGGCCAGATGGAATCATGGGATGAGTTGTTAGAGACTGTGCTGCAGAATTTATTCTTTGTACACACATGATTGTACCCCACTGTATAACCCCAATGCAATTAACAAATTTGTGGATGACACGACAGTGGTGGGCTCATTAATAAGAACAATGAGTCTGCTTATAGAAAGGAAGTACAAGGGTGACACTGTGGTGTAAAGAAAATAATCTCACATTTAATACCAAAAAAACTAAAGAACTTATAATTGACTTCAGGAGGAAGAGAGATGTACATTTACCATTGTACATAAATGGCGAGGAGGTGGAGGATTGGTAGTTTTAAATTTCTGGGCAGTTATATCTCGGAGGACCTCCCATGGACTATGAGTACTAACATGCTTGTGTAGAAAGCACAGAAGAGGCTGTACTTCCTGAGAATGCTCAGGAAGATAAATCTATCTCAGCATCTACTTCTGTCCTACTACTGCAGCACCATTGAGAGTGTCCTGACATACGGCATTCTTGTATGGTATGGGAACAGCTCTGTAGCGGACAAAAAAGCTCTACAGAGAATCATTAAAACTGCCCAAAATATCACTGGGCTCCAGCTACCAGCCCTGGATGACATCTTCGCATCTCACTGTTTGAGGAAGTTGCACAACATTCTCAGAGACTCTTCTCATCCTGCTTACAGTCTTTATGAACTGTTGCCTTCTGGCAGAAGATACAGAACAATTAAAACTCAGACCAGAAGTTTTCTGAACAGTTTTTATCCCAGAGCTATAATTGCACTTAACAATGAACTTAAGGGTGAGTGAGCTGTTGGACAGTATTACTTGGTCTATTGTGTGGATGCTTGTGTGTTTTTAGGGGGAGGGGAACTTTGGCAGGTGGGGGTGTGTTTGGGGATTGTCATGTGTGTGTGTGCATGTTGCGTCTGGTCTCTGGGTGTTATGTGAATTTCGTTGTATGTGTATACTGTGTATGTACGTACAATGACAGTAAAGATTATTATTATTATTATTATTATTATTATTAATGTAAGATGGGTGCTCTGAATTGAAGAGGCATGACCAATCTTTATGTGAATCCAGAAGAAAAAGCGGTGAGCCGCAACAGATGCCAGCTTTTATAGCTGGCACTGTCAACACTTCAGTCACTGACAGCACTTTATTATTCCCGCCATTGGCTGGACCAATGAGTGGAGTCTGACATCAGACTCCACTTTTGTATACAACATACAAACATATTAATGAGGCATCATTACATATTTAACTATTATTATTATTATTATTATTATTATTCTCATTATTATTTACCTATCACCTTATCTTCTTACTGCATGACTACGGTATAACTTGTTGCTTGTATCTTGCAATTTAAATTGTTCAATTAGTATCCTAGTATGCTGATTGCTTATTTAGTATTCATGACTATCACTAAGTGTTGTATCTAATGTTTTATGATGAATGTATTGTTACAATGGCTATGATAATTATCTATCACTATTGCTGTATGTAGACTGAGAGCTTATGCACCAGAGACAAATTCCTTATATGTCTAATCACATTTGGCCAATAATGAATTCTATTCTATTGGTTTCATTTCTATTTTATCACAATTTCATTGTTATCTAATTTTTAATTAAGGGACCATTTGTTTTCATTTGTTAATATTTAAATTTTGTTATGTGAGCAGTTTGGAATTTTGGTTTTTCTTTTGGACCTTGCAATAATGTTCTGAATGATTCCATATTGGATAACTCTGTGTCTGAACAGGCAGGATAATCCTCTCCAGGCAAATATTTGTATGACTATGAAATTTCTCTGGAAAATGTAGACTTTTATCTATTTTGTATACCTTCTTTCCTTCAGATTGTTTGAATGAGATTGTCAAAATATTAAGTATTTGGGAATAAATATTTATCAGCCAGCCTGAGGTTTCCTAAGATTAGAAAACTAAAGGACAGCGCACATTAGCTTTCCAGTTTGGAAGGAGAACCCAGAACACATAATTCTGGCTTCTTTTATAAAACAGCACTTAAGACTAAAGGGCCAAATCAAAACCCTTTAATACATTCAATTTCAAGAAGTGTGTCATTGATTTGGATTTTGAAAGTATTCTTCTAAAGTTACTTCTTTTTTTATCCCAGATATCCAAAGTGTTTGAAGAAGAGATCACGCCTGGTTTTACCTTGTCTCACAGTAAGGAACACATTGATGTCACACTGGGGGAAGAATTCTTTGAAAAACAAAAGCCTACAGAAGAACCCATCAAAACTACTGTGCTTGGGTAAAATTACAGTGGCCAGATGATGCATTTACATAGCATAATTCCTAACTTCTTGCTGTGTGATATGTTACCAGTATTTTGTTATTTCATGTATGTGAGAACAATGCAACCACATCTTTATATGGATTCCCAGTAAATTTTGAGAGAGAATTCAGAGGTGTTTTTTGCAGATGGTTTCACTATCTAAACATTCCCAGAAAACTATTCTAATGGATGAAGAGGGCAAAGGTCAAATAAAGCAGCAATCCACAGCCTGCCTTTCTAATGTGTTAAGATTTCACCACCTCTGTAATCTCCAAATACTATAACCAAAGACTATATTGGCTGGGAACCATCATGAAGACTTGCACATCTGGAAAGCAATTGCATTTAGGCTGCAGAAGGATATCTTAAGTTCAAGGGTATGTGCAGAGGGACAAGGGAAAAAAATAAGTGCATGATGACGTATATTATCACACAATTTACAAATCTGCATCAGAGATCTTTGTAGAGGTGAGTCACAAAGGTATGTGCATGTCTCCATCAGTGCCAATGTCTTACCATTTTGGCATCATGGTGGTTTATAGCTTAGGTCTTATTAAGATAAATACAAAAGAATCAAGTTCAAAATAAATGCTTTTTTCTGTCCTACAGTGAAAGTGAGAACTGCCTGTAGAAATCTATGAAGAAATCTAGAATTTAGCTGTGGATATGACTAATTTTCTCTTCCTTTTCCCCACCCCGCACTCCCCAGAAAAAGAAAACAAACATTTCCTAGCTTACAAAACTCTTAAACTGTTTTTACATCTGCTTGGGATATTTCTTACATCATATTGTTGGGAAAATGTATGCTGCTGAAGGCAAACCTTTGGGGAAACCTTTAATTAGTTCCCCCTGTCATTTTTGACTCTCAAGATTAGCTTGAATATATTTACAGCTGATCTTTTAAGATGATATTTTGATTCAATGTTTGCTTCAACTGAATGGTTTTCTGTTATGTTTTTCCACTATAATGGGATTCATTTAATTATTTGTCTCAATCATTTGATCATCACATTCAGCTTGTTTTATGCTCCTTTACAGATATGAGTCTCAATCTGAAAGCTCTAATAACACCCCCAAATTCCTGCATTGTATTAAGACATGATGCTTATTAGCTGTAATTACGTTATGCCTGCAGATTGCAGAATTTGCAAAATATTGTAATCCACAAAATTCAGCCCATAGTTTCCATATACACATATGATTATAGATTAGATCTTGAATACAATGACTTTATAAAATGACTGTATTTAATAGAATGCAATGGAGATTTATACTGCTTCTCTCTCTCCCTCCCTTTCCCTTTGTCATCCCTTGCAGCACTCCACCTAAGCTTGAAACGTAAGCACTGATACAGTCTTTTGCTTCTCATAGTTTTCTTGGATTGCAATCAATAGGGCCTAAATGTGTCCTCTGTTCTGTTTGCTCCTCTATAATCCTATATTTTGTTAATCTGAGATAATCTCATTTCTTTATCATCTATTTTAATCTGAGTTTACAACATGTTTTGAGGAACAATGTACCAAATCTGTTGCCCTTGAAAAAACAATTTTTTTTGTTCTGCAAAAAAATCTGGGGTGTTGCTGAGTTAAGCATTGGTGCACTTATTTGACTTTTCTCATGTGTATTTGTCTGCTCTGGAGTAAGGATGCACAGTTTAATCAGCTTTATCAATGCCTGCTGCCTTTTACAGAAAAAGGCAAGGAAGACCATATAAATTATATTACAGCACTATTTCCCTAAGATGTGGCCACCCAGTACAGGATTTATGAATCCTAGGCCAAATAAACTGGAGGGCATCAACTGGTTAGTCTGCTGAATTAGTTGAAAATCTTCCTATAGTAAATTCTTTTGTAGTTACAAACATGTTTGAAAGCCTCATTTTCAGGGTATTCAAAAGAGCCTCCTGAACTGAAGAGACAATCGTAAAACAATTATTAAAACATTTCAGATTCCAAGGTTGCATTGCTGTTGACCTCAAAAGAGAGGTTTTTTAAAAAGGAAACCATATTAACATAAAATGTTTGAATTGGACTGCTAGCCACTTTGATTCTGTTTGTTTCAGATATAGCATGACATTTTGATAGGCACTCTGATATTCTGCAGATGCTTGGACAGCAACCTTGCTGACATGGCCACTAGTGGGTATTATGGAGCCTGGGGAGGACATCAGACTCCCTACCTTGATATAGCTATTCTCAGAGACATATATTACCTTTGTTGTTATTATCTTTGTTTTTGTTTTTAAAGTTTATACTGAAATGGGAAACTTCCATTTCCATTTCATTTTGACTGTATCAGATTAATAGAATTATTCCTATAGAATGTATTACTACTTATTAGTAAATTCAGATAAGAATGCCAGAAGAGCTATGTCTTACTACACTTATCTATCTAAACTGCCATTGAGAGGTATTTCCTACTATTTCTTATATTTATTACCTCTTGGGAGTTATTTGTTATTCATTCAATAACTTTAGTAATCCAAGTTGTACATTGCATTTGCTTCCAATATAAGTCCAGGTTGAGTCATACATTCATGTGACAATGGTGTAATCTAGAGAGGTTTTTACAGATTTAATGACACAAACTGG
Source organism: Naja naja (assembly GCA_009733165.1). Classification (NCBI taxonomy): domain Eukaryota; kingdom Metazoa; phylum Chordata; class Lepidosauria; order Squamata; family Elapidae; genus Naja; species Naja naja. The sequence goes on from CM019148.1 coordinate 190,480,227, forward strand.
ATTTCCAAATCTGCCAAGTACTTTTTTTTAAATGAGCCCACTGGGAGAAATGATGAAAAATCCAATATGATGTTTACATGTAGGAACCAGCTCTCTGTCCTATTCTGTTGTTCAGTTACAGGACTTCTGATTTTTCATAGTATCATTTGGAGGGATTGTCAGTAACTACTTGGGTTCTTTTAAACTCCTGCTTGGATTATCAATGATAGTATCTAGCTGGTCTATCTTATGTAAACCTACTTTTTCAATTGACTTTAATTTTTCCAAGCAGCAGAATCTTCTCCAAGAATATTTGCATTTGTATAATGTGTCCAAAATATTGAATATGTTTGGAAGCCCACCTTCTCTGTAACAGCACCCGTCCTCTGAAAGAAGATTCCCCAAGATTTTAATGGCTCCCACTTTGCTGGTGTTTCAAAGGGCCCTAAAAATCTGGTTCTTCACCCATGACTGATGCTTCTTTCCCTTTTTTGTTCCCTTCTGGGTTCATTGTTCTTTGGACTTGTACTGTTTTCGTCTATATGTAGTTTTTCTATATGGATTTTTTTCTATTGTTCTTTGCTTTTAAATGTTTTAATGATTGTAAACTCCCCAGAGCTGCTGGGACTTAGGTAATATATAAATTTAACAAATTATTACTTGTTCACAACAATGTGAAGTCACAGCTGACAGTTCTTTAGTTTCATATGCAATGAAGAACCTAGGATGTCATAATATCCAAGCAGTGTGGCCATTTGCAATTGACAGATCTTCATTTCCCATGTTTGAGATGAGTGGCCATACAAATTAAATGAGTGAATCAGTGAATCATTGATTTAATCGAAATCATTGATTTAATCAAAGAGATTTGGAGTGTACCCATTTCTAGAATGAACAGGGTGGGCGGGATCAGTTGGCGATAGGTGCTCTCTGAGGATCCAGACTCTATGTCAAGAACTTTATAGTTAATAAATAGCATCTTGAATTGCACTTGGACTAGCAACCAATACAGCTCACAAGCAGTGGTTACATATGCACATACCCAAAGGCAGCCATTACTCTTTTGCACCTCTGCATTTTGTACCAGCTGTAAATTCTGATTTCTTCAAGGGCAGCCCCTAGTAGAGCACATTGCAATAATTCAGTTATATCCATTAAATTCAAACAATTTTACATTCCAAAGTAATAGCAATAGCACTTAGCAGTAGCACTTAGACTTATATACTGCTTTACAGTGCTTTATAGCTCTCTCCAAGCTGTTTACAGAGTCAGCGTATTGCCCACAACAGTCTGGGTCTTCATATTACTGACCTTGGAAGGATGGAAAGCAGAGTCAACCTTGAGCCTGGTGAGATTTAAACTGCCACATTGCAGTCAGCTGGCAGTCAGCAGAAGTAGCCTGCAGTATTGCACTCTAACCACTGCACCGCTGTAATAATTATTATTTCTCTGGAAAATTTGTACATTATATTTTGTAGGGAGGACGTTGTTGCTGATTTAGTGGAACAGATTTCTGAGCTGACAGCTATTATAGAACAATTGCGCCGAGATCATCAAGTGACGCATAAACAGGTGAATCATATTGGTCTTGGAGAAAATCTTCCTTGTAGATATTTCAGAGAATTTGCTATATTTAGAGAGAGACCACTGGTTGGAGGAAATTATTTCGACCTGTTCCAGAAACCAATTACTATCAAGTTAGGTGAACTGAATTTAAAAGACTTTTCTAAAGCAAAGATATTAATGGGAAGAATTAGTATGGAGATGAGATGAAGAGGAATGTATTTAGCCTCTTGGTTGCAGATAAACTTCTATGCACAGTTGAGCTGTGTACCTTTGAGTTAGTCTTGGTTCCAATCTTGATTCCAGCCATGTTCTTGCAGTTTCTTTGGCAAGGTGGTTTGCTATTGCCTTATTCCAAGGCTGAGGGAGACTGACCAGCTGGCTTTGTGACTAAAACAGAACTAGAATTCAGTCTCTTGAAGTCTAGCCTGGTGTCTTTAAACAGAGCCCTGGCTATCTATATATACAGTTACGCTGCTAAAAAAAGCCATTAGGGAAGTAATTATCTTTTCTTTTTTCTAGATGGAGAAAGATATGGAAGAAAAATGCAATGAGATGCAAGAGGAACATGATAATAAAATGAGGTCTGGCTCTCCTTGTTTGGAAGTCTTGAAGTAACTTTTCTTTTTCCATAGTTATAGCATCAAAGGAGGAATAACAACACATTAAGGAAACAGATTCCCTTCCCCCCATCCTTAGAAAGAAAGCAGCATGTGACTTTTTAGCATTGTTCTGTGGAGGCAAACTCAGAAGTAATAATGAACAAAATATTTTGACTACTGATTAATCTCATTTCAATCTGTGTCATTGGCCATTTTCAGTCACATAAAAATCATTTTAATGTATAGCACAAATACAGCATATAGAATAAATTAATAATTGTTAAAATATTGAATTTTTTCATACTGTGATTTTTAGTCTTTAAAGTTACTTTTTGTGTGACTGAAAATGGCCAACAAAGAAAACTCAAAGTTATTCAGAATTAATTCCATACAAGTTTGGTGAAATTTTCTTACAAGTATATCTAGAAGTTTAGAGTCACATTCACCATAAGTTAAATAGTGCTGCTACTCTATCTGCAGTCCTGAACAATTCCTTCTGAGGATTTGGTCCTGCTGAAAATCCTTCTTCTGTTATTTACTCTGTGGGGGAAGCTCCCTATTGATGCCATGATAGACTTTCTTCCTAAGCAAGTATAAGCACAAGGGAATAGAGTTAATTTTCCCTACCTTACTGCTGGGACACAAATACTTATCAGCTTTCCTTTCCCATCAGTGCCTGCTACTTTACCTATACATCAGATGCAGCTTTGAGCCCTTAAAAAGTCATTCTCTTCTCATTACTTCCAGTTTCCCACTTACTTGTCTACTTTGTGATTAGAATTGTTCCTTAATAAACTACAGTAGCAATTGGTGTGGGCATGGCATGCTTTCACTCAGAAAAAAATTCTGTGAATAAAAACATAATAATAATAATAATAATAATAATAATAATAATAATAATGATATGATGATGTAGTATAATAGGAATAATAGTAATCACAATAGTTGTTCTCCATACAGATTACAAACATACAATAAAAATATTATATAAATATATTGTAATTGAACATTGGTTTTGAATGTCCCTTGGTACTCAACTGCTTTGATATTCAACACTTTTTACGTCAAAACTTTGTCCCTAAACTCATCATTTGTTTGGTACTCAATGCACAAGCTAGAACTTCTTTATGTCAGCTGCGTTGTGATTCACTACATTATTCCTTATGGGAAAAATTGTTTGATACTCATCATTTTTGGTACTTACTGTAGCTCCTGGAACCAATTAATGTTGAGCATTGAGGTACCACTGTAGTAAGAAAACGTATTCCAAAATCCTATGTTTAGCTCCTGTGCAAGTTACAAGCAGTCCAGAGCTTTTCAGAACAGGATGGAGTTATCCATTTTCCCAAGTTCAAGAGAGCCAATAATTTCAAGACTTAGCTTATGGAGATTTTTCATTCAACTGAAGCTATGTCCTTAGTTACTATATGCAACTTTTGCTATATTGCTGACTTTTGGGTTTCCTTCCTTTGCATCCCACCAAACATCAGATGGGATTGGCTTTGAGAAGAGATGGATTCTGATAGATGGCCTGGTGCTTTGTGTGGTTGCATTCAAAAGAAGCCTGGTCAACAGCTGACAGATGCTATGGATTTTCCTGCTTCCTAGTGGAGTTCTCTACCAGCTCTAATCATCTGTTAGCTGGACTGAAAGGTTGTAAGTCAAGGACTATCTAGATTGAGCTGATCTCATGCTTTAGGTCCTTTTGACAATACCACAAAGAGAATGATACATGAAAGGCTGATCTTCCTTACTTCCTTACTCTTCAGCCTAAGACATGCTTGTGGATGTTTCTTCTGTACTTTTAGTGCTGCTTTGCTGTTGTCTCTCTAGATAATGCACAGCTTTTTGTAGATTTCCCTTCCCCTATAGAGCATTTGAGTACTTCTGATTTTCTCCTAAGGAGCTCTTCGTGAAATGTAAATGATATTTTATAACCAGATTGCATATGATTTTAGATATGATTAAAGACTGTGCAGTAAATTGGCAAAAATCAGGTGCTGTGAGTTGTACAAGAGAACAGCTTCTCACCAAGACAACATTACCACTCTGTGTGTAGCTCTTCAAGTTTATTATGAAGACATACTAACTAGAGGACTTAACAGACCACAAGTGCAGAAGTGCCTCTTTTACCTTACTTTGCTGTTATGTTTTCTTGGCAGGGATATTCAAGGATTTCACATAATACAAGTGAATAACCTGGAAGAACAGTATAAGAAACAGTTGCGGAATGAGAGGGCAACTGCACAAGAAAAATTGGGTATGATGCAGGATTATCGATTTGTCTCATGCCTACATGTGTACGGGAACTTCAGCACACAGAGTTGTTTCACAAAGGAAATTAGAAATAGATAAGTAGCCAGGAACAATGGGATGATTAATACACCAGTTTGTTGTAGTGGTTAAGACACAAGGCTAGACACTGGGGGACTGTGAATTCTAGCCCTGCTTTAGACATAAGGCTAGCTGGGTGATCTTAGGTTAGTTATTCTCTCTCAGCCCTAGGAAGAATGCAGTGGTAAACCACTTCTAAAATCTTGCCAAGAAAACTACAGGGAGTTGCCAGGAGTCAGTCTTGACTTAAACACACACACACACACACACACACACACACACACACATGTATTTCCATCAGTTGTTGCTATTGCATTTAAAACTACACAAGGAACAAAACGGCTCTCTCTTTTTTTTTTACAAACCCAGAGCAATTTGTAAACTATTTGATTGGCGAGTGTTTTTTTTTTTTAATCAACAAGCATCTTATTTTTATATATTAAACACTTTTAGGCTGAATATTTTATGCTCCCAATCACAGACATGATATTTTAGAAGTTAGAATTTTTAGAATTTAGAATTCTTTATTGGCCAAGTGTGATTGGACACACAAGGAATCTGTCTTGGTGCAAATGTTCTAAATGTACATAAAAGAAAAGATACATTCATCAAGAGTCAAGAATCATAAGGTACAACACTTAATGATAGTCATAGGGTACAATAAGTAATCAAATCATACTAGGAAACAGTCAATATAAATCGTAAAGATACAAGCAACAAAGTTACAGTCATACAGTCACAAGTGGGAGGGGATGGGTGATAGGGAGTGATGGAAGATTAATAGTAATAGTAGTGCAGACTTTGTAAATAGTTGAACAGTGTTGAGGGAATTATTTGTTTAGCAGAGTGATGGCTTTCGGGGGAAAAACTGTTCTTGTGTCTAGTTCTGGTGTACAGTGCTCTATAGTGTTGTTTTGAGGGAAGGAGTTGAAACAGTTTATGTCTGGGATGTGAGGGGTTTGTAAATATTTTCACAGCCCTCTTTTTGACTCATGCAGTATACAGGTCCTCGATTGAAGGCAGGTTGGTAGTAATTGTTTTTTCTGCAGTCCTAATTACTCTCTGAAGTCTGTGCCTGTCTTGTTGGGTTGTGGATCAAAACCAGACAGTTATAGAGGTGCAGATGATAGACTCAATAATTCCTCTGTAGAACCGTATCAGCAGCTCCTTGGGCAGTTTGAGCTTTCTGAGTTGGTGCAGAAAGAACATTCTTTGTTGTGCTTTTTTGATGACGTTTTTGATGTTAGGTGTCCATTTTAGGTCATGTGATATAATAGAACCTAGAAATTTGAAGGTCTCTACTGTTGATACTGTATTGTCTAGTATTGTAAGAGGTGGTAGTATGGGAGGGTTTCTTCTAAAGTCTACCACCATTTCTACGGTTTTGAGTGTGTTCAGTTCCAGATTGTTCCAGTTACACCATGAGGTAAGTTGTACAACCTCCTGTCTGTATGCGGATTCGTCTGGTGAGACCAATCACTGTTATGTCATCTGCAAACTTCAGTATTTTAACAGATGGATTGTTTGAGATGCAGTCATTGGTATATAGGGAGAAGTGGAGAAAGCACACAGCTTTGGGGGGGGGCTGTGCTAATTGTACAGGTATCAGATGTGATTCTGCCTAGCTTCATCTGCTGCTTCCTGTCTGTTAGGAAGCTTATGATCCACCTACAAGTGTGTTCAGGTACTGCGAGTTGGTTTAATTTAGTTAGAAGAATGTCTGGACTGATGGTATTGAATGCTGAACTGAAGTCTTAAAAGAGGACCCTTGCATAGATATTTGGAGATTCAAGGTGTTGTAAGATGTAATGCAGAGCCATATTAACAGCATCATCTGTCAATTTATCTGCTCTGTATGCAAACTGCATGGGATCTAACAGTGGATCCATGATGGTTTTCAGGTGGGACAGCACTAGCCTTTCAATGATTTTCATAACTACAGATGTTAGAGCAACTGGTCTGTAGTCATTCAGTTCCTTGATGGAAGGCTTCTTTGGCACTGGGATGATAGTAGAGCATTTGAAGCAAGAAGGAACATAGCACATCTCTAGTGATCTATTGAAGATTCGGGTGAAGATGGGGGCCAATTGGCCAGCACAGACTTTTAAGCAAGGAGTTACCTTGTCTGGTGCTTTTCCTGGCTTTTGTCTGTGAAATAGATCTTGCACTTCTTTTTCTGTGATCACCAGAGGTTGGGAACCCAATGGGTTGGGGACAGTTGTAGGAGGCTTGGCTGTTGGTGTGTTTGAGATGGGGTTGTGGAGATAGGTGGCTTTCAAAACTGCAGTAAAACACATTCAGGTCATCTGCTAGTTGCTGTCCTTCTGCCTGGGAAAGAGGTTTGCTGTAGCCAGTGATGTTTTTAAGAGTTTTCCACATGTTTGTTGGTTCATTTGTTGAGAGCTGATTCCTTAACTTTTCAGAGTAGCTTCTTTTTGCTGCTCTGATTTCTCTTGTTAATATATTTCTGGCCTGATTGTATAGTCTTCTGTCACCTTTTCTGTAGGCTTCCTCTTTGGAACGACATAGCTGCTTAAGTTTAGTTGTGAACCAAGGTTTATTGTTACTATATATTTGCAGGTTCCTTGTTGGTACACATAAGTCTTTGCAGAAGCTGACATATGATGTTACAGTATCTGTGAACTCATCTAGGTCTGCAGAGGTAGCTTCAAAAACATTCCAATCAGTGCAATCAAGGCAAGCCTGGAGCTTCAGCTTTGCCTCATCAGAACAAGTCCCCACTGATTTAATTAATTGTTGGTTTCATGGTTTTAAGTCTTTGTGTGTAGGCAGGTACAAGGTGAATCATGCAGTGATCAGAGTGTCCCACAGCTGCTTGTGGTAAAGACCTATAAGCATCTTTTACTGTTGTGTAGCCATGGTCTTTGTTTTCTGTTAATGCTTGTTGTTACTGCAAAACTCATATGTATAAATCGAGCTTCCATAAAGGAAGGAAATATATGAGTTATGTAGAACTGCAGATATTAGTTGTCTTAAAGCCGGTATAGGAATCCTTGCAAGGCAATTTTAATCAAAGAGGCACAACAAATTCTGGTCCTAACGTCTACAGAAAGGGACAAAATTGTTAAACTAGAAATTATGATCTTCTGTATTTCACTAAGTACAATTTGTTAAAAATCCTAGCTGAAAATAGATCAGTGATCAGTAGAAATATTGGGCCAATCTTTCCCAACCTGCTGCCATTCAGATGCATCAAACTCTCCTTTGCAGCTAACATTCACCCCTAGCATGATGAATGGTAGCAAAATGCACACTGAAGAGAAGTTAAGAAATCACAGGAAAGTCAACAATCTTAAAATAGTAAAAATAAAATAGGAACCTATCAACAATAACAAATATTGACTAGCCAGTTGGTGAAAGCCTTAACTAGAAAAGAACTGAACAAAAACAAGGTTAAAATATTTCATCTGATTTCACTGAGGGATTCCCAATATTCAAATGCTATTTTAAAAAAAATAAACAAAGGTTACCTAGCCATCTCATTTTTATTTTGCAAGGATGCTCTGTGGCATTGCAGGATGTTTCAGGCAGAAACTGTTAAGGTTTTGAAAAGCAAAATGTTCTATATCAGTACAACTTTATTTTCATTTTTTTCTCTGTTGAGGTCAAAGGTCCACTTACATAGGACCATGTAGGCAAACTCCACATATAAAATAACTTGGTATTGTAACTTAACAGTTTACTTGGATAACTTTGAATGCAGCATTGATTTCTTCGGTCAGGTAGAACACCTAACCATGCTTTAGAAGAACTTCCCTCAGGGTGGAAAATGCCCTAAGGATTGTAGAAGCCGGAAGCCAAATTCAGTTCAAGTTAGAAATATGAAGAATTGAACAAACCTTGCTGAGAATTAGGAAAATTGCCTTCAAAGGAAAACCTTGTTAATCTCACCAGCTTGAGAAAAACAATGTGTACAGCTAGGGGGAGAGACTTATGAGGACAGAAGGATATAAGAAGGCATCATCCTCAGATGTCATTGACTCAAAATAATAGATGCGTGTAAGGAAGTTTTTTAAGGATGGGAAAGGAAGTTGGAGATCTTCGGTGGGAACTTGCTGTCCTTTCTCTCAAGCTCAAAAGAGCCTGGTTTTTGGCATTGGGGGAGGGGAGTTAATGGGTGAGGGAAAGTAGAGCATATGGGAGATAAAACACCTTAACAAGCTCCAGAATCTGACTCAAAAGTGCACTGCAAAACTTGATTTATTTTGATGCTGAAGTTAATTGGTATAGTTTTGAGATGCTGGGAGGTGGCAAATAGGATGCTTGGAGATGAGATGATTGAACCCATCTTATTGGCTTATCTAGTTGGATCTCTAGGAAAACAATCACAGCTTAAGACATTACAAATCTCTAAGTCCACTCTCCATAGCTTTCTCAAACTGTACCCAATCTTCTTCTTCTTAACTACAATTAAGGGGAAAATATTTCCCTGTCAGTTACTTCCTAATACAGGGATGTCAAATTCAAGGCCCACGGGCTGGATCCGCCTGCAGGGTGCTTAAATCCAGCCCAGGGTTTTGGCCTGGAAATAGCAAAGGACTGGCCCGCAGTGTCTGCTAGCAAAAACGGGATGCAGAGGGGCCATGGGCAGCCTCCGCATGACCCATTTTCAGATTGGATGGCCTCCTGCAGGACCCTGCTGGCCAAAATGCCCCCTTCCATGCCCTGTTTTGGATGGCAGGGTGTTGCATGAGGCCATCCAGACTGAAAATGGGCCATGGGGCTGCCCATTGCCCTCTCGTTCTCCATTTTGACGGCAGGGTGATGCAGGAAGGTTTCTGTCCCGCCTCCTACCCCTCCAGCTGGCCCATGAAGGACAACTACAATGCTGATCTGGCCCTCCAAGATATCCAGTTTGACACCCCTGTTTTGGAACAGGCCACTCCTAGCAACAATTAGGAAATGCTCTCCTAGCAAAAATATCATCAGTGACTGGGACAATTAAACAATTCTCTTGAAGCACTTCTTGCTTCATTAATTCTCTTCTGTCTATGCTGAGAAGTGGGCCAGGGGGGAAAAATACTGATGATGATTCTGTAGTTAATTTTTCAGAAAAACACATCACTATAACTAAGACAAATCAAACCCAAAAACATAAAACAAGTTTGAGTCAATAGCTTGGACTATTTTGACTTGGATGCATGGAATACATTACTTCTTCCCTTTTATCCACCCTCAGCTACAATGCAGAAGGAATACAAATACCTGAAGAATACATTTCGTATGTACCAGGTAAATATTTAAATTGCCATCTAAGAATTGATGAAGTAGGGTTGTCTCAAACTCATGGATTTAGGAGCCATATTTAGAATTTGAAGATACAATAGAGACACCTTTTCACATGAGCTTTCAGTTGGCTGTGGCTTTCCCACAATGTGTGACTACTGCAAGGCAGTCCATATGGGGCTACTCTTGTAAAGCATCCAAAAATTACATGTGGCAAAGTACAGAGTGAAGTCTGATGTACTTTGAAATACATTTAAACATTTTTTGGCATCCTCCAAAATTATCTCATTCCTTACTGGAGGTGCAGCTTCTTATCCATTTCATTTGGTCTTTCTCGTGATGGAATCTCAAGTGGACGAAATTATGGAGGCTATCCATACTGTAAAATATTATCCCTGATTCCTAAGGACTATCCCATAAACATCAAGGACAGGAATTATTTGTGAGAGCTGTCCTTTTGAAAAACTCTAATGGGAAATGAATTGTATTACTGGATATCTTTGTGAAAGCAATTAGTGAATGGTTTCATCCACTTGAGATTCCTTTTGCAATGTAGGAGAGCAATTCTGTTCAACTGATTGTACTTGATGTGAATGAGTTGCTGCAGTGGGGAGACAGTGTTCAGGAGCTAACCTCACTCTACTCCCCCTCCTTTATTTAGCTATGTACTACCTATTTGCCTACCTATCTCTACAGGGTTTTAGTGGTTGGCTCCGGTCAAAAACTTTTTAATATTCAGAGCAATTTTTATTCTCAAAACTTACTTGAAAGCAGAAATTAAAACTCTTTTCTTACTTAGAACTTATTAGTTTTATTGAAAAAACAGTGGGTCCCCCCCCCTTTTTAAAAAACCCTTTATCCACAAGTGTATTTTTAAATCTTGGCTTTTAAAAATCTATTATTTTAGTATGCAAATGTGCAAGCAAGAACTGCAAGTTCTTCATATTTTGCAGAAGGCAGTATGGGAAGTCCTTGATTTACAATTAAGTTTAAAATTTATGTTGCTAAGCGAAAGAGTTGTTAAGTGAGTTTTGCCCCATTTTACAACCTTTCTTGGCACTGTTAAGTGAATCACTGCAGTTGTTAAAGTTAATAACACAATTGTGAAGTGAATCTGGCTTCCCCATTGATTTTGCTTGTCAGAAGATGCAAAAAGATGATCACATGACCTTGAGACACAACTGCCATAAATATGAATATAGCTGCCAAGCATCCAAATTCTGATCACATGACCATGGGGATGCTGCAATGGTCGTAATTGTGAAAAATGGTCATGTCACTTTTTCCAGTACCATTGTAACTTCGAACAGTCACTAAATGAATGTTTGTAAGCCAAGGACTACCTGTAGTTTATAATTCTTCCCTCCCAACCTGGAATAAGACATATATATGTCTTTGGTGAAAAGTTCTTGTGTCTTCTCAATATCCGATGGCATCCATGATTTAAAAAGTCATACATGCAATGTTTCACATAGGAGAAAATAAGTCAACTTTAAATCCTCTTGTATGCTGATGAAGTTATAATTAATCCATACAACTGAATGAGCATAAACTCATGATGACTTTTGAAATATTTTTTTTAATTGGACAATATCCTGTTTGATATGAATGACATATTTTAATGCATTGATAGGCAGAACTGTTGCCTATATATGTTCCAAGCTGATTGGTGGTTCTGTTTGCTTGCTTGTTTTGGTAGGATAGCATTTCTGATGAAATGGAAGAAAAATGGCTGAGAAGACAGGCCGAATGGAAAAAAAGTGAGAGGACTGAGCGAGAAAAGGCATTATTACAACAAAGTAGGTAAAAGGAATGTACTAGTCTTGTACTACTGTAATCAAAGCACTATTTTCTGTTTCCTCAGCATTTTATGATCCCATAGCAAGTTTTCAGGAAAATAAGTAAGGACACTCAAATGCTGCAGAAGTTTTGCCTTATTTTACAAGTATATATAGTAATATATAGTATAATTTCATCTAAAATGATCCAGGTTTTAATAATAAAGCACTTAGACTTATATACCGCTTCACAGTGCTTTCCAGCCTCTTCTAAGTGGTTTTACAGTGTCAGCCTATTGCCCTCAAGAATCTGGATCCTCATTTTACCAACCCCGGTCAGGATTGAATTAACCTACAATACTGAATTCCAACCACTGCACCACCATGGCTCCTATAAAATTAGTAATGATGATTATATAATTAATATAGTTAATATTATAAAAATATAATACTAACTATAAAATTATTAAGAGTATCCTGAGACCAAGCTAAAGACTTAGAACACTCTGGTTTAAGAAAACAGTTTTACCAGCTTTGGAGTTGGGAGTAGTGTGAAGGGATGGGGGAAGGAGTCACAACATGTAAAATGGTGAACAAAATTGAACAATGTGGGGAAAAACAGGCACATAGCACTATCCTAGACTATCCAGGCCTAAGTAAGAATAAACTTAAAATATGGTTATATATTATATTTTACAAAAAATGCCCTAAAATAAATAAATACTACATCACTCAAGTAAATATAAACACATAAAACAAATAGGTAGAAAATCAGATGTCAAAGGCAGAAGGAAGCAAATACATTAGCAATATGGAATAAACACAAAGCTACAAGAGAAAGTATTTTGCTAACAAATTGCGGGCATCTTTCTATGTTATATACAAAATTCTGCACACAGAATTTTGCCACATTGTATTTACGGTTGGAGTCTTATCATACAATAGAAACAGCATATGTTTGGGTGTCTTGGAAAATGTATTAGTGAGGGTATGATGTGGATGCTGCATTCATGGCTATTTCTATCAAATTACCATGCTAAATTCATATAAGCGTTTCCAGGACTCAGGCACAATACGATTTTTTAAAAATTACATTTATATGCCGCCTTCTCCGAAGACTCAAGGCTTACAATTTTGGGATACAACCCAGTGTGCTCAGCAATAGCCTTCCTTCCATTTATATGCCTGCTTATTACTAAGCAACATTTTTACAAAGTCAGCTTATTGCCCCCAACAGTCTTGGGTCCTCAATTTACCTACCCCGAGAGGATGGAAGGCTGAGTCAACCTTGGCCTGGATTCGAGCCTGCACATTGTAGGCAGCTGGAACTTAAATGCAGGCATTTAACAGCCTGAGCCACAAGGCCCTTCATTAAAGATAATATGAGTTTAAAAAGACCTTTATTTTAACTTAAGCATGGGCATTTATACAACATGAGGATCATGGAATTAAATGATAAATAATAGATTTAAAAAAACCTTTACTCAGAGAATCTTTAACAAGAGAGATATGAGATGGAATTAGAAGAGCAGAAGAAGATTATTCAGAATAACAGTTTTTTGCTAGGCAGAGTTTATGAACAAGAGAGAGAAGTAAGTGCATTTCTGATTTATCAGAAGTTGCTTTGCTTTGTACAGAAGGCTATTGTAACTTGAATTAAAGCTTTTTCCTATAAATCTCAGCCAGTATGACTTTTGCAAATAGGCATTGCTTGGATGATGTGTGGTGTTGTTCCTGTATAAACTTGTATTCTTATAATAGCCTGACTTATTGCTCTCATTTTTGTTTAGCACTAAAAGAATAAAATAAAAATAAAAAAACTCACAAACCATTAAAGCATGCTCCTGAGTGGAACAAAATTTCTTCAGGAATAATTAATCAGAAATCATATCCATCTATCCATTCATTTCTTGGAGATTAGAATGCCCCCAACCCTCTTTGCCTTTCGTAAGGCTTTAAAAACATGTTGTTTTCAAGCTTGGACACTGAAGGTGTTAAAACCCCCATTTCCTGGCTTTATTTTTAACTGGTTAATTATCTAGGCTGCTGTCTATATTTATTTTGGATGTTTTTGTTGTGTTTATAGTTTTGGAATCATAAGCCACCTAGAGTCATTGATTGAGATGGGCAGGTATAGAAATTAAATAAAGAAATTCATGAAGCAAACAACTCCAAACAGGAAGCAATAAAGTGTTGAATTTTGAACTGATATTGTAAAATGGCTTTACTGCATGAGATTTTATGACTGGACAGATATCTTGCAAGTAAAGAAGGTCAATACTGCAGTACCTCATTGGGTCATTCCCAACTGCTTGCTTAATTCTCCTTTCAGTAATGGAGAAAGATTAACACTATGGCATCAATGAGCCCAATTGGGAAGCAATTTAAGACTCTGAGTTTCAATCTGAATGGAAGTTTTCAGTAAGATGTAAACTTATTGAAACTTACTAGTAGGCCTGCTTTTTTTCTATATCAATAGAATTATTATACGAGTTATGGTAGCCTCATCCAGTGCATAGCTAGTCAGAGTGTGAATTGAGCTCCAAAAGGGGAGATGCACACGGAGACTTCATTGGGAACCCACAAATAATTAAGAATTGAAAGTTTATTTTCAGGTATATTTTTCTGTTAACTCCCTGTTTTTTTCTTTTCCAGGAATTTCAGAAACAGCAACAAATTGCCTTGGAAAATATAGAAGCGTTAAATGCCAAAATCAAGGCATGTGTATTGGTTTTTTAAAAATAATAAGTGCAATTGAGGCATTTATTTAATAAGTAGCAGCAGTGTGTTTATTGTAGACTATTATATATATATATATATACATATATATATATTGTTTTATAGATTTCATAAAGGTATGTAGGTCTTGGTGTATTGGTCTTGTCCTAAATACGGGACAAGAGAATATACCAAGACCTATATATATATATATATATATATATATATATATATATATATGTAGGTCTTGGTGTATTCGGGTCTTGTCCCGAATACACCAAGACCTACATACCTTTACCCGTGAAAATCTACAAAAAACATATATATATATATATATATATATATATATATATATTAGATGTAGCTCTCCCAACATTCCACCTACTAGTTGGGAAAAAAGAGAGTTATTAGTGGGAATCATTATAATTTATTAAACTAGTATTTGCTTTAGTATTTTGATTAGGTCCAGCAACCCTAATCAACCATTAAGCAAATCTGTGAAGAACAAGGTTAGAGGAGAATTTCTAATATTGGAATATATTGGAACGTGTAACTGGAATATAAATATCAATAATGTACTGTACACGTATAGCTATAACCATAAATGGGATGTGCCATAGAATGTTCTTGTTCAGTCTGCTGGCCAAACTCTTTTCAGGATATTTTAATTCATTTTATCCCTCCTTCTCTCTTCTCTCTGTCAAAAACAACAAAACAACTAAAAGTTGACTTTTTAGCAAGCCCGTGGAAAACCTTTACTGCTGTTATTTACTCTCTCATGTTTTGGCATTTTCTTCCTTTGATATGATGGTTGAATATCATTTGTATTGTTTTTCTTTTTTCTTTTAAACTTTTGATTTCAACACCTAGAATTGCTTTGGCATTTGGGATAGATGATCAATTGATTAGATAATTTTCTGTCTTCGGCACCCTTCAAATATCCTCACTGGCTTCAAACAATTCTTCTATTTCTTTTAATGGAAAATATGGCAAGTTTGCTGATATGTTCTTTTTTATATATAACCTTCTGTTGACCATTAAAATTTAAGTTCAGTGTAAGTATATACAAATCAAGAATTGGTTTATTTCCTGCTATTGTTTCAAGTGATAATCTGTGAATTCCTGCACAAGGCATCTATATTGTCTAGTTTTGAACCTTCTAGAGGTTACAGAGTTGTTTCATAGGAACTCCACTCTCCCTGCATACTAAGCCACAGGTGAAGCTCCCACACAATGTCTTCAGTTCCTAAGACCATCATAATGGATTTGAAGGGAATATCTGAGATCATGACACCAAGTGGGGCTAAGAGGATAAAATGTTGTGAAGTAACAGATTATCATCTGAACTCCATGCAAGGGAGATAAGCACTCTTCATTGTGATCTCTATGAGATGTTGTTATTTTAACTAGGGGTTTTAAATTTTAATTTCGGCTTAACTTGTTTAATATTCTTTTAATTTATTTATTTATTGTTGTATTTATTGTAAGCCACCCCGAAGTCCTTTTTTGGAGAGGGGCGCATATAAGTCAATAAATAAATAAATAAATAAATAAATAAATAAATAAATAAATAAATAAACAAACAAACATGGAGAAGATCTAGCTACCTTAAAATGACCAAACAAGGTAGTTCTTCCAAAAGTTGGATTTCTTAGGTATTGGCCCCAACTATAAGGCTTGATTGGGGGGTTAGGCTGAGCTGCCAAGAGTTCTAGTAGGGAATTCCTGTGAAGAAAGCTATCAATATTGCCTGGTGCTGTATGCGGGAACAGAAACGGGGCAGTTTTTTGGCTAAATTATATCAACACTTGAACATTGCCACTGGAGGGGAGGGATCACAAGCTTTAGATGAAGAAGAAAAGCATGCAGAAAATCCAGAGAACAAATGAGTATTTGCATGAGGGAAATCCAAAGAACAAATGAGTATTTTCATTGATGTGGAAAAGATGAGAACATAATGTGAAGATACATGGGAGAGGCCCCTTTCCACTGTGCCTCTTGGCCCTCCCCACTGCCAGTCTGGGTGGGTAGAGTGGATGCAGCTTCTGGTTATGAATTACTGTACAGACTTTAACAGAGACACAAAGGGAGAAGTTACAGCCCAGAGAAGGCATGGAACTTGTAATCTACCTCACATGTAACCTGCATCTGTATAATCACCCTATCTTCCTCTCCCTTTTGTCTCCATCTCACTCCCAATTTAAATCTTACAACAGTCTAGCCACTTTGTGCATATGATAAAGTGAAAGCTTATAGTTCATAAAAGCTTATGTCTTTCAGTAAAAGTTGTCAGTCAGAAAAAGTGCCCAGAAAATTCCTTTGCTAGGTCTTTCATGGTTTATTGATAGGGTAGAAAAAAGTAAAGGAGATAACTGCAAAGCATAATTTTATTGAAGACAAAGCTATACTTAGGTACTTTAAATATGAGCAAAAGAGCTAAAAAATATATAAAAAAATATATTTTTCTGGAGGGAAAAAAAAGCCTTGTTCAGGCTCCTCCTATTTAGCCCAAGGTTAAGTGAGAGAAGGGACTGTTATAGTCTGTAACCCTAATAATACTGGTTATGCTAACAAGTGTGGTACAGTTAATGTACAAATGACATGGAAACCCAATTCTGTATTACACTCTTCTTACCATAGTAACTTTGAGGGTTTTGGCCAGAGCAATCCTGTCTCCTTTTGAGGAGACAATTAAAACATCAGTCTTGTGATTTAAAATCAGTTTTATTAGAAATAAAGTGAAACTTCCTTTTAGCCAAATGTCCAAACAATTTCAATGAGATAGAATAAGGCATTTATTGCTGATGAAAATCCAGTGTCTCCCACGTGAATCTCCCATGGTATCCAGGGTGCAGGTTGGACACAGATCCAGATGGACAGGATTCAAAGCACAAAGAATGTTAAGATGGAATGGAGCCTACAAGAATGAAGTTTCAATAAAATGATAAATCTCTGATACAAAACCAGAGGCATGTTTAAAGAACAATTAGACACATTCAAAATACCAAAGACTATGCAGCAGATTTTTCTTTGTTTTGTGTTGATTCCTAATAACTGCCTGGTTAAGTCCCTGCAGTTTTCTTGGCAGTTTTTTTTTTGGAAATAGTTTGCCACTGGCTCTTTTGTAAGGCTGAGAGTGAATGTCTGGCCCAAGGTTACCAAGATGGCTTTGTGCTTTAAGATGAGGCTAGAAATCATATAGTAGATTTTTTTTTTTATTACATTTATATGCCGCCCTTCTCCGAAGACTCAGGGTGGCTTACAATTTTTGGAGCACAACCCAATGCGCTCAGATTAGCATATCTTAAAGCAGAATTATCTGAAAGCAGAACTAGTGCTGCTTTATAAAACCTTAGTAAGACCACATCTAGAATACTACAACCAATTTTGGTCACCATACTACAAAAAAGATGTTGAGACTTTGGAAAAAGTTCAGAAAAGAGCAACTAAGATGTAGCCCAGAGACTACACCATATGAAGAACGGCTGCAGGTTTGTGGTTTAGCTAGTCTAAAGGGAAGAAGAATTAGGGGTGACATGATAGCAGTACTCCAGCATTTGACTATTTGCCACAAAGAAGAGGGGGTCAAATTATTCTCCAAAGCACCAGAGGCCAGAACAAGAAACAATGGTTGGAAACTAATCAAAGAGGGAAACCATCTGGAATTAAGGAGAAACTTCCTAACTGTGAGGACAATTAACCAGTGGAACAGCTTGCCCTCAGAAGTGGTGGGTGCTCCATCACTGGAAGTTTTTAAGAAGACTAGACAGTCACTTATCTGAAATGGTGTAGGTTCTCCTGCTTGGGCTGGACTTCCAAGATTCCTTCCAGTTTATTCTGTTCTATTCTATATGGAAGCCAAGAACTCTATTTTACCTCCAAGAGGAGGGATTTTTCCATCCAGCCTAACTTCAGCTGCCTGGTCCTAATTAACTGATTTCTGCAATTGCAGCCTTCAAGCTCCTGTCCTGATCATATTCAGCACCTTCCATTAACTCTTTTATTTTGTTCCAAGACAAAGCCCTTTTTTTCCTAGCAAGGGTGGGGCTGGGGTGAACAAATCTAGGCTTTTTCCCTTAGTCCCTCTACTTGAGGCTTGGACATTTGGTTTTAGCTGTGGAAATCTGAACTCTCGACTCCCTAACCCACTCATGCCTTTGCATGTATGCTTTGATGAAGATATTAATCCATGCTTGGGAATTAGCTTCAATCTTCAAGAAGATAAATGAATGTGGGAGAGCAAAGGGCTTGCTATGCCTTGTATAAGTGAATGGGTGTTTGCTTATTCACTGCAGACTTTAACAGAGACACAAAAGGAGAAGTTACAGCCCAGAGAAGGCAGGGAACTTGTAATCTACCTCACATGTAACCTGCATCTGTATAATCACCCTATCTTCCTCTCCCTTTTGTCTCCATCTCACTCCCGATTTAAATCTTACAACAGTCTAGCCACTTTGTACATATGATAAAGTGAAAGCTTATAGTTCATAAAAGCTTATGCCTTTCAGTAAAAGTTGTCAGTCAGAAAAAGTGCCCAGAAAATTCCTTTGCTAGGTCTTTCATGGTTTATTGATAGGGTAGAAAAAAGTAAAGGAGATAACTGCAAAGCATAATTTTATTGAAGAGAAAGCTATTCTTAGGTACTTTAAATATTGCCTTCAGAAATTGTGGGTATAAAGGGCCTTGGTGGCTCAGGCTGTTAAATGCCTGCATTCAAGTTCCAGCTGCCTGCAATTAGTGCAGGCTCGAATCCCACCAGGCTCAAGGTTGACTCAGCCTTCCATCCTCTCAGGGTAGGTAAATTGAGGACCCAAGATTGTTGGGGGCAATTAGCTGACCTTGTAAAAATGCCACTTAGTAATAAGCAGGCATATACAATGGAACGAAGGCTATTGCTGAGCACACTGGGTTGTATCCAAAATTGTAAGCACCCTGAGTCTTCGGAGAAGGGCGGCATATAAATGTAATTTTAAAAAAATGAGCAAAAGAGCTAAAATGTGATTGCTAGCATAAAATTGAAAAACTTTCCATTTAAATAATGAGGAAGTCCATGACAGACTTCTGAAAACTAACAAAATTGCTTCACCTTGTCTCAAATGGCTTGTAAAATGAATTATAAGCTATAAGATGATGGTATCAAGATCTAAATGAAAAGCTTGTCCATGATAGATGAAGAGTAGTAGAACAAGACTATTTGGACGCAGAAGTATTCGTGTGGTGAAGGGTGTAATTGATCTTCACCAAGGCACTGGTAAATATGATTTTAAAAAGATAGAGTAACCTGCTGAGATAGGAAGCTACACAATTCAATAAGTCAAATAATAATTTAAAAAAAATAGTAAGGAGCTTGAGGTCTACCCAACTATTTCAGATGAGTAAGGCTCATCTGGCCAACACATTCCTTTGTTTTCTGCATAAATAATTTCTGTAAGTTTTATTTGGTTGGATAGGTAATTCGAGTTTTCAGTTCCAACAGCTCCAAGAGCTTGTGAGAACTGTAGTTCAAACATAAAACAGTAAATTGCCTAAAATCTTGCTTGAGTTAAAGAAAGGGAAGTACTGCTAGGTAATTTGCTGGAGATTATGATGCTCACTAAATCTCAATATAATTTAAAAATCATTGTAGCTTTTTGGATGAAATCTTGTGAGATTTGGGACATTTTCAATCACTCACAAGAAGAGTATTTCTATCCCTGGTATTGTCCAGAAAGGTATCTCTAATAAGTGTGCTTTATTTATTTTACTAAAAATAAAGTTGCACATTTTCATGGAATAACTGTGGAAATGTGATGCAAATGCTTGAAATTATTTTTAAAAATGTTTTTATCCAATAAAAGACATTGGAGAATGAATTGAATGAGAAGAACGAAACTCTTAATGCTATTGCTTCATCTCTTCACAAAACAGAGTTGGAACTTCAGAAGGAGGTGAGATCTGTGACATGACTACGCTTTTGAAACTGGTCTGTTACTTTTTACTTACTGGTGGTAGATGATTTTTTTTTAAAAAAGGTAGCCCTGCATTTCCTTTTAATAATCCTCCAAATAGCTCAGAATAGAGTAATTCTACATCTTCATGTATCCAGTAACATTGGCTCCTTCCCAGTGACTGGTATCCAAATATTGTCACTCTGCAATTCCAGAGTAGTTTTATTCTTGAGGATAGCAAGCCCCTTGTTCCTCCTGCTGCCTTGGGGATGGGTGAATCTCCTCCCTTTTGCCTGTAACGCTGTTCCTCAAAGGCCAGAGGCATAACCATCCAATCAGCCTTGCTCACATGCTAATTTTTCTTTACCCCTGCAAGAGAGAGCTTTCATCTGCATCAATATTCAATGTATGTCCTTTTTAATTCCAATAAATCCTGTGGCTTTAGGTGAAGAGAAATGCCATGTGTGATTGTGCAGCAACAACCAAGTCAGGTCCCAAGTTCAGCTACTGCTCCACGGATTCTCTTGAAATGGGCATTAAGCATATTTTTTTCTTTTCCCTTTCAAACCAAACAGAAATAAACTTCGACTCTGCATCTTAGAGACTGATTTTCTGCTCTGATAATTCGCTACATATATTACTGAAAATTCTGAAACTCTATTTAATGGTTGCTGTAATTGCTTTCAATTGCCTCTGGTTTTCTTTGCATCCCACTGCTATAGTCCCCATTGGTAGCCTCCCTTGCCATGGAACCTTACTTCTGCAACTCTCTTTTACTTGTTTATCACTCTGTCCCCTGAACAAGGCAGAGGCAAGAGATTGTGCAAATCACTGAGCCACTGCATTAATTCTGAGTGTTTAAGAAGGAGAGGCAAAACATATGGGGAGAGCAGCACATAGAATAGCTAACTAACATTAATAAGATAATGTTAGTTAGCTAAATAACACATGGGTGAGAGCAAAAACTGTAAGATTGATCTTTATTGGACAGAGCAAAATTAGTTGACCGTGCAATCATACCAGAATGCAATATAACAAATACCAGATTATTATTCTGAGGAACTGTTAAATGAACAGATACTGACACTGAATCTGAAGAGAATGCACACTATATACAGAGCATACAAGAATGGCAGGATTAGTAGAGATGACAGCTGGAATTAAAACTGGAGCTAGAACATTCATGTGAAATTTGCAGATGCCATCACTTTGTAGCCAAAAAACAAGCTCATTGAAAAGCTCATTAGGAAATAAAAATAGTTAAAATCTGGGTAGCTAAATACCAACTAAGATAAGATCAACCAGCAGTAATGCTGTAGTTTTAAGCTACAGTGATTTTGTGGAACAGTCAGTTAAAATTCCATCCTTTCTTGCTTAGTGGCCAAGCAAATGTCTCTCTCTAAAAAGAAATGGCCATAAGGTGCCTATTAAGATAAAAATTCTCTAGTTCAGTGCTAATTTAAAGAGTACTCAGATATCACTGCTCTTCCAAGAATAGCAAAAAAAAAAAAAGATTTCATTGATGATAGAAATATGTATGTTACTTCTCACTTTTCCAAAACCCAGTTTGTTTTCTCCACCACAGAAAGCCAAAATGGCAGACATGGAGAGATCTATCCAACAAAAAGCAGTAGCTGCTGAAGAGAAATATCGAATTAATATAGCTTCTTTGTCAGAAGAAAACAACATTTTGAGGTGGGGGAAAAAATCTAGTAAAATCCAAAACAGTAAGTCTTTTGAAAAAGTTTTTTTAAGCAGGGCAGATTCACTGAGGTTTGTGAAACAAACCATAACATTTCCAATTTATTTATTTATTTATTAGAATTGTTCACTGCCCATCTCACTATGTGGTGACTTATATATTCTTGAATTAAATTATTTGGCTTTGTGTGGGTGGGAGATGGTATATGGAGAATACCTATGGGAGAACATCTATGAAGATTAGGTGTTCATTCTGAATACTTGCATTTTGTTAGCTGGTGAGATTATTTGGAAGCATTTTTAGCTTAGGAGGGCAAAGGTGTGGGAGGCATGGAGAGATATCAGGAAATCTTAATGACTTTGAAGCAGAATGTCAAACTTCTTGTCTTTGGAAATATTTGCCAGTAAAATAAACATTTAAAATGATCGTTGGAACTGTTTGAAAAAAAGATACACATGCCAAAAGCATGCAGTAGCATTCAGTAATAACATAACTGACTGAATAGCTAAAATTCCAGTTGCAATATTCTATGTCGGTAAGACAATTGAATTTGCTTTTGAGAAAATGAGGGAGTTGGTTGGGAGTCTCACTTGTATCAGTAACAATATTCTTGACGAGATCTGATTCCATGACTGTCCGTATGAGTTAACAGCCACCCATATACACAGATTTGTCAAAAGTAAGTCCCATTGTTTCAAGAGGAATTATTCTCAGGTTAATGACTTCACTAAGGATTATAGCCATATTTGAGGGTGAGAGCTTTGAAAGAGCTGCACTGGAATTATGCTTTTAGACTTTTCTTCTGAAGTACAATGGTTCCTACATCTTCCAAGTACTTTTATCTAATCATAGTCCCCAAATGAACTTTAAAAAAAAATACTGACAAGATCGAACGTGCTTTTGTGGCATGCTGGACCTCATGCAAAAGAGCTTTTAACTTCACTGTAGAGAATCAAGCCTAACAACTGACTTTTTGCAAAACCCAATTTTTTTTTTAATTACATTTATATGCCGCCCTTCTCTGAAGACTCAGGGCGGCTTACAATTTTTGTGATACAGCCCTATGCGCTCAGCAATAGCCTTCATTCCATTGTATATGCCTGCTTATTACTAAGCGGCATTTTTACAAAGTCAGCTTATTGCCCCCAACAATCTTGGGTCCTCAATTTACCTACTCTGAGAGGATGGAAGGCTGAGGCAACCTTGAGCCTGGTGGGATTTGAGGCTGTAGTAATTGCAGGCAGCTGGAACTTAAGTGCAGGCATTTAACAGCCTGAGGCACCAAGGCCCTGATTTATGAATTAGAATTCATAAATTGATTCAAGGTGCACATCTTGTGCTTTGGCACATGGGTGCCCTTGTTACACATGGTTATAACTTTGCCACACAAAACATTTGATACTTCTAGTTGTTTTAGCACAGAATTTCAACTAGCTTCTTATAAATCACTTTCACTTGATTGTGCAATGAGTGATACAGCAAGTGAGTGGGGAATGGGGGGGGAATGTCACTCTCCAGTG